>JAPQRP010000020.1:22259414-22291426 GCA_037367295.1 Apogon hyalosoma
GTTCATGCAGAGGTGGACCTTACAGACCCTGGAGACCACATTGGACCTGAGATTGTTGACTCACTGTCCTCACTGTGACTGTTACTGTCACTGTCTTGTAATGTATGTGAAAATTACCAAAAATAGTCACTTGTCCAATAAAGGGTTAACACGACATGGATTTCACAGCATTCCTTCACTGAAGACAGAGGCGAAGAAAAAACCCTGAGATATGCAAACAAAGCTGGATGGATTTATTGTTTTTCATGTAAAGTTAATGTGGAGCTGGTTTTGTACATTTTCAAAAATGTTTCTGTGAATATTCGTTCAATAGTTGTATTCTGTCCTCCACATTTTCATTGTATCATTGTATGGTTTCATTTACTGTTTTAGAGAGATATAGACTGAGCAGAGCTGCAGGTGTATTGTTCCAGCCCTTAAGAACTGTCAAAGTCTTCCCCCCGCTCTAGAGTGTTCTCGTGTTCACCCACTACGCCATCATGCATACTTCTGTGTAATTCAAAGTAGGAGGAAGAAAAAAAACCCTCTGTTTTATGAGAGCTTGATTGGGCTTAAAATCAAGTCATTTGCATTCTTTGCAGACTTAGTGCTGTTTCTCAGTAATAATCACATAGTACATTATGTTGCTGGGAGTCAGGTGCTTCTCAGTGCAGACGGGAAAGGAGGAATGAGCTGCTCCATCTGTCGTATAGTCAGATATGTAAACTGGGCAACACATTACCTCCAAACCTTTACCAGTGACCGGGAATTTTATGGCCATTTCAAAATGACTTTTTGGAGGCTTACTGAGAAAACTATTTTTAAGATGTATATCTATGTGTATGTATTTGTGCACTCACTGGCCACTTTATTAGGTATGTCTGTTCAACTACACACACTAACTCAGATATCTAATGAACCGATCACATAAAGCAACTCAAAGCATTTAAGCGTGTAGACATAGATATTTGACTCGTGAAAAACAAGTCCAGCAGTGACAAAAGTGATTTTGGTAATGCAAAAATCATGTGCCACTAGTCTCTAAAATATATGGAGACTCATGTGACACTGAAAGAGGAAATGATCTGTGGTGAAGTGTTTAGTTTTTAACAATTTTTGCTGATAGTGGACACACGCACACACATACACACACACACACACACACACACACACACACACACAAAAACACTTTTCTGGAACTTAGTGGAAAATAAATTATTCATTCATTCAGGAAAAAATAATCAAAAACACAATATTCCATTTTTGCAAATAGATCCCTCTAAATCCTACACAGTGAACCTTTAGATCTATTTGCCAAATTTGGTGATACATTCTACATCAAAAAAGTTAGTAAAAACTCGGTGTGTTGTGTGGTTCTTCCAGACTGTGTTATTGGACCTCGATGACAGAACCACAGTTTGTCCAGTTGGATTCCTTGGCAGTTCACTTACAGATACTGGTCTAAGTTTCATGTCTCTAACACATTCCAGCTCAAAACAAACTGAGCGACAGCTTAAGACAACAAATAGTCATGAAGAAACCGTCTCCTGTGAGGTTTAAGACTTAATCAGTGTGTTTTCTTTCTGCCCCCCCTCTAAACTCACTCCTCTAATTCTTTACCTTCTCAGGAATTAATACTTGTTTTACATGGTTCACTGAACTACTCTGACCAGGAGTTCTGTGCACCGTGGTGAAGTTTATCTGCACTTTGGAGTGATTCTCTCAGGGTTCAAAATCTGTTAAACCCTGGGCCATATGTTCCCAGTGGGAATCGTACAAAACAATTATTAATAGCTGATAGCAGAAACTTCATTCATATAAAACCAAGTTATGGTCTGAAAAAAGCAAAGATAAGACAAAATACGCTTCATAATGTGACATAATGTGTGTTATTTTTGCTCTTCTTTGTCTTCAGTGAGTTTTAGAGATATATTACTGTATGTAGTACTGTTGGATCTATTTAGTGTTAGCATAGCGCTGCAAAATTTCTCTAATTCGTCTTTTGTTTTATTTAATTATTTATGACATATGCTGGTCTGACTGTTAGGTTGTTTTAGATATTTCCTAATTTAAATTCTTGTTGTTTGAGTTGTGTTCTGTTATCTAACAATCAGTTTTGTTGAGTTTTAAGCTGATGTTCTTCTGGCTCCAGTGGATGTATAGAATAGAATGTGTATTGCTACAAACGTCGTGTAGTGTTACCATGGTAACGCAGATGGAACTGTGGCTGCCTCAGGTACCGGGGTCAACTGGGCTTAAGTGGCTACATGCATTTTTATCAACACATTGGAACTAAACCTGAGCTTTGGTTGTAAAAATGAACAGTAAATGTGAAGCTATTCTTTCATGGCAGTTGACACACAAGCCATTTCATCATCATCATCATCATCATCATCATCATCATCATCTTGTTTTCCAGATTTGGGAGTCCATTTAAAAACAAACAAACAAGCAAAAAATAAAATAAATTTAAAAAGCACGGGTTAAAAACACAGACCATCATTTGAATACATGTAGTGGGTAGATGGATAAATATTTAAACAAACAGCCTCCAGAAGACAAATCCAGAAATAAAACTAGGCCTGAAAGTTGGTTTCACCTCGCCACCTGGGAGCTGTTGAATCGCTGCATGGCCTGAGGGACTGGAGTCTTCTTCAGTCTTTCTGAGGAGGACCGAGACAACAGTCTGACACTGAGACGGCAGACAAGACAGACAACGGTTTATTTAGAAACGGTAGACGGTAGTTAGTGACTTAGTGCAGAGAAGCAACGGGGAAGGATGAATAGAAAGACTAGGGGAGGTTTCTTGGGAATTGCCGACACAGGACCATCATGCTCTTTGGTCTACCTCCCACATGCAGTCACATGCTCCAGCAGACGCACACAGCTGCCTCCTACTCTGACTCGGTTTCTGTCGGACTATATGGTGAAATCATCACAAACCGAGCAGCATCATCAGCCCCTAACATCACATTATTAAACAGCTCTATATAATCTGAATCTAGATTACATCCTCATTTACAGTTTTCTGAATTGCTAAATCACTAAACCCCGTTCTCTGACTCAACGACTCAGTTGCACAAATTCATTTATCAAATCAATCACTCTTTTGGCACAACCTTAAAGCAGCGTAAGATGTTCGTCACCAATTTTTCATTAAATCTGTAAAACCAGAGTGATAGCCTAAGTATCATGAATCCGTTAGTCTTTCCGTGATTATGCACCTGAATCACTTCCCTCATACGGTGAACAAATTTGAAGTGTACTCCATCAAATGTGCTTCAACTCATTAGCATCAGATAAAGATAAAATGTAACGGCTTAAAAGTGTAGCCGCCCCTTAAAGTGACCCCTTCGGCATCATGCCACCAGCCAGCAGCTCTCCCCTCCTGGTTCCAGCTCTCTCTGCAGGACTTACTTTCCAGCTTTATTCCTGCAGGTTAATGTTGTATTTTTATCTCATTATCAGACTTGGAGAAAAACTTTACAGAAAAACACAAGCTCTTCATCAGTGCAGATGCAGATCAAACCCAAGAAAATATTGCTATTTTACACATTTTGCAAACAACAGATTTGTATCATGTCTAAATTTCTGACTATAATAAAGTGACTAAACTAAATCTCCAGGAAAAGAATGGGAGGGAAAATAACAAAGCGATTTTTTTTTTTTTTTGGTAAAGTTGTTATTTCACGTCAAAGTGGTAACATAATGCTTTCATACAGACACAATTCATCTCAGAACCCTGGTGCTTTCTGGTGAATCGGCCTGAGTTCACACCAATGAGGTCCAATAGGAGTTTTTTACACATGATCCAGGAACGTTTTGAAACGACTGACTTTGTGACACTTCTTCCAGTTTACTTGTCAACAATGGCTGAGGCCACATCGAAGTGTCACTGCTGTGTGCCCCAATGTACATCGAATAATCAAAGGAAACTATATTTAACTTTTCATGTTTTTCCTTCTGATTTAGTTGAGAAGAAGAAATGGGTTGTTGCAATTTATCGTGATGAGGGGCCGAACTTCAGGACCAGGAAGTACGTTTGTGCAGCCAACATTTCTGGGAAACATCAGTGTATTGTGAAGGGAGTGAAGAAGTTAAAGTTAGGGAAAACAGCCCGTACCCACAAAGCTGAGTACCGCAACCCGACCCTTAAACACATTGTCTACAGTAACTCACTTTTAAGGGGCTTAATTTTTGGCTAAAACACACACATCAATAAATCTAATATGTGCTGCTCAGTGATGTCTGTGGCTGGATAAACAGAGGTGAGGCTCACTTCACAATAAAACAAATGGGCTGTGGATCAACCAGTCAAATTAGACGAGCATCATCGTTAAATGTCCTGCAAATAATTTTCATCTATGAATCTTCTTTCATTGTTTACACTTCCTTGCTCACTACCAGCCTACATTTCGTTTAATTTTACCCGTGCCCATTCCTGCTTTTTTTCAGTCCGTCCCCACATGTTTTTACAGGTTACCTGTCAGGTACCCAGTGCAGGACTCTGGCGTTTTCCCTACTTTTAACCTCTTGATTCCCTTCACATTATCACTGATGTTTCCCTGCTAATCCTAGAATTCTAATTCCTAGAAATGCCAGTGTTCAACACACCTGTTACACACAAACTTACTTCCTGACTGGATTCTGAAGTTCGGCTCCTCATCTCGATTAATTTCTTCCCATTTCTTCTTCTCAACTAAATCTGAAGGAAAACCATGAAAACTTAGATATAGTTGCCTTTGCTTATTCGATGTACACTGGGGCACACAGCAGTGACAGTTTGATGTGGCCTCAGCCATTGTTGACAAGTAAACTGGAAGAAGCGCTACACTGTCAGTCATTTCAAACCTTTTCTGGGTCATGTGTGAAAAACCCCTATTGTCTCCATTGTCTTCCTCTACTTGTCTTCATAACCTAGAACATGACACACCCACTGATGATGTCACAGTTCACAAAGGAGAAGCATCTGTTTTTGGTTCCAGCTGAGACCCAACTTTTCAGCTTCCAAGCCTTTTTTTTGTGGTGTGAAAGCCCTTGCAGAGTCCACCAGGCACTGAAATACTCCCCCTTGTCCAAGAAGAGTACATGCTGCAAGCAAGAATAACAGTTGCACACTGCAGTTGTACATTGTCTTGCTGAAATATTCATGGGATTCTTCTTGAAGCCAGTAAATGTTCTTCCAAAATCTCGATGCAGTTTTCAGCGTTAATGGTGCATCACAGGACACTTTTTCTTGAATGTGTTGCAGCCTGAATATCAGGAATGGATCTACAAATGATCAAGGAGTTGAGGAGGTGGAAATCACTGAGAAGAGACAATGAAACTGGTGATTTACAGAATAAAACTGTAAACAAAACCGTGGCTCTTTACATTGGCCTGTAGTTTATACTGTCAGTGAGGAAATGTGTGTGAAACTCAGCAGCGACTGAGACAAGCCAATGATTTTTAAGATATCTGCCAGTAGAGGGCCCAAAAAAAGATATAAATTCTTCCTTCATGTGCTTTGGAAATTATGGTAAATACTAGTTCCAAACTCTAAAACTGCACATGAACGCCCCCTCACGTCGCATTTTTCACTAGAGAACTGGGAAACATTTTTGATACATGAGCTGCCGAGATGAAAATAACCTCTGAACTTTACAACATGGCGGAAAGCAGTAAGGAATTCATCAAACAAGGCTTTTATTAATATTCTGTTGCTGTTAGCAGAGGATGTTGCACATCAGAATCAGAATACTTTCTTAATCCAAGGGGGGAAATTATTGGGTGTGGCTCCATGCAAGTATAATAAAAAGTAGCAGAAAAGAAATTATCAAAAAAAAAAAAAAGAAAAATACTGTAAAAATTGTTGTGGCAGATGAATTAACACATCCAAAACCGTTTTACCCAAGTAGCAGGTCATGATAAATTGTGTGTCAGCCATTAGACCATGATAAAAAAAACATTCAGTCTTAGAGGTTCTAAAGAAAAGTTCACTTTTTTTTTGTATCCATTGGCTATTAGTGGTATTACATGATTCCTCTGGACTGGCCTCAGATTTCTGACAGATCCCTCTCCTATGTCACTGTTCATCACATGACTTTGTTTCTGTGAGCCGTGAGTTTGCCATGAGTAACTCATTCATCCAACGCTCAGAGTAGTAGTGACAATAACCCTGCACTCATTCTTGTCCATGTGATGCTCTGTTCCTGCTATTCTATCTTACATCAGCCCACAAGACCAGAGTGCAGTCTTCCCCCTGGTCTTCTTCTGAGTGTGGCTTTCATCATCTGGTGTCACAGGCGGCCCTCGGTCCAGACCAGGTGACTCCGCTCAATGGGCAACTTTGTCTTTGCTGATTTCTAAGTAAGAAAGATGCTGGGATTCCACACAGAGTGATCACACCCCTGTAAAAATCCCCTCAGGAAAGAGAGTTGATGAAAATATATTTTTGGTTGCTGATTTGATTCACCTCAGTGGACAGATAATTTTCATAATAGAAGGTTTTAGTGGTGGGACTTTCTAATTACTTTGGTCCTGTTAGTCTGGTTCACTTGCTTTTACTCATGGATGGAAGGATGTTAAAATCCTAATCTGCTCAGCTTTATTGGGTCAAAGGGAAATGTATTAAAAGATTAAATGAAATGTGAACAGCGCCTCCCCTGATTCCCCAAATTTGCCTTGAAATTACCTTTATTTTATTTTTTATTTTTTGCAACACCACACACACTGTAATTAGGGATGGCATTTTCAGTTTTGCTGACATTGAGGACTGTTGATTTACCTACATGACGAATTCAAGGAAATTAAACATTTATGGTGCAGATGCTTCAGATGAGTAAAGGTTATCACTTAAAATCACTTAAAATGTGTTTTAGAGCTTAACTATGTTGCTGGTTACAATCTGTTCACCATTTGATATTAGTTAGTAGTTAATGAATAACTTTGTCAAACTTTGAAACCTTATATTGTATTAACCTTATTTAACCTATGCATCTTGGCTGCAAGTTTAATTAGGGATTTTTGCAAGTTGGTTTAATCATTTTCTTTTGATCCCTTGACCCTTTTTTTTTTTTTTTTTACTAAATCTGGCTTAACCTGCTTGCCAGCTCCTCTATTTCCCAAAGATTGTCTGTCTTTAGGAACCCCCCCCATGCAAACTGCAATATTATGTGATTATCTGGTCATAAATATCAGTCTTTATACCTAGAAAACACATACCACTATGAGATTCATTTCTCTGTCCTTTCCATGAAGGACAAAAAGAAATAAAATAAATTCAACAGAAATGGTGTCTGGCTTATGCACCACTGAACATTCTTCACTTAAAATTCGGCCTGGGATTTTGGGGTTTCTGATCTGTCTGACCTCTCTACACCTTAAATCTGTGGAGTTGACTCACCCTGTTAAAACAAATTATCCTCTGTGATTTATGTCACCTCTTAAGAAAATGCAGCAAAAGAAAAAAAAACAAAACAAAACAAAAGTACTAAATGATGTCATAAATTACTGAAAAAGAGAATAGTAATAATATAAAAAAAACTTGATCTAATGATGAAAGTAAATTTTACTGTCACATTTTGGTCTGTAACACATAATTATGTTTCTTGTTTCAGTATTTTGAAATTAAATTTGATAGTTTCCTGTTACAAGCAGCAACTTTCACTTCTATTCGACCAGACAAACCCCAAATGAAAGTATAACCTCACAAAATGTTCGAAGTTCTCCATTATGCAACGAGTGGGTACGACTTTCTTCTCGTAAATTATGATATTTTCCCCACCTGTTTGTATTTTCTGTATATTATGACTTTATTCTCATAAAAGTTCGATGTTATTTTTGTTAAATATTGACTTTTATTAAACTACGACTATTCTCATTATGACTTTATTCTCGAAATATTATGACTTTATTCTCATAGTGACAAGTGTTTTTTTTTCCTTGTGGCCCTAATATGCCATCGTAAGACAGACACAAACAATAGTCAATTTAAAATCAAGTCACAGTTGACAATTAGAACAGAATAAACCTAAGCCAAGGTCTAAAACATATCTAATTTTAAAGTGGTTAAACTTTGAAATATGGAAGAAACAAATACATTTACATCTTTGTTTATAAAATAACATCACACAGTTGCAGGAACAAAGGAAATAATATTTTCTGAAGAGTTGGTTTGCCTAGTGAAAAAAAATGACCACAAAACATTAGCATAGGTAGTGCCCTATCCAAATCCGTCATACAGTATACAAATTGCTTGCTCGGCTTACAACAATCGGCTGTAAATGTAGAAATACATGACATAAGCTACTAATAAGGCACAAATATTCTTACCCATCATTCCACTCAACTGTCTCATCTATATTATATCCATTACCCAAACAGAGCTGGTGAGTATACTGTTAAAGTCACTGCGCAGCTCTGGATATCTGTGGTAACCCAAAGGTAGTTTTAAAATGCAGCCACATGTGTGGGATTGTGGTTGTCTTTGAAATTCCGAGGCTTCTATGAACTCAGCATCAATTTTTTTTTTTTTCAATTGAGTTGGATGCAGTGCAGAAGTGGAGGAAAAGCTGAAGTGTGCACATATCCACTTCCACTATACCTCTTCAGGTATTGGGCAACTGTTGTTTGTGGAGGAGACATGGTTTGCAGAAACATCAGAAGCTCCTTCGCAGCTTTTGCAGTAGGTGTTTTCTGACGTATGACATCATGTAGAACACCTGGTGGCATAGCTGTGGCCAAGTGTTGTAAGACTGGATGCCAACTCTGTATAACAAACAACGGTGCCTGTAGGAGAGCCTTGTGTTCCATTTGCGACAGTGGTATGAAATTCTCTCCAGTTGGCAGTCGTGTCTCGAGGGCATCAAGCAGTTCATCCCTTTCCACAGTGTTAAAGTCCTCCAAAGCCTTTATAAGAACCTGTCTTTCATTATCTGAGACATGCTGTATGAAGGATTCCTTTAAGCTGCTGGTGACTGTACCGTATAAAGCTCAAGAATGTATAAAGCTCAAGAAATGGAGTTGTCAGTTTAAATAGAAAGTAGCGTGCAGACCTCCAGCCAACTACTGAAATTCTAGCAACTGTCTATGTTGCTAAAATATGATAATATGTAACTGAATAATTTTACAATCCATATTTCTTTCTATTCATACTTCTTCAACTTCTTCACATGAACAAAAGTGTCTCTGGACTTGCCAATAATTGTTGTGGGTGTTGTACATACACATATAGTGACATAAAAGAGGGTCAAGCTATTATTCACCTGGTCTCGGTGGTGGATGAACAATCTCAGGAATGAGTTGAGAGTCGCTAAATTCATGAGTCACCTGATTGCTCCCAGTCTTTCAGCGTGGTTCACCTGAACTTGGTAGCTTGTTGCCTTGATCTTTTTAGGGTGGTTGACTATTTGAATTCACCGCATTGTCCTCCAAGAGCAATATTTGGATAACACAGAAATATTAATTATTGAAGCACGTACCAAAACAGTTTACTCTTCCATTTGCATAAATCAAAGTCAAAATTACACTTAGTGCTGATAGAGAAGTACCTCTGATAGCACTTCTGAAACAGCCACTATAACAGAGATCACTACCTCAAAAGCCTGTTGTACTGTGAATGGAAGTGTTTTAGCCGTATCACTGGCAATCTCTTGTCCAACAAATTCACTCTGTAAGACGAAAGTTTCATTTTCATTAGGGTCCAGTAAGATTGGAAGGACTTCAAGCTGGTAGGAAATGTTTGGGAGCTGGTAGGGGGACATGGGAGGGACCTGGTAGGGAATGGCTGGTAGTCCTGCTGTGGCTGCATTGGAATGCCTAATTGGACCTGGCTGAAGTTGCACTGGGCTTGAGAAAAGTGCATCTGGTGTGGAGGAATGTGGAAGGCTTTGGTATTCAGCTTCATCTTCATGATCTGAGTCTGCCTTGCGATTCTGCACAGGATCTGGACCTCTGACCTAAAATAAGCAAACTTTAGTTTAGCTTTATTTGACCAGAAACAACATGTACAACCTACCCATATTCCATCAACAATTTGGTAAAATATTCTGATCGACGAAGACTGCAGAAATACTTTCCGTAGCAAAGAAATCTAATAAAGTATATTATGATTCACATGACTTCATTTACTTGTCAGAACTTTAAAGCGAATTAATACCTATCAATTATCAATTATTATTACATACCTGTTCATGGTTATCAGTGTCTGAAGTGTCAGAGTCTGAAACCGAATGTACAATTAATTTGTACAGAGGTAAAGTCTTAGCATTTTTAGCATTGATTGCTTGTAATGTTCAGCAACTGAAGTAGTCATGGCCACCAGCTGGCTCTTGAAATCACATGTCTCATATGTAAAGTCCTCGACAGATCCTTAAGGTGATGTGCCTTCTGGAAAGAACAGATTCTTTGCAGTCTCCATGATCTGTTTCACCATGGTATTTTTCCAGGTCAGGTGCCTTGTTCCTCTACCATTCTTACGCCTCACTTGATGAAAGTCATTATTCTGATAATGTAGCCAACCTATTTCAATTCTTCTTTTGCGTCTTAAGGCATTTGCATTCCTGTGTCTTGCCATCAGGTCATAATTTGGCTCTGAGGAAGATTCCCCAAGACATCTTTTTCTCTTACAATTCCTATCCTCTGCAATCTTTTGACAGAGCCTATCTGGACCTTGGGTGGTAGGCCTGTTTCCTTAATGCGAGAAAATGACCGGACAGCCAAATGTCTACTATTGGAAGGAATGCATTTGGCCATCTCTTTGTCTGTCATACTATTTAAGACAGCTCCATCAATCTGCAATTGCAAACAAACTTATCAATCTAAACCCCCTTCCAATCAGCAAAGGCATTAATAGCACAAGGCTGGCGGTCCGCTGGTGGTCCACTGGGGGCCAAGCTGGCTATCTGCAGGTGTTTTGGCTCACTGGTTCTCCAGCGGTCCACCACTATTTCATCACATATGGTATTTCCTAGATAGCAGCGCATTGAAAAATTAACATGACTACCAAAAATGTAAATGTTTTAACATGATTAACAAACGCTACTGGGTTAGACAGTGTTATACTTCATCACCTACGTTTAGAATTTAATTTGGTCATCCATCATTAAACTGTGCATAGACATCTACCAAAAAGTTGGCATACTGAAAAGGTGTGACAGTGGTGGTGGGTGTGTGTGAGTCTCTATGTGAAACATATCTACAACCTCATCCATTTTCATCCTGTTTATGTTGTCTTCACCAACATTTCTGGAAATGAGAAAGGACTCCAGCTCCTCGTCCATGTCTAAACAAGATGAAACACAGAATGAACAGAAGCAGGAACAACATAGCTCTAAAAAGGTTGAGATGAGAAACTACAACTGTTAATGTCGCAGGTGCTGGATGGTTATGGTAGCCTATGATACATTTTAAATTTACCAAGTTAACCAACAGGGAATTGTTTTGAGCCAGTTTAACTGTTGAGCAGATTTCATTTGCACAAAATGAATAGCTATATCACAATCTTTTCATTCCCAGTTGCACAGCTGCTCTTATTAAGAACCGCTAGCGTAATCAAAACATGACAGAGCAGTGCTACGCGGCTTACCAGCACAGAAGCTACGAGAGTTTTGTTGGGAATTTACAAACTGGTCACATCCGTAGCTATTGTGCTTCACTAATTAAAACCCTACTGATATCACAGGTAACCCGGAACTATAAAATTAACAAAGTGAATTTAACAGTATGTATAATAAACACAATTGACTGCATTTCCCATAGTCCTTTGAGATTGGCTTGTTGCACCATTTTTTTTTCTGGTGGCAGTAGTGTTAGCTGTGTTCAGTGTTAGTTATGTGTGTTCGCTGTGGTTGCTGAACCTGTACTGTGTTCACGATAGCTGAAGCAAAGCTCTGTGTTGCTGTCGCTTCTCTTACCATGTGGGCTCACCACAAAACTAATTGAGCTACAGCAGCACACACTGTGTTAAAGGCACACTACGTAATCTTGACTGTTACAAGGCCTACCATATATGTATTCACTATGTATTTATGCAGCAAAAATATTAATTGTTAGACCTGTTGTCCATGGTACAGGGGCAGTTAAATGTTTGGGAACTAGCTATCCCTTTCATGGAATAATGTAACGTTCGCAACACTTGAATAGTGCTTGACCAAATTTCTATCTGCAACATGCACAAAAAAATGAGGTCAAATCATCATATTACAATTAAGCAAAGCATTCAAACATACCTGTTTGTGGTCCATTTAAGCCACTCCAGCTGTGAGTACAGATAATGGGCAGCACCTCATGAATTCAGTGGCTATTCCGTAAATGGCGCCTGAAATGTACGGAGCCCTAGTGGATATTGTGAAGGAATGAGGCAGGCTGCGTACTAAAGGTATTGCATGGGAACTCCAAAGTATTGCATTCCCGTGAAATAAATAGTGTGAGGGAACATAATACTATTGCATGGGAACGCAGTAGTTCAGTCTAAAAATATTTCCTACCATGACCCTCCGTAAGATTTAGCCTACTTCCATAGTTTGGTTACTTTCCAATTTATGTAGCTCATTGCATTTAGAGTTATCCGTTAATTCACAGGTAGGTCAGGTTGTTTGTGGGTATGAAGTTGTTCAAAAGCTAACCTGTAACAAAATTAAACACTATCCTTTTTCATGCCCCTCACCACTGACAAAAGTAATAGCTAACATTAGCTAACTATTGTCACTGTTAATGTGTTCGCATAGAAGCAGAAGTTTAGAAGCAATAATGTTAATAAGCAGTGTCTTAAAAAACTGGCCAGTGGCAAAATAAATGTGTTTTAACCTTATTCAATGAACTAACCTCTTCCTTGACTCTGTAGCCTGTCCATTAAATAACTGTTCAGTTTGATATCATATACCATTACTTGGCTAATATTAACGCTAGCTCCAGAAGTGCCAGTCGCGCTCCCCAATGAACTTGATCCAGCTCGGAAGATCTGCTGGACTTCCTCCTGAACAGCCAAAGGGACACCTGTGGATGGCTCTCAGCATTGATACAACATTTCTGACATTGTTGTGACAACAGTTGGAGTGTTTATAATGTTATTTAATATTCCAGTGGCTTGATTGAGTTTCTCATGGTCTGCCTTATTCTCAAGTCAATCATGTTTGTGAAGGCGGGTCATACCCATGAAATCATGTGTCTTCAGCGACTGAGAATTTAGTTTTATTTTCCTTTTAAGTCAAACCCACTTCCATTTCAATCAAATTCACACACAAACAACTATAGCAGTCACACATCCTATCATTCTGTATGGTATGATGATAACAGTAAATAAAAGAGAGTATGATTGTGCATGTATAAGGGTATATTAGCTTGTGTGTTAAAGTGTAAGTAGTGTGTGATATAGAGTATGACTGTGCATGCATGAGAGTAGGAGTATAGGCTAGTCGTGCATGTATGAGAGTATGACGTTACATGTGAAAACAAATATGATTTACCGCCTAAAGGGCCTCATAAAAAAAACACAAAAGGTAGATGTACATAAAGTAGATGTATTCTATGCACAGACAAGTACAGGATGGGCAAAAAACAGAGCAAAACAGACTGTTATATAGAATCTATAATCAATATTCCAAAGGTAAGCAGTGCAAAAGATGAAACAGCCTGAAACCAGTCAGAGTCATTCTGATACAGAAATAAAAGTCCATTATTACCTACAGGGACACGTCCTCAATGCCCTGACAAAGACTCTGTGTAGGCGAACCTACAGTGATGGTGTCCCAGTAGGTAAGGGAAGACTTTATTTTCAGTGCCTCTGACTAGTTTCTGACAGTTGAATATTTGCACAACTTAGTGAATGTTGCTCTTTCAGTTTTTTGTTCTTGTGTGAATTATGCCGTCATTAACACATATGATGTTTGACAGTTTAAAGGATAATTCTGTAAGTCAAAAAAGGTGCAGATTGTGGTAAAACTGCTGAAATTGCATAAAAATAGTGTCACACCTGAAAGTAGTGAATACAGCGTGACATTGTAATGACATTGTTATTGACTTTACTCACATTTTTTTCTGAGTTGCATCAGCATTTTAGCATTGTAGTGATTTCTGCCTCTTGATACTTTTTGACCCGCGTCTTTAAAAACGAGCTGAAACAGTTAACGGGTTAACAGCCGTTTTGCCATTTGTGATGTTTATTACATGTAACCAGAGATGCTGTCCATTGAACTTTTTCCACACAAAATCTTATTTTTCTTTTACTAGCTTTACTACAAACTGAAACTTTCTTGGCTCACAAAATTATATTTTAAATTGATGACCATCATATATGTCCATTATAATCAAGGTTCAGTTAAAAATAAAATACTATTTTTGTGTATGTTATAGAAAAACCACATTATGTTTAAGTTGTACAGGGAGCTGGTTGTTTGTTAGCATTAGCCCCTTAAGCTAATGATATGTTAGCCAACACCAGCGCTAAGCTAATGACTGTCTCAATTGACTGCATCCATGATTACAGCCTCAACACTCATATTTCTAAGATAACAAGGGTAATTTTTCTTGAAAATCCTTAAGTTCAATTGCTTCTTTACAGCAAACACACTGTACAACACAAAGTACCGTAAGCTTAGAAATGAGATATTAGCATTAGGTTAGGTAGCATCAACAAATGAGTGGGTTCCAGGGCAAAATAGATTCCAACACTAAAGGTCTGTGTAGATTCTCATTTGCTCAGGTCATTGTTCTTGTTGGTTTTTCTCGGTAGTTCTTCTTGGTAGTTCAACTGGACTGGTTTAGCTCTTTTGAAAGTGTTTCATCCCTCATCCAAGAGGCTGAACTGAACTGAAGAAGTCTTTTGGATGAGAGACGAAATGATTTCAAAACAGCTAAACCAGTCCAGTTGAACCAAGAACTACCAAGAATTCCAACACTACTTCACAAATGCACATAAAAACATGTGCAACAACACAAGTTTTGTAAGTTGCCGTTTGGGCAGGAAAAGCACAAATGAGTTACATTACTAATATTTAATTATGGTAAATGATAATCTGTAACCTATATCCCTCTGACCTAGGAAAGTACAAGTCTCTGCATTTTTGCATGAAAAAAACCCCAGCATGACACCGCAGTCTTTTAGAATCATTTGTTTTCTTACAAATGCCCTTTGCAGTGAACATTAAAAAAAAAAAAATGCTGTGAATTTTTCTGAAAGTGGAAAAAACAAGATAGGTGATAAGATGGGTATCCACTTTCACAATGTTTTTTTTCTTTTTGCACTTCATTTTGTATTGTGTTGATTTTACAGATTTTTAAACATTTCTTTCATTTATTGTCTAAGTTATTATTTCCACTAAAATGTATTTGCCTATGTAAGCGTTCTTTTTTGACAGTTCTATCCCAGTTTATCTATGATTTGTTCATTACTGTTTGGTTTATTAGTTGTTATACTCACTGTTCTAATATTTAATAAACACAGATTATTCTATTATTATTATTATTATATTATATCAAAACTGAAACAACAACAACTGAAACCAATGCAACCTGCGCTACTATTACCACTACGTCACTACATTTTGTTGTAGAAACTGTCATGAAGCAGAAGAACCATTGTTGTAGAGGGAGGGTGGAGGTTTGACTGTGGGACTGAGTGGGAAAGCTTTCTGTTCAGCTGCTATTAGTGCAGATCGTGCCACTCCCTCCCCTCAGCAGCTCCTGCAGACCCACACTGCTCAGCAACTTCTCCCTCCTTTGCTGGGGAGCACAGGGGAAGAGAAGAAGCACCTCAGCCTCTCCTCTTCTTCAGTCCCATCACTGTGCTCCAATATCACAAAAAAAAAAAAGAAAAAAGAAAAACAGGGCAAACAAGAGAAACAGACCCAGTATCTGCATCACCTGAACTTTTTTTTTTTTTTTTTTAAACAGGAAATGCATTTTTTTCACTCTTAAAGCGAGTTGTTGGATGTTAATTTTGCATCACAAACTTTATATTCTTTATCCTCATCTTCATCATTTCATCATCATCATCATCATCATCATTACTGACTTCATATAAAAACATCTTTAAAGGTAAGTGTTTTCACTTTGCAGTAGTAAACAGTTTTATTTCATTTTCTACTTCTTCATCTCCTTTGTGTGCAGAGTGGATTTACTACCATTGCATTACACTAGTGGGCTTTGTCTCAGGGGGTTAAGTCCTAATGCTGCTGTACAATACCAAACTCATGCTCAGCTTTGTAAAAATCCCTCTCATTCCACTGAATATAATGTGATTTACTTAAAATATCCCATCCACTTTGCCTTTGACACCGTTTTTTTTTTTTTTTTTTTTTTTTAATTATGTGATGTATTTTCTCATACAAAGCAAACACCTGACACACTGGTCCTTTCAGGTATAGTCATTCTTTATCTGTTATTTTCTTTATGCACATGTTGAAAGTCATTTTTCTTTAACTGTGACAGCTGTGAATAAGGGTGAAAATCTAAAGAAAGCAGATAGTCTTGGCCATCACACACAGCCCACAGGCAGGATGTCAAACAAAACCAGTCATTCTTCTCTCTGATTGGACACATCACAAGCATTGGATGAGGATATTAAATGAAGCGTAAGGGAAATAAATGAAATTTTGGAAATGCATAGGGGTTTTAGAATTAGATGTGTGTTGTTCCCTATGTAAGAGTTGCTTTTTGTGCTTATAAATAAGAAATGAGAAGGAGGAAATACAGAATGTTATGGACATTATGTGCATTATGTTATTATATGTTTAGATTATTACTGGCATTATGTATATGTGGCATTAGAAACCTTCGTCCTACATAATCTCTTCATGCATAGTATTATACTCAAGACCACTCAAGCAAGACCATTAAAACTTTACAAGCAAGTATTCATTGGTTTTTGGAGTTTAAACAAGACAAAATAAGTAAAAATATAACTGTTTTCTCTTCACATGCTTTATTAAGCAAGTTCTCATTGTTCCTTTTTGCCTCAAGAAAAGATTTTATTGCTCTAAATTGTTCTTAGCTCAGTTCTTTGACCCGTTCCTGCCTCTTGACAGGACTGTAGTGTTACTCTGCAAAGTGGAATTATTGCACAGAGCTCCAGCGTCACACGTGAGTTCCTCTGGCCTTTCATGTGAGCAGTAATCCCATCGAATTCATGCCGCCTTTGTGTTGATGAGAACCACATGTCTGTTGCAGGATGACCTCATCCACTGACCTCTTATGCTTCATGTAGTTCACAGAGACATTACGATCCATTTCTCATTCATTCATTTTCTGAACCACTTATAATCCTTGGTAGGGTTGTGGAGATGATGGAGCCTATCGCAGCTTCCAAAGGGCAAAGGCAGGGTACTCCCTGGATATGTTGACCATCATGGGGCTATGATCCATTTTGACCAGTGTTATTGATGTTATTTCAACAAAAAAAGAGCTGAGAAGAAGCGTCCTCTATAACAGACGTCCTTGTTCCCTTTAGCTGAACAAGGACGAGAGGAAAGTTCGTGATGTAAAGAACAGTGAGCCATGTTCCTTTGGTGCACCCACAAGCACTTTAAAAGATGTGATGTCAAGAGGTTGTAGTCACATTCTTAAGTACATAAGAAGAGAAAATATAATAAAAGTTAAACTGACTGTATGGTGCAGGTGACTTGGTGACTGAAGTCACTCTTGAACTGACCAAAATAATTTTCTCTGTGACTTAATAACTCTACCTCCTTCCCTCCAGCGATCACACCATGTACCTAGAGAACAAAAGTAACCTGGAGATTGAGATGTCCCAGACGTCAGCTCCAGGTCATCAGGGTCGGAGCAGCCTCAGGACGCCTGAGGCCGTCGCAGGGAACTTCGGCGAGCTGCGTCTGCTGCAGGGCATCTCAGAGAGGAGGGATACCCAGAAGCTGCAGCAGTCGGCAGTCCTGCCCTCAGGACAGTGTGTCATCCAGACCGAGGGCTTTGTCCCTGTTCGGCAGGAGGATGGGTATGTCTGCTCTAAGTGTTTCTGTTTCAGAGTGGGTGAGCTTCTGTGGAGGCTTTGGTCGGTCCAGTTTACCTGAATAGGTGTCTCAGTCTTTTAGTTCCTACTTCAGATCCTGAGTTTAGAGCTTGTGTTTTCAAATTCCATGGACCTGTTTGGTTATTTATCTACATCTCCTCAAAGGGGGCGGAGCTTGAAGCCAGTTCCATTCATTCGTATTATTACTTTTTTCCTCCAGGATTCAGGTGTTACTTGTTTTATTTGGAGTCTCTAATAAGTTTAATAGACTTTATTGTATAAACCATTATCAAATTATTTAATAAGCCTTCAGTGTTAATCTGCCTTTTGGACTTTGAGTGACAGGAAACATTACTTATTGAATTAATTCCTGTTAATATATGTACTGTAAATATGTTATATAACTCTGAGATATAATTATATGTAATGTAATTTCATTAAAGATTTGTGTAACAAACTGTCATTGCAAAATTGCTATCAGACCAAGGAAAATGTTTTATTCAGTTAACAGAAGCTCTGAAAGTCCAAATTTAGAGTGGAAGGTAGAATAATAAATAAATAAATAAATATAACTGCTACAAGACAAGTGCAAAAGGTACACTATAACAGTGGAAGTAAAACAAACTAGCTAATTGCCTCTCATTTATACATTATGTTAATGTACAGTAGCAAGTAGCTAAGATTATTAGGCTGCATTTAATATATCTTCTAGACAGCAAAAGCCTTGTGGGTAACTGCTAGCATTAGTTTGGTTTCACTCTTGCTCTTCTTCAGCTCCACTCTCTTGGCAAACCATGATTGCTTCTCGCTCCAAAAATCACAATATGGTGATGTTCATCTAGCAATATTTCCAAATGGTAGGCCACAAATTTGGTGCTATCACATTGGGCTTGTCCACTTTCTTTAAAACATTAAAAGGTTAACTCACTTTATTATCCCCATTCTAATACACACAAACAGTACCTAGCATTAGCATTAGCACTTAGTATTATCCCTTCAGCATGCAAGGGAACCATCATACAGACCTGACAATCAAAGTTTCAACTTGACTTTAAATGTTATTAATGGATGAAAAATGTAAAGTTGGACCAATGGTGTGGTCAGAAGTCCTGGATAGCATTATCTGTTTATTACTTTTTAGAGAGAACAATGTAAGTCTATGGGAGCCTAGACCTTTTGGATCCAACCCCAGTGGCCATCAGTGGTATCACTACTTTAATATACTTCTGTACTGGCTTCATTTTGGAGCTGAGGTCCTTGCCACTTGTTTTGTATCAATAGAAGACAGCAGTGTATTGCTATACCTATCCTGAAAGAAGTTGTTTATAGGCTCCATTTTTAAAATATTTTTTCCTGTCTCTTGGGACTACATGACATTTGGAAAAACTTACAATAACAGTATTCATTTGTTGAGGTCTGCTTTCTCGTGCCGTGTTTGTGATGCAGCTTGGCTGCAGCTTTGTTGTTCATGTGTGGTTTGAGACTCATCAGCTGACATCAGATGCCTGTTCACCACAGCATTTTTCCTTCTATACATGTTGTATCTAAGCATACAGTACATCCTTCATTGTGTACTGCATATTTGTGTTTGTAAGATAACTCCAGATTATGTACTTCATTAAAGAAGGTATAAAAAAGATCCTCATTATAGCCAGCAGATACAATGTTTTCCTTTAAATGTCATTAAGGAGTGCTTCATTAGGAGGTGGTATACACTACAGACCTGCTCTAGTTTAGTAAGACATATATTTTCCCATCTGACTGGACTTTCAGGTATAAAGACATACCAAGAGTCTGAGGAATGTGTAGATCACGTCCACATGCTCTGTTGGTTAAATCTTATAGGACATGAATGAACGTACACATGGACATCACAGGGATTTTTCTTGTGAGTATGAATGTTCACACACAGACTTCAGAGTATGTGTGTGTGGTTGGGTGTGTGTCTTGGTCACTCAGAGGGGTGCTAATCTCAAGCCTGTGGTTGTGACGTTATTGGGATTAAACTCTTTTTTCCCCCTTTTGCTTCATGCACAAAGTCAGTGTTGCATGTGATAAGAGTATACTACAGCTGGTACTCATGAGATAGATCAGGTTAGGTATTTGACATTTTGTGTTACAGTAAATAATAAATATCTCCAGGTTGAACACGAAAACAATGTTACAACTGCTGTGACCAATAGAGAAGTTAATTTGGGAGGCTCAAGAACATTATTAGATTTACTCATTTGATAATGGAGAACTGGCGGTTCACACTTCAGTTCCTCTGGATTATTATGAAGTGACTGAAGAAGTGAAGAATGTGTGTGAATTTATTTTATGCCCCTGTAGTTGGAAATAATGACTATGTATTTACAAGGTGAAAACAAAAGTCTTGTTAACTTTCCATGTAACTGTGTCTGGGTTTTCAAAGTGGTCATGGTGTTATAGTTCAGAGATTGAAAGGTTAGAACTTATTTTTCCAATAAAACTTGGCGACTAAGAGGTTGAGATATCAGTTAAATATTGATCATAGACTCATTTTTGGATGTACTGTCCATACATATCGCCATATATTTGGTGTTTCAAGTGTTAAGTGATATACCATTGTGGGAAAGTGGGCTAACAGTTTGTTTATTCCAGTTAACCCTTGAGGACTGTTGTTTATTCTTCATTTCTAATTTGTTTATTTGTTTTTTGGCTGTGTTCATGCAAATGGCAAGCAAAGCTTAAATTAGACCTGAAATGTTATTAATGGATGAAAAATGTAAAGTTGGATTACTAATGAGGTTATTTCCCCCATCCTAATGCACACACAGTTCCTAGCATTAGGATTAGCATTAGCATTTAATATTAGCACATGCAAGGGAGCCATCATACAGACCTGTCAATCAAAGCTTCAATTGGAAGCTGAAATGTTATTAATGAATGAAAAATGTAAAGTTGGACCGGCGGTGAGGTCAGAAGTACTGGATAGATTTATCTGCTTATCAATTTTAGAGAGAGGTCCAATGTAAGTCTATTTGGAGCCAGGATCTTTTGGATCCAACCCCAGTGGCAATCAGCAGTATCACAACTTTAAGATACTGCATTTGCTTCATTTTGGAGCTGAGGTCCTTGCTACTTGTTTTGTATCAATAGAAGACAACAGTGTATAACTATCCTGATAAAAGTTGGTTTAGGCTCCAGTTTTTGTTTATTTTTCCTGTCATTTGGGACTGTGTGACATTTGGACATTTGTTGAGGTCTGCCCTCTTGTATTGTGTTTGGGACAGGAAGTCAGTGGACGCTTTAAAGCAGAGGTGACAAACATGGCTAAAAGTGGCCTGCCAAAGGGTCCAATCTGGCCTGTGGGATGAATTTGTGAATTGCAAAAATCACGGTGTCAAAACCATGTTACTTACAGTCCAACTCAATCTCAAGTGGGCCAGACCGATAAAATGATAGATAGATAGATAGATAGATTAGATAGATAGAAAGATAGATAGATAGATGTACTTTATTTATCCCAAACTTGGAAATTACAGAAATATGAAATACAGAAATAATGACAACTCCAAATTTTCCTTTGTTTTTGTGTAACAAAAGTCAAATTACATGAAAATACTGTATTTACGTCTACAAACTACCATTTCACAAAAACAGGGAATAACATGAACAACCAACTGAAATATGCTGAAGAATTTAAGTTGAAAAATAAGTGGAATTTTAAGAATATTCAGCCCCTTACTAATTATTTGGTGCCTTTGTAGATCCACTATGATCTGTAAAGTTGAATGCACATGTGTGAATGGAAGGTATATGCTGAGATGTAATATTGTTGAAACTGCACTCATAGTTGTTTGTTATTCACATTTTTTTAAGGAGTGTTTGCAGATGTAAACATTTTCTTCATGTAGTGTTAATCTTTTCACTTGAAAACAAAGAGTAAAGTTTGGAGATGGTATTATTTATAGGTTATTATGTTATGATTTTATTAGGATATCATAATAGATCATAATGGGCTGAATGTGGCCTCTGAACTAAAATGAGTTTGACCCACCTGCTCTAAAAGATAAGCGTGTGAAGCAGTTTATTTTGAGATTTTGGATTATGTGCCACAAACAATACTACGGAAAAAGTCAAATACAGCTGTGATAAAAGCATGGAATTTAGTGATAATTTTCAGGTCAAGTGAAAGTGGTTTAATCATTTCATCACCTGAACCTACACATAATGTCTTTAGCAGTTTGACACCACTTACACCACAACCTTCTGGTAAAATGCGACCCCCTATTGAGTTTTATTAATTAAAATATTTTATGTGGTATTATGAGTCTGGATAAAATGATTTAACAGAATGAGCATGGATTGTAATATATGATCTGCTTTCTATTAGTGTAATTACAAATGTACTGTAGATGTCCTAGAAAGTCTGCTTTGTAATTCCAGCTGTAGTTTTTCTGTCTAGACTCAGTACGCTATGTGTCCGTACGATATCCCTGCCAAGTCACATCTCAGGGGCAGGATCAGAGTAGTGGAGAGGGAGGAAGAGGGGAGAAAACATTTGTAGACATCCAGTAAATCTCTTTATAGTTGTATAAGAGTTTTGAAGAGGATTAATGCAGCAGACTTCACTAATGTTATCTACTCCTTTACCCAACAGCCTTGTCACGTCCATAGATTTAAAGCATCCAATGGTCTGCACTCTGTTTGCCACACATATATGACAATAAGAACAACATAAGTGATGAATTACTGGATTATCTCTTCTACACAGTGGTTTCTGATGTGATTTTATGTTTAGTACAACAATAAAATGACAAAGACATAAAAAATACAGAATTAAGGCTAAATAAGAAAGCACTCAGAGGTAAGAAAGAGTACAGATTGTGTTAAAGCATTCAACCCTTTTGACAGGCAGAGGATAAAAACCCTTCAAGATTAGGAGATTAGCCCAGGGGGGCCTCTAATTTTCAGAAAGATTTCCAACAGTTTTGGATCTATTCACTGGTATTCTGTTATATAACTACTCTGATGACGTCTCTGCTGTTGTCAGAGTAATTGCAGAGAAGACAGTGAATTGGGATTTTAGAACAAAAAAATAGAAACGAGTTGGGATGGTACGGAACATTAAGGAATCTGGAGGGATTTATGTCTGTAAAGGCATAAATGGCCTAAGCTGAATATTGTGTGACCACTGATCTCTCAGACACATCCAAAGGTGGGTATTTACAAAGTCACTGTAGTGAATGCATACTATTATGCGACTTCACTCCCATTGTAACACAAATACATGTACTTTCTATCCCTTAGAGCTGGTTTGCCACCTCTGTTTCAGTGTAAGGATTATTTTTATTTATGCTTCACCGTGTTCTCAAAAGTAACAAAACAATATAATAAAGTAATAAAAAAGTTGGTGCATGTTATGCTTGACAAATAAGATAATTATGTAATGGATGAAACAAGACTAAAAAGAACAGCAGACTGGAGAATAAATTAAAATTCTGATTTGCACATTTTCATTATATATATATATATATATATATACACACACACACACACGCACACACACGCACACACACACACACACACACACACACACACACATACATATGTATGCATATGTATACATGTATATGGATACATATGTATATGTTATGTTGTGTATAGTACACTGTGATTGAATTTTAAATGAGGGAATAATGGTTCAGTAGTTGTGTTGATGCATGGTTCAGTCAACTTTACACAGAAACAGCTGGTAGAAAGGGGGCGTGGTCTGTGTAGGGTGTGTTTCATATGCTAATGACCTTAGGTGTTAGGGTCGTAGAGGGGATATATAGTGTTTCAGGACCTTTAAAAAATGGTGGTGGGTTACGTGTCTTGCTCAAGGGCACATCAGCCAACATTTTCTCTGCTGGTCTGGGGAATCAAACCAGCGACTCCTCTGTGACACACTCAACACAGACTCAAACACAAACTTCAGACAAGCCTCTGAACAGACCAAATGTTGTGTATGAGCCTAATCAAGTCAATTTAATTTTACAAATCAGTGCATAAATCATCATTTTTATGTGCACTTTCTATACTGACCCCAGGATAGATAAGTGCATTATGTCACTGCTACTGTATTTTATATGATTTCAATATCAAAAACCCCAGCAGTAGCAGCTTTAACAGACTTTGTTTGAGCGTCTGCATGTGAATGTGATCATTCATGTGAGACCCAGCTGTGACTCTCCTGAGGGTGGCAACCCTCAGGGATACAATGCAGCAGCACAGTGACAAAAGTCACTTTAATGATTTCCTCAGGTGTCAAATCACCAGCTGCTCACCCACTTAGAGTCACCTGTAGGTCACAACTGGGCTGGCAAAATGCTATAACAAGACTGATGGCTGTGACCTGACAGCTGACAGTGTCTTTATCTCAAAATTCACAAGTTTTTTGAGTTTCTGAAATGCACAGGCTTGAGTTTGTTGATTGGTATTTCTGTTGGATTTCTTTCAGGCACAACTTCAGTGTGGTTAATATTCTCAGAGGAAAAACAAATTCAGCCAACATAACAGAGAGGTCGCCTCTACTGAGATTCTCTCAAGATGACAGGTGAGTAATTCATGCAGAAACGTGCATGTGTTTGACTTCTGATGATACAATTTCAGTATCTTAAAAACTCTATTAAACTTTGGCTACCTGGTACTAACCACCTGGGATATCATGTTTTATTAGAGGAAAAGGGATTATGTCTTTTCATCTCACGTTAGTCATGAGTCAAAAGGGCTGCAGTGTCATTTAATCATTTTACAATCCTTTGCTTCAATTGACTGATGTACAACATGTTTAGTATTAGGTACATTTTTCATTTGAGCTCACATGCACATCTGGTGTCCTTAATGCCGATTTTATTTGTCAGTGACACTATATGGCCCATGCCAGAGGATTTAACATGATTACTTTATCTCTATTTTGTATGTTTTTTTGTTTTTTTTTGTACTAGTATAACCTACTTGACCCTACATGACCCCAGCTTTGTGGGTGGGGATGAGCCCTGGGACAACAGTTCCCTGGACCTGGAGAAAAGGTATCGGCTGGGCAGTGAGGTCACCAACCTGTCTCTGTCACGTTCCAGCTCCTCGGAGAAGAATGACACCCTAGAACACCTCAACCTCAACTTCAAACTCACCAGTAGTATTAGGTGGGACTCTTTTTTTTAATCTAAGAAGGGCAATATTATCTGTTGTCAGTGGAAGATCTCAACAAAGTGGAATGTTGTATATGTCACTTTTTGCTTGTGACCCCTGTATGTTAAAGAGGACCTTCTTACTCTACATTGCCCTGTTGGTTTTGAAGTACTGGTCCATATAACACTGTAGTAGTATGATCATCCTTCTAATAGTGACTCTTTTTTGTATTTTCAGATGCTGCTTCAAAGTTTCCAAAATTGCCAGCATGTTTACAATTGTAGTACTCTGCAGTGTAAGTGGATCTACCTGATACACTCATTAACCCTTTATAAGGCACTCATTGAAATACTCTGAAATTCCAAATTTCAACCTTAGTGTGTTATTGGACATCATCATCTACCTCCTTGTTGGTTGCTGTGACAACAGTCTCCCTCCTCTTACCATAAAACATTCCAGCAGCACTTGCTAAAAAGTAAACACATGCAATAAAACAACTGTCACAGGGTCATAAACTGACAAAAATCACTCATATCCACTATTTACAACTTCAAAATTTCTACAAAATCTCTCTGAATCACAGTATAGCTATAAAAAACCCAGCATGCCTCCTGACCTCACTGAGGCACAGGATTGGCCCTGTATTTAAATATTTGCAGAAATTACCAGAAATTGTCACTTGGTTGATTAAGGGTTAACACATAAGGTATTGTTTACATCGATAAGCCATAACACTACGACCACTGACAGGAGAATTGGTAATAATACACTGTAAAAAAAATCCTGTTGTTTTTACAGAAAAAAACTGGCAGCTGTCGTTACCAGAGCAATACTGTAAGAAACACAACAAACTGTAACCATATCTATGGCGTAACATATAGATTTAACATTTTAAACATGTATATTTAACACTGGATTTAAATGGTGAATGGACTGCACTTACATAGAGTAGTTTATACACCTTCATGGTGCCCAAAGTGCTTTCCAAAGCCTCCAGGTCCTACTGGGAGCAATTTAGGGTGCAGTGTCTTGCAAGGACACTTCAACATGTGTGACGTGTCAGAGCCCAGATTTGAACCACCAACCCTTGAGTCACTGGACGACCTGCTCTACCAACTAAGCCACAGCCACCCATCACACATGCTTGAAATGTTAAATTGTGAACTGTTTACTTTTTTATTACTTTTTTATTTTTTTTAAAAAGTGAATAGGCTGTTATTTTAACATTGTAGTCTAGCAATTTAAACAGCACCAAATTGTTTTTCAATTTACAGTTTTATTTTGTCAAACAATAGAAATACATCATTTCTTCATAAAAATCTGCTTTTGTTAACATACTCTTCCTGTAAAAACTACAGCTATATTTGATTTAATCATTAACACAAAAATCTTTTCAAATAAACAACTTTGTATTGTATTTTCACTAACAGTTTTTTATGTTGCAATTTTACAACTTTTTAGTGTTAATTCTATGGTCATTTTTTACAGTGTACTCTCTAATACTATCATTATCCTCATACAACAAATAAGTGTTTACCACATTTATTTCCCCCCTTCTGGATACAGGTTTAGTGTAAAGACTGAAAGTGGTTAAACTTTAGCTGCCCTGACCACTTCTTCTGTGACCCACAACAATTAACACATTATTTTGTTTGTATGCAAAAGGCAGGTGTGAAAACTGTATTTAGTGATTATTCACACTCACAAACTTCCAGACAAACTAACTGTATCCCCATGCTTTCTTTCTTGATATTAAAATTGGCTGATTACCTCCTGATTCCAGTGTTGTCCTAAATCCACACAAAGTCAACCTGTATTTTCTCATTGACATATAAGTGTTCTTACCATTTCTGTCTTAATGTACTGTATAATGCACTGTAACATATGTACACTCATCATGTGCATGTAAATAGGCTAAATAATTTGCTAAATAATATAATAAATATAATATTACACTCATACTATACTTTATATTTTATACTTTATACTTTAACCTTTAGAGTAATCTCCTCAGTCTTTACCATATTTTTTGCTTGTCATGTAATAGTTTTCTCTGTTTTTTTCTGCATGCATGTTAACATACTGCGTTTACTCTACTTTCAGCTGTTTTTCAGCATGTATCCAGACCGAGACAACCCCTGGAGGATGCTGGCAGTGTCATCAACAGAGAGTTTCTGTATCCTATCTATGTTTCTAGTTATTTCCTGAAACTAAACATACAACAGTGAACAAGAGGCCTTTAATAATACAGTCAAAGTACCACAGTCAAGAGGAAATATGTGTAAATGTCCCACGAAAAAACGCAAATTTTTCCAGTTGTATTTATTCCAACAGACTCTTCATTGGGTTTTGGAATAACTGAATGTTGCAGGGGGAAATAGATACGAGGGAGTGGCAACAGCACTTTGGAAAACCTTTGTGTTTTTTTAAATTTGTGCTTTATAAATAAAAATGGTTTGGATTGGATTGGAACAGTTCTGACAGAGAAGTGAATCTGTAATGTTGTATTTCATTATACAATTCGACCTTTGCGTCATATGCAAAAAGGGACGATCCTGTTTTCCTTATTACAATTTGAACATTGTAATGTGAGATTATATATTCTTACAGAACATTTAATCAGCTTACACCACTGGCACGGATTGAATTACAAAACACTACTTGAACCACTCTTCTTTCAACACCTTCTAAGGTATTTTGTGTGCTATTATGAAAGAAACATGTTGCTGCTTTACATAAGAGGAGTGTAAGTTATGGTCTTTATGTCTCCCTCCTTTTATTTAGTTCTATGTTACTGTCTCATATATTTAGTATTTTATGTGTTAAATTACTGCCATTTTAACCAGGGCTCCTTGAAATAATGGATTTCATGGTTAAATAAAGTTTAAATAGATAAAAACAAACTATAAAAAAATTCTGCATATCCACATTTTCTCTTGACGGTCTGCGTTGTGCAGCAATGAACTTGACAGATTTTCGTGACAACGCTTTGCTGAAGCTACAGGTGGGGGGGCCGTTCACAGGGGGGATATTCGACCTCACGAATCAAGAGTACATCCTGATCCAGGTGGAACAGACCGAGCAGCCGGGCCAGCGCAGGAGACGGACTCAACAAGTGAGGGCCTCTAATGTGACACTCCTCTCTTATTTACAGGAACAGTTAGATCAGTGGTTTTCAACGTTTTCTGTCCCAGTTTGAAGGAAGAATAATTCCCACCTACCGCCCCCCCCCAACCCTGACAAAATTGTAACGATCAAGTATAATATTTAATGACAGAAATATCAATATTGTAATCATTGTTTTTTGCCTTTCATTGAATAATTTGTTGCGCAAATTAAAAACAAGTCAGATTTGAAGCAGAAGCACCACACATGGTGATTTATTGGCCCCATTCAGAAAAAGCACATTTGGTCAGTTATCATTTTCTGTTAAAGCGGTACAAAATTAGAACTGACTTCCCACTCGCATTAAAGGTATACATACATACTCCACTTTTACAGCCAAGTTAAACACATGGTTTGCTGACAATTACACGTACACACACTAACATATGGCTGTGTCTGTGTGCTGTATGGCTATGATCATGGATGCTGTCTGTCCATATGTGATGTCTGTCTGCACCCCTGAATGTGATTATCTGCTGATGTATTGTGTGTGATTATATTGTATGTGCTGCCTTTGAATGTTTTGATTATATGTGCTGTCTCTATATGATTGTACTGATGTTTCACTGTTTTCTCTCATCTTTAGTGATTTATCTTGTCTCTTAGCTGCCGTAACACTCCCTTTTTAATGAATGTGGTGTAATATATAGTTTTTTTAGGGTGCCTTTTGTCATCAGGCCGGGGACTACAGCAGGATACAAGCCATGTTGGCTAAAGCTGCCCTTTTTACTGTTATTAATACAGTTAATTAATTGGGATTGTCCACTACATAATAAACTAAACTAAACTACATTTGTGCTTGACCAATGCAAATAGTCAAAAACACTGCTCCTTGAGGCAATATTTTTCCATATGAAATAGGAAATGTGCAATTATCTTCTAACTTAAATGATAAAATTACATATGTTTTAGAACAACGAACATATTTTTGGGAACAAAGATTAATATTTTAACAGTATCAGTGGCTGCAATGAGCCTGTTTACATCACACATCTCAGAACAATACAGTGCAAACTGTGAAAAAACTGAAACATTGCACATTTTTCTTTTCGCCATTCATTTCTTCATTCTCCAAACCTAATCTATTCATTTAGTCAAGCGATAAATCATCATTCACCATGGGAGTGGATCTGTCTGTTGTATGTCCCTAAAATGAGTTCAGGGTGCTCCAATCCCAAAACATTAGTTCCACCTGCTATATGTTCTGACCTGAAGGACAAAAAAGACACCCAGGAGTGATCTTGTGTCCCCCCAAGTAAAACTCCATGCCTCCCTTAGGGGGCGTGCCCCACACTTTGAGAAACACTGAATTCGATGTTGACTTGTGAGGCACTAACTCATTTATTATCTGCTGTTTGTGAACAGGTGATTCATAACTGGACCATTCCTCTACACGGTGAACGGAACGACCAGATCCTGCTGACAAAAACCTTTGAGATGCTCAGCAGGTATTTTAAGCACTAAACACATGCATTAGAGTTTTGGATGGCTCCGGTTCATGGTTTGGAATTTATGACAGTGGAATGATAGTCCACCACAGGGACAGTCTGTTGCCAAGTAAAAGGTATGTAAACATGTGATGTGGGATTAATGCATGGTTACCTAATTAATACCCAACAGATCCTCTGGTATCAGCCGTTTTCATAGACATCCCAAGGTTACTCCTGCTTAATGTTAACTTCTGTAAATGAAAAATGGTTCAAATGTAGAAAAAGATAAACATTCACATCACTGTTATTGCTGTGTTTTGTCTTTTACTAAACAGTGACCCCATCATCATCACCATCCAGGCCTTCCTGCAGGATAATGAGGTGGTGCCTTTATCCATGACCCACCAGTCTCTCTACGTCAGTGTGGAGACACAGGTGGCCATCGCTGGCATCATCTTGGCTGGAGTCTACGTTCTCATCATCTTTGAGGTAAATGCTAACTGCTCCTCACTGGATGATAAATCATTTTATGTTCGGCATCACAGAAAACGGGTAAAGGGTGTGTAGCCACTGATATAGACTGATATTGTCCCTACTCTGGTGTTAGTGTTGTTTCTCTGCACATGTGCACTGTTGAAACAGCTGACCTCTCACTAAGCCCTGCTCCTCTTCTACCTGTCAGGCTTTTCATGCCAACACAATGATTGCGGTAAATTTACTACTGGAAAACCATTTTTAAACAACAGGCCCATCATTTTAGAGAATGAGATAATGAGATAATCTCTGAGGCATACTTGGGAGACTCTGAAAGGAAAACAAATGGATGCTGACTCCATCATAAAAGATTGTAACTCACATTTAATGGAGAAAACAGTATATTAATAATAGGCAAGTATTAGTTGGATGTGCTGTGCTTAAAGATATAATATGCAACATTTCCACATGAAACTAAAAACTAAAATTATCTGTTAGGTTTTATATCATTACCAACATTGTTTACAGACAGTATCGTCAAGTATCCACAGACTGTATCACTCACTGAATGAAGCATAAAAGTCATTATTTACATCCATCTGTATTATAGTATCATCAAGTTTTCCTCTTCAAACATAAACTCACAGCCGGTTATTTTAACAGCTGGTCAAAATAACACTATGTTGTATAATCTTCATGTGCTGCATCAGCTGATAGTTTACATTACAACTCTGTTAGCTTAGCTCTGTTTTTAGACAGAAAACAGCCACAGTAAAACCACAAATTACCTTTCATTTTCCTTAGTTTGTGTTGTCAAGAGCTGCACTGTTCCACATTGTCCAAACAAGGTCACAACTGTTACAGTTTAGTTTCCACCGTGGATCAACAAGTATCAAATATAATAACTTCATTCCTTCATAAGCCTCATAATCAAACTCATCCATGTAGAAGAAACACTGTGATTTCATCATCAAACTCCATTCTTTTCATTTAGAGCTGTGTCCAGTGGTGAAAGCAAGAACACTGCTTCTAGCATTTATCACTTTGTCACTGTCTTTATGTTTAAAAGTTGTTTCTTCATGGTTTACATCCCATCTTGTCTTATTCTGATGTTTTGGTCAAAGACCCCATGGTGACGCTTAGTTTTAGTCACCATGAGAGACCAGTACAGTGACTCACTAGTCCCTCTGGTGGTCACATATATTCCCTGGGCCATCAGTGTGAATATAGTCATATCTCTACAATCCAATGCATTGGCATTTTTGGTATAGCTTCAAAGCTGGTTGTTCTGAACACTAATGAAAATTTGGGGTCATTTCTTAATAATATAAAACTCATCTGTAAACAATTTTTGTTTCTTCACAACATCATCTACCACTCAGTCTTATACAAAGGGCATGTACCTCAGCTCCAAAACAGCCAATGTGGAAGTTTTCTAAAGTTGTTGGCTCCAAAAAGCCTTAGTTCCCATAGACATACATTGAAATCTCCCTAAAAATACTGCACAAGTAATTTTATCTTTTTTTCCAGGACTCACTCCAGTCTGATCTGTTTTATTTGTTAACCCTAAGACCTTGTTACACTGTGCTTGATGAATTTCACTGTTCTACTAGGTCAGGAAGCTAGCATTTAGCATTAGCACAAATATGGTCACTTCCAGCTCCAAAAAGTGAACTGGAGACGGCCAATATGCAAACTACTGTCCTCATCAGCAGTTCACAAACCAATGGGTGATGTCATGGTTCCCCAGTCTACTACTTCTATACAGTCCATATCATACAGTCTATGTTCTTGTATAACTGTTTAGACCAGGGGTCTCAGACTCCACTGACCTGGGGGCCGCTGGAGGTCCAGTCTGGGTCAAGCTGGGCCGCATTAAGTATTCC
>JAPQRP010000020.1:22292885-22307672 GCA_037367295.1 Apogon hyalosoma
TGCGTTTGAGAACTGTGTGTGGGCCGCACTAACACTAAACTTTGATGTCAAGCAGGGGGCCGCAAAATATCATCTCGTGGGCCGCAATTGGCCCCCGGGCCGCGAGTTTGAGACCCCTGGTTTAGACTGAGAGCACCTTAGTGCCAGAAAGTGGTATTATTGCAAGTAAATGTTAGTATTGTCTGAGATTAAATATAAAAGATTGTAAATATGTAATTTTAATGCTAATTTTCTAATCACGTACTTATGACTTTATCAAGTCATTAATTGTATGTAATGATATGCAGTGATGATATATGCTAATGATGTACAAATAATGACTCTTAAGTAGGAAATAGGAATTAATATTACAGATTAAAAGCTATTATTTACTTTCATTGCTTATATTAATAACTTAGTATTTTACATGAGCTTCTTTAGACGTTAGTTTCCTTGTTATATATGTGTGATTTTCATTTGTTTCCAGTCAGTGCTTGGTTTTAATTAGACAGGCTAATCTCCCTGAGCTCGACGCGGTGTGAAGTCACTAAGCTGTGCTGTCGAGGCCAATACTTCGATGTGAAAGTCAACAGCAGGCCGTGAGACATGACAGTGCATTTAAGTCCACACACACTCGCGTGTCATATCTGTAAGTGACAGGTCCACTCGCACAGGCAGTAATTGAAAGTGTGGGGATTGTCTCTAAAGTAGAAGAGCATACAGCGCATGGCCATTCACACTTTAGAAGCATGTCATTTTACTGCAGCTGTCAGGTCTCCATTTGTGACTCTGTTGGAGAGAAGATTTGTTTTTCACCCTTAATCTTTATTCTGACATGGCCGTGGCACATGCCTTTTAACAAATTACACTTTCACTCACATTTAAGGTACTGCATAGGCTACATCGATGGTCACACGAAAGGATCTCTCAAAGTGTTGGTAATTGGACTCAAGTTTTCTTATTTTTAATGGGCACTTTAGAGACGTGTCCTTCGGAGGAGCAAAAGCAAAGAATATGACTAAGGTTTTCCTTTTGTAATTGACAAAGGCAGAGGCAGAGAAAGTGGGTGCTTTTGTTCCCTTTCATCCTGTATGTGAACAGATGCAGGCAGACAAATAGATATTTCTGAGAGTCTGCAGTGTCTGATGTGTTACTCATCTTGAGTGACAGACCCAGTTTAGTGCTGAGCAGTTCAGTTAGGTAAACAGGCTTTAAAGACAGTTATTGCTGCTCTTGTCAAGCATAGTCGTATTAATGAACTGACAAGTGAATTGGCAACAAAATATTCTTTTGCCACACTGAATTAGTCACTAAAAATCTAAAGAGAATATATTCATCTTTTTGTGCAATCCTTGTGGTTTAGTCGAATAAATGTTGATTTTTATGAATGCTAGAAATGCATCTGAAGTCCTCTTATCTAAATACATTCAAGACACTATTTTTCTTATAGTGGACTGGTGTCATCAATAACTTATTTTGTAATGGCTGACAAATATTGGAGTGGATAGGTTTTAATTTTGAGGTCAAAATTGTAATCACTTTTAAAATCTGTCAACAGGAGCCACTCCAGTAGTAGAAGGTGACCTAATTTCTCCCAATTTATTGCAGTAGTATGACTGTCAAAAGAGCACCTTCCATTGTGATTGCACCCCTATATTTACTAAGGCCTCATGCTTTAATGATGTGTTGGATTCATGAGTATGAGGAGGCCTGTGGTGATGGAGGATGATGCATGTTTCTGTCATTTAATAATGATAGACAAGATAGAATCACTTGATTTAATGCTTCACGTTATTTTTTACTCAAAAATTGTTGGATAATTGAGAATGTAATTTTTTATTATATAATCTGACTTGTATTTTACTCTATGGTTCAATGTCTAACATTAGTTTGTGCTAACATGAAGTTTGTGTTGGAGTCTGTGTTGTGCTGGGAACTTATTTGTTGACGAAACTCAAATTCTAAGCCACTGTTTGCAGAGAATACGAGAAGACACATTAAATTACTCAGGACTGAGCATCAAGGTTTTCACTGTAAAACTGGCCCGAGTCCTCTACATAGAAACAGGTTACAGGCCGTTATCATGAATGGAAACAACTGAGACGGTTGTTAGCTTAGTAAGGGAGTTAGCCAACACCAATAAAGTATCTGCTCCCAATAAAAAACAAACATCTGTGAGCACACATGAATTTTAAATGTTTAATATTTAATAATTAATATTGAGAGGTTGAAATAAAGCAGTGGGATATGCTGCTATTATATGAAATCTGCCTCGTGGTCATTTGTCAACAACAGCAAATATGAGGCATAATTTCAGTGTGAGACCTGCATTAAAATGAAGAACAAAATTAAATCTTTTGAATGAATACTGTAATAAGTACTGAATCCAGACAATAATGTGATCTGTTTTTTCTTCAGATTGTGCATCGTACTCTTGCCGCCATGTTGGGCTCTTTGGCAGCCTTAGCTGCACTCGCTATCATTGGTGATGTAAGTTGATTTTCTTCTTGTCTTCATCACTGTGCACTGCAGTAAAAGAGAAAAAAATCTATATATTCAGAATATTATTATGTGAATATGTCCTAGTCTTATATTTCCTGTGAAATGTTTGTTATTTTTTCTTTATGTAAAGTGATTTATAAAATGTGTACAAAATATTTTTTCAAAGGGGAGTTCAGTGATATGGACCAATAAGATTTTGCTATGTTCTTAAAAATGGTCTGTGACTTGGAAGCACTCATGAAAATTATACTTATTGAGTGTTAAAAAAAAACAAAAAAAACAAAAACGAGAAGTTTAAAATGCTTCCAAGGTTTGCACTTGTGGAAGAATAACACATGTATCCTACATTAATAGTAACTGCACTTCATCATAGTAGACCTATTCATTTGTAATTTATTTATTTAAGTAAAAATGTCTGTTGTGGAATGAAACTGTTGTTTAGAGATACTGTAAATATATGTAGGATTGAAGAAAAAACAAACCATATCTACAACATGTATAGATATTTATTTTTATTTTTCCCACAGCGGCCCAGTTTGGTTACTGTAGTGGAGTGGATCGATTATGAGACGCTGGCTCTTCTGTTTGGCATGGTAAACATCTTGAGAATGTTCTTGACATGTTCGTTAACATACTGTCTAAAAGCAAGAACATCTGTCGCTGTGGATGCAAATGAATACTGATAATGTAAATGTTGTCTCCATGGTGACACACATGTTCTGTTCAGGTGGGGAAATAAGACATGTTTCCATCAGATGAGCACCACTGAAGTAATATGAGGAGAAAAAACCTTTTAGATTGTCTTGTTTTAACATCTAAAACGGTCACATCTGAAACATGTTACTGAGTTCATACAAACATAAAAAATGTAATGATGTTGAAGATACCTGGTTTTCCTGTTGATGCTCAACCACAGATGGTAGTGTCATTTGGACATCTTCCACTGTCAACAGCTGCCACTGATTTTTTTTATTTTTATTTATTTCTATAATATATGGCAGAAGAAGTTTCTGAAAAGACTCCAAACCTTAAGTTGATACAGTTCAATATGAAGCCCATGGATATGAGTCATAATATAATCAGGAAACTTGTATAAAAATCTTTCTTACTGACTACTCCTAATTCCATTTTTCCCCCTTTAAGCATCTTAAATGATTATTTTTGTTGTCTGTAACTATTGTGTGTGACTATTGTTCTTATGCTGTGCAGGGTTATTCAATTTTGTTATGTAATATGTTTTTTTCTCACAGATGGTATTGGTCGCTATTTTTTCAGAAACTGGCTTCTTTGATTATTGTGCTGTTAAGGTGAGTTTTCCAAATCACAAACTTCAAATCAGTTAAAAAAGCGCAGAATTTCTACTTTGGAGATTGTAATTAGTACAGATTTCTTTGTTATTTGAATGTTTACACTGACCATGAGTGACATGCTGTTTTAATATTTAGGTCTATGAAAATAGTTACTCTTGTCTCAGAGACGACAGTGTTTTTGATCTATTTCTGAAATTAGCTTTACAGACTTTCTGCTGACACGGAACAAACCTAATGTTTTATTTTGACCTATCTGGTATTATCAAGAATCGAGAAAACCTTTGTAGTTTAAGATGACCTTACAACCATTGATGCCTATCTTTACATTCTACCCAAAATACACCGCTATAATCAGATGACAAGAATGACATACTCATTTTGTTATGAGGGAAAGTTCAGGAAAGTAGGTCAGTACAATCCTGTGAAATGTTTCTTATATTTCTGTTGATTAATGAGGATGATCCCTGTCAAATACAGCAATAATAATAATAATAATAATAATAAAAAAATGTCTTGCATAATGCAGCTACTATCTAATTGTTCTTTTACATCTATACAATTAACAGAGGATGACAGAGTGAGTGATAAGAGATACTCTATGGTAAAATATGACATTTTCATCTTCTTTTTACATGTTAAGGGTTTTCTTGCATCAGAAAAACAGCTCTGACACACTCAGATTTCCCTCTGAATGTTGTGTCAAAATAGTGAATAGTGAAGGTGCGTGAATACCTTTGTCCTTCAGCTACAGGGCCACTCAGACCTGAGGTACATAGGGATCATGCAGGCTCATGAATTTTAAATGTGAGTTGGACAAGGGCAGACGCTCCAAATTAAAATAGCTTCTCAGAGAAGAGCTTAGAAACCCCGACATATTGTAGTGTTACATGCAAAAAGTGGCAACGCTGAGCCACTCTCCTGGGCTTATCCCTGGTATAAGTAAGTATTTAATACCCCCAGCTTCAGAAGTAGACCTGTGGGTAATTCCAGATTCAACGAGTGCATTTGGAGGCTGATTTTACAGGTCAGCCACCTCATATCGTATAATTCATAGACTACTTTAAAATGATAGGGTCAATTTTTACATCTTGAAAGCATGAAACATATCAGAAGTGCCTCATTTGTGTTACATTCTATATCTCAGTGTCTCACCATCCTACTGCTTTTCTCTGCAGGCTTACCACTTATCCAGAGGAAGAGTGTGGCCCATGATCATCATCCTGTGTCTCATTGCCGCCATACTCTCTGCCTTTCTGGACAATGTGACCACGATGATGCTTTTCACTCCAGTCACTATACGGTACATTGAAATTTCACATTTACACAAGGACTCTATCAATTGTTTTTGCACACAAAGACTCAGTAGACCGACAATCTGTTACATTTAACTCAACTGCTGCTGTCTTCTGCACTTTATTACACATTGCACTATTGTCATATCTGCTGTTGGTCCATTATGCACCTCCTCACCTTTCATCACTGTGACTGTATTGCACTACTGCCATTACTGTCTGTTACTGTAAATAGGTTCACAGGGTTTATTTTTGATGTGTAATACTGTTATGAAATGGACAGAGTTCATTTTTGATATGAATAACATTTTTGCATTTTGTGCAGGCTTGGTCAGAATTTATTTTGATGTGTTAGATTTGTCAAGTAACTTTGGGGAGCTGACTTGGGACTTTATGGTCAGTAGAAAAAGATGGGGTAAGGAGGTGAAGGAAGTTGAACTTCATCCCACTCTGTTCCGAATATGTTTTTTTTTTTTTTTTTTTTTAATGTTTTTCCTTTTTGGTTTTGGTTTTAAATGTTGAAATTTGAAATAATTTTTTTTAAAAAAGTAGCTCTTTTATATTCTAGCATAGTTTAGGTTTTATATCACTTCATCACTTATTCTATTTTTTTTCTCTTCTATACTATTCTACTTTTTTTTGTTTTTTTAATTGCATTGAATTTAAAAAGCAAGGCAAGAGAGAAAGAGCATCTCAAGTCCCTGAATTTCCTGTACATGTAGTGAGTTGAGTGAGGTGAATTAAAAAAAAAATAAAATCTTAGAATCTTTGAAAATCAAACAGGGGTGAGTTTGTTTATTATGCTCATGAAGGTAGAAACTCTAAATAGGTTATGTTCATATCTTTGCTAAGTTCACTTTTTTTTTTAATTTTTTTTTATCCACAGTTCCACACTAAACTGTGACAGCGCTGACCTTGTTTGGATGATTCATAACAGAAAAATCAAGCACATAGAAAATGGAGCTGATTAGTTTTAGTTTTATTGTGGCTGTTAGTAACGCTAATGTGAACTATCATCTGACATAGGATGTGGATACTTATAAGGCAGTGTAATTTTGACAGACTTTGTAACTGAAGGGAATACTTGACAATACGCTATTAAAATACAGATGTTTGTAACAATCAGCTTCACACTTTACTGCGTGAGTTTGATAGTAGCGAATATCAATTCTAAATAGAACTCTTTTGAGTGTTTTTGTGTCTTTTATGAGTACTAATGTATGTCTTCTAACTTAAAAATAAGCCTATGTATGATCCTATTGTTAAGACTCATACAAATGTATAAGGGCCTTAACTGTTGCTTGATTTTTAAGAAGCTGTGATAAGTCCATCGGGTCTTTTTGACTGATTTACTACATTTCTTTCTGAAAACTGCTCCCAGTAAATGTGTTGTGAAACCAGTCAGGTGGCTTACCTGTGTGACCAGCTCTAACACTGTTGATGTGATGAGTTATTGGTACAATCAGTGCTCAAGGTCTAGATCAGACTGTACATTCCTCAGAAAATAAATAAAACTTGTCACTTGTATAGAAATGTGTCAGAACATAAGCCAGTGTTACAGCTTCATGATAAATAAAAATATTCCTTTTCTTAGGAAGTATCCTTGCCTCTAGTTTGCTCTAAATGTATTGTGGTAAGAGACACAATTTTATCTTTTCAGACAAAGGAAATAGGAAAGAATATATATTTCTATGTCTGAAAATCTTTAATCAATATTTAAACTTTTCTTATTGGTTCTTATGTCGCAACCCTGTAAGATATTTTTAGAGGACTTACTCTTCACCTCCACTTGGAAAAATGCTAATTATACAGTACTGTTTATTCCAGAACAGAAATGTGTGACCTAAAAATAGAACTAATGTAGAGTTACAATTTACTGTTGTATAGTGTTTACAAATTAGGCGTGTACCGCCCACTCCTGCGTCTTCTTATTATTAAGGTCTTTGTTGGCGTTACTAAAACCACACTGGAAATACTTCAATACAAGTAAATACAGTAAAGTGTGCACTGATTTGCAGCATTGATGTTAAAGGACCAATCTTTGTCATCTAATATCCTTTTTTCCATGCATATATTTATTTCTCACACCTGTTGTGATCTAATCTGGGCTAAAGGGCTTTTGTGTCTCTATCTGATTTTGCAGGTTGTGTGAGGTGCTTAATCTAGACCCCAGACATGTCCTGATTGCAGAAGTAATCTTCACCAACATTGGAGGGGCTGCCACAGCTGTCGGAGATCCACCCAATGTTATCATCGTGTCAAATCAGGACCTACGCCGAGAAGTAGGCCCTTTCACTGTTTACTGAATAAAGTTGCACTAATACTTAGAGACGTTTGAAATTTCGCCCATTATAAGTAAATGAGGAAAAAAAAAAGATTTTAAAAATTAATAAAAAATGCAAACTTTGACCTATTGTTCCCAAAATGTAATGAGATCTATTCTGGGTCGCTGGCAATATATAATACACTAATACACTTTAATTTGACACATGAACCAGACCAGTAGTAGAGCTAAAAATATGATGAAGGGGATATTACAGCTGGTTCAGCACTGAAACTGACGTCACTTCATTCTGAAACTGATTCAGATCAGACATCTGTCAAACTGTAGATGTGACATTTACTTTTTTCTTATTTTACAACCAAATTTTTCGGGAATAAAATTGATTTGCCACTAGAATGAAAATTTTGTTTGCTTTGCTGTAAAGTCGTTGTGTTCTTTTCATTTACTGTTGGATAGAAAAACAAGAATAATTTTTATGGCAGGAGAAAAGACTTTCAATCAGTTATATAGACAGGCTAAATGCAGAGTAGACTTCTTCTAGCGGTCATTCCAGTAAATGTGAGATCTTTGACTGTGACTTAGCCAATTCTTATTTTTCAAGTATTCATCTTTTAACTCTTTGGAACCTTTCTGTGTTGAGTTTGCCTGTTCTCTCCTCATCCCTAAGCACCTTCAATAACAACTCACTGCTCCTAATGTTCTACATGCTAAAGCTAATTGCTATTGCTAATGCTACTGTGTGTACTACAGTGGGTAAAATCCAGAGACTGAATTTCCCTACAAGAAGAATAGTGAGTTTAATCTTAGCCTTACATGGACAGCTAATTTAACTCCAACAATTTCATGGGCAACAATGTATTTTTTGGTTGGTTACATCATCCAGCCAATATGGCCAACAGTAGTAGAGATGCATGAAATCTGTCAGAGATCTGTAAAAAGATTTAAATTCAGAGTGATACTCCCAGAAAAAATAGAATATAGAGGGAATTATGACAAACATGTCTATGTTTTGATAACATATATTTAAATAAGTTAAGGGTAGCAGGTCAGTGGGTAATGGATCCAAAAGTTTGGCTCCACGTCCAGACTCTAATGTGTTTAAGTTTACTATAAAAGCACTTTGATGAGGTTAAGGAAAAGCCTGTATCTGCACGGAGAGCTGCACATCAAAAAAATAAAACAAAAAAGGTAGTGAGTTTAAGTGACATGACAGATATATTACAGCAGATATGTAACAGCGATTTTGTTCATTTATAGAGATGATTGCCAAAAAGAAACATCCATGTGCTTCATTTTGGAACAAACATATTCAATAGTTGTGTGTCTACAGTGAAACAAAATACTGAAAACAAAAAATGGGAGAGACAGATTACTGTAGCGGCTTCTTTGTAGTTTTACATGCATAATTTGCAGTTATCGTTTTGTTCACATTAACGTAACGTCTGAGTGATGGTTATAGTAAATATGAGGCAGTAGTAGTAGTTGAATCTGAAATGAGGAAACATTAAACTCAGCATCATGATCAAAAGATGAATTATCAAGAGTTTTTCTCATGAGTAATTTTGACTGTATTGATTAGTTTCTTTGCCCTCCAGGCAGTGAAGGATTTCATGGTAGAAAAACTAATCATATTTTACAAAGCCAATACCACTGACAGGAAACACCCAGGTTTGACCCTCCACATTCCCTACTCTGACTAGATAAACAGTTCTTACAACAGTGTGGTTGTAAGAAATTCTCCTGCTATGACTTGAGGGTTGGACAATTATGAAAGCGGCATCACCGCAACGGTAATAATGAATGCACCTCGAGAAATGTAACAAGAAATGACAAAAGTTATTCTTAGCAAATTTACTCTGACAGGAGCTGCAGGACCACTTTAAAGCATCATTAAACAATACATTTATGTTAACACTAGATAAAAAGCCTTTGTCCTTGTAATGTGAAAGATATTCTGATACGGTTTACTACAGGTGACTGTGGTGACTCTTATTCATTTCTAGGTTCTTTAAGATGAGAATTTACTGTCAGTGAGGGCTGTGTATTCATATTCTATATGTGATTGCTGATAATTATCTAAAATAGCATTTACAATGGATATTTTGCACAAGTATTTTAAGCTGGAGCTGTTGTTTTAATTAGCTGAGTTTGCTGGGTTGTACTTGTATTAGTATCTATTTAGTACTGCATCGACATACTATATTTAGACAAATTAAATCATGACCGTTATTTATGTTGATGCACGAGTGATGAATGGAGATGTAGTAGCAGTGAAAGCAATTTATATTTTTTCTGCTGCTATCATAAATCACGGAAATGACAAATGCCAAAACGGTGCGAAAAGAAACTGTAAGTCGTTCCTATTTCAAGGCACCTGATCAATTTTACACACTGTAGCTCCAACAGGTTATGGTCATGAATTTGTAATTGTTGACTCTTTAAATGGACCTCCACATTCTTATTTTAAGCACACAAATCATTCCGGTCACTACTATTAAAAATGGAGGTCATTAGAAACAGCATAGCTCCTCAAGGAATCAGGTTTTTGCATGTTTAGTCTTTTCTGATTCCTTCTTCTGCAATGTACTCACCTGTCTCTGAGAGGAGCTTCTGCTGGTGTGTCTGTAGTGTTCATGGCCACAAGATGGATTGTACAAGAATCATAGACAGACCCTTTCTTGGGGACTAGACACTGATTAAACTAGTGGAGACCAGTGTCACTCCTGATGTAATAACATGAGGAACCATGTAACCCATCAATTCCAGCGATATATGACATACATCATGCTTGGCTGAGGCTTTTGTAAGATCATAAGTCTGTCGTCCACCAGCCTGAGAGTGGATCATGTTAAAAGTAATGTGTACACAGCCTAGCCAAAACAAAAGTCCCACACTGTCATATTTCATTGGATCTCCTTTTGTGTTGATTGTAGCCCATATTCACCATGGCATTTTTCAGTAAGCTTTATGCAATGTTTGGGCTCTTAACATTGCTGAACCTTGACCTGACCAACTGAAGTAACCCCAGATCATAACACTGCCCCAACAGGCTTGTAATGTAAGCATTAGGCATGATGGGTAATCACGTCATTCAAGCAATCAAGCATTACATTGACTTTTAAGACTCAGTGTGGGAATTTATGACTTCTACTGGTGAAATTACCTCACCCTCAAAAAATGATGTTTCTTGTTTGAGTCAGTGTTTGCTTCATCCATTCTGGGCTTTTTAGTTAAGAGGACAGTAATTCTATTCCACATTCAGTAGGTGAAGATAATGCACCTTAACACTGGATGACACCCTCAAGAAAAAGTGTAAAAGGAAGTCTATAGCTGTTGAAAAATCACTGCTCAACATGGCAGACCATTGTAGAGGATCCACTCTCACTGTATAAAACTGAAAAACACAGTGATAAATGTTGTCATGCGATTATACACTAATGAAAACATATTATATTCCATTTCTGTAATTAGATTGTCTTAAACCCCCCCTAAATATCACACACACTGGACTGTAAACACTTAGAGACATTGATAGTGACCTGATGACATCTTCTGTGTTATCAAAGAAAGTAAAGAGGCTTCCACAAAGAGTTTTTATGAGGTCTCATCTGTGAAAATGTTCCAAACAAGTTTCATGCTTTGAGTAAAAGGTGAACAGTCATCTCACCTGGACAACAGCAGCTTTTGACTGAGTGGTCAGTGTTGGTTTAAAAACAATGCATTTCAGTTCTTTTTCCTAATCATTCTTCTAATCAGAGAGGTGTGATGCTGCATCTCCTGCAGACCTGAGGCATCCCTGTGTGTGACATTTCGGCCTTGTAGTGCAGCAGAATGTCTCCTTCAGCGTACAGTAGCTCCGACCACACAAGACTTCCACGGCCTATTGTCCAGTTTGTCTTGGCTCTGTTTCCCAGGTGACGGAACCAAAGGGACACAGTGGTGCGCTCATTCAGTCATGTCTGGCCTCTGATAAGCACAGCTTGTGTGTGCATGCATGGGCTCCCTGCCTGTTTGCCTGTTTGCATGCTTGTTTGTTTGTGTCGAGGGGATTTTCGAGAGAAATCCAGAGATAGAAAGAACAGCCCAGCTGTGAAGTGTGTGTTAAGGTGATTCTGACCCTCATCACAGTGTCCTTGTATTTGATTTGTCACAGAGTGAGTAGCATGGTGCATACAAATCTCTGCCTTTTGGTATCATATCATTGCGCGACTCTTCTGACTGTCCGTGCCAAATGAATCTCCTCCAAACAATCAGAAGAGACGTTGACTTTGGCTCTAAAATATGACCACACCAGGGTCACAGTTTTGGCAGCAAACAGAGACACATTTCAACAGCAAAACACATAAACTTAGAATCTTTGTGGTCAGTTATATGTCTTGCTACTAAACTGGTTTAAAATATCATTACAGCAACAACTGGACATGTATTACAGAGACTTGTTTGACTTGGATAAACGGTATTTTACTAAACAGAGGGTTTTATACTGACACATTAAAGCTTGTCCAGATGTTCACAGTACAGGGATAGAGATGCAGTAGAGCTGCAGGTATGGAGCAACATAGTGAACAAATTAAACTGTATGATATCAGGAAATCTTTAGATCAGATCTGTTGTGTGTGTATTTGTTGAAATGTTTATTTCAGTTGTAAACTGGCGTTTTAAACATGGGTGTCTATGGGTATTGGCTCTCATTTGGAGCCCGACCCCAGTGGATGTTCATCTGCAGACTTCTATTTCTGATACTTCTGCATTAGCCTCACCTCACAGACCTGGAGGATGGTCTATTTGCTCATTTCAGTAAGTCAAACCACAAGAGTACACTGTTTTTTTTTTTGTTTTTTTTTGTTTTTTTACAGCAAATCAACATTTGTATAAAAATGTATCACAGTGAACAGTTTCATTATTATGTAGTTTTTCGTATATACAGTTGTATATACTTGTAGCTGGCCATCTCCCCTGCAGCATGCACACATTTCCTGAGCTTTCAATCAATATTCAGTGAAAATAGGAAACTCCAGGCCAGGCCACAGTCCAGTAGAGCAGGTGGTGGTAATGCCCATGAAACATTAATTGCCACCTGCCATTAAACCCAAGAAGAATATGATGACCATAATGCATTGCGGGATGCAGGACACCAGGTACATTTCATAGTGGTGAACTGTGAAATCCAATCAATGTATTTTTTGGCATAGAACAGCTTTTCAAGAAACACATTTTACACAGTAAGTACATGTGGTATATCAGTCACTATTTGTATTAATTAGACTATACAGTAAGAATAAAGACAGATGGAGAAGTAAAGTAGATAAAAAACAGCCGCTGCTGCCTGTGCATCTCGAAGCACCATGGATTGGCTCTGATTTTTTGGCAAATCAAATGTTTGCAAGTAAGCTGCCTTACTTTATTTCTGGCATATCTGTATGATGACAACAAAACTAGAGAAATAAGTAATGGAAATAATAATGAATAAGGAATGGGCATGCAGACTGATTTGGGAAGTTTGTTCTTCATCTGTTTTGTTTCATGGCAGATGGTAGTAAGAAAGTTATGCTTTTCTGACTGAGTTAAAGTGAGTGATGTTTATGATTTTGCATTTCAGTGGAGATGGAGAGGAGTGAATTACTCATGCCTTGTGTTATTTATAGACGACAAGCATTACATTTTATTAGATGCTTGTACCAAATGTCAGATATATCAGGTCATGTAGTATCTAAAATATCTTAATTAAACTCAGAGATTACATTTTCTGATGTCTGTCTCTATTCACGTGCTGGTTTTTCCTGCAGCAGCTTTATTTTTTCACCCCTCCTCCCTAGATTTGTATCTTTAAATGGTAAATCCTGTAGGGGTCACTATTAACCAGTTTTGTCACTGCATTAGTGTATGTGTAGTTTAATTCATCAGCCTGTGCAAGAAGATGAAACGTGTAGACAAAATGAATAAGTCACAACCCAAAATGAGATTAAAATCAAATTTTTAATTGAGGGGTTATGAAGATGATGTTATATAAGGAGTCCAATTAGACCACTTCCAGTAGTTTTATACTATCTGATGCTCTGTGTTTTGAGGATAATCCTGTCCATAGGCTGTTGTTTTCTTCTCATGTAGGAAGGACGATGTAACAGTAGTGTCTGAAAAACCCTCACCTACATATTTTATGCCCATTTGTGTGAAATAACCAAATTATCAGTTATTTTATATTAATTATGTAAATCTTCTGATGCATTAGAGTGATATAATACATACTGGTGTTAAATGCACCTGCTATGTCTCTAATTTTTTATTTCTAAATACTGTTAGGAGTGTTAGGTGTATGTGCTTCAGTATCATAATATTATATTTTGCAATACTATGTCAATTCTAAAAAAACCTTAATTAATCAGTAAGTTAAATGCACTTTATGCCAGACAGTGGTCCATTTTGTGCTGTGTTTAAAGCCTGGGTGTTGATGGAACAGTGATAAATGCAATTGCAGACCCTACTGTTCTGGTTGAATAAAGGAAGGAAACTTCTTCTTTTCTTAAAATTAGCTTTTGTTAATTTATTATTTTTCTTATGGTACATCAGCCCTGAGGCCAGTGTTTTCTAACAGATTATCCTTGTGTCTTACAGGGGATTGATTTTGCCAGTTTCACAGGCTACATGTTCCTTGGAATATGCCTCGTACTTTTGACCTCCTTTCCTTTCTTGCGGATGCTCTACTGGAACAAAAAACTCTACAACAAAGAGTCCATTGAAATAGTTGGTGAGTATCAGTGTTATGTTGAGTAAATCAGCATAGGCCATTTTATTATTTACTATCCTACACTTCAATTACAATCCTTCTCATTCCATCAAATGACCTCACGGAAATGTAATTATCTCAGTGTTATGACCTTTAATCCTCTAACTCTTATATATGATATATATTCTGAGGTGAAGGATGTTTTTTTATACCTGTCACAAATAATTTATAGCTTTCCAATTTTGCTGCACTCATCGGATGGCCCTGTCATCATTGATGTAATATTTCTGGGTTGCAGTGATCTCTGAGAAGCAGTTCTCACCTGAGTTCAGCCTCATTTAGTGGGTTGAACGTTTTTACCTTTTGCCTCTTTAACTCAGTCCACTCCCATGAGAGTCTGGTGATTCACCCAGTGTCCCAGACACCACATGGCTCATCCGGGAAAAAGCCCTTTCCTCTGATGTTCAGCTGTTGGCTTTCACGGGCTGGCAGTGACAAATGACTCCACCCCTCCAGATAACAGCCTGAAATCAGCGCACTGCCCAACTTGGCCAAACTGTTCTGTCAAAAAAAAAAAAAAAAAAAAAAAGTATATATATATATACTTTTTTTATATATATATATGTATATATATATACTTTTTTTTAAACACACACACACACACACACACACACATATATATATATAATAGTATAC
>JAPQRP010000020.1:22356280-22371442 GCA_037367295.1 Apogon hyalosoma
ATTCTATTCTATTCTATTCTATTCTATTCTATTCTATTCTATTCTATTCTATTCTATTCTATTCTATTCTATTCAGCCTCTGAGCATTGAGTTTGTATCAATAACAGCTTTGTGCAGTGTGTTTACATTGTTCTGCAGTGGTTCTGGTTCTGTTCTTCCCTCTTGTCATACTACTCAGTGTGGTGTAGTTCTTTCTCAAAAATGAAACTTTGGTCTAATGAGGAGGTCATGCTTTTAGACAGACTGACTGTGTTACAGGCTAATGGAGGAACCAGGTGCAGACTTTAACCTAAAAAAAAAAAAAGGGAAATAATTAATACGAAAAACTAGATTTAAAAATGCCAAACATAAGGTGTACAAAGATAAAAAATCAAATTCCAAAACCACAAAAAGGAAGACAAAGAGGAGACAGGCAAGGCAACCGAACACAAGCATGAAGCATATTTAATATTACAAATACAAAAACAGGCAACCCCATCAATGATTAAAAACCAAGAGAAATAACAGGCAGGTTGTGACTGAGTTTTCTTACACCTATATCTTAAATTGCTGCCACTAACTTTCACCTGAACTGAACTGCTGGCAGTGTCGGAATTCGTGAACATCCCCATGCACATAAATATATTGCATAACTCAAAAAGCACTCGGAGACCTCCACCAAGACAGATCAGCCCCCCCATTCCATGATTAATTTACTCCTAAGATAAGTTCCTGGACCTTGAAAACCTATACATAGCATTGAATTCACATTAATATTATCTATATTGTGGAGTTATATATGCATATGTTGAAACTGGCCCTATCTCACAATGATAAAGAATCCTTTAAAAAAAATCCTGACAGTGATCTGGATCACCACCAAAATGTTTGTTTCTTGTGCCAGTATCAACATTTCCTGAAAGTTTCATCAAAACTCCGTCTATAACTTTTTGAGTTATCTTGCTAACAGACAGACAAACAAACTAGAAAAGCACTTAGAGACCGCAGACCTCCGCCAAGGCAGATAAGCCACCCACCCCCCAGATCACCAACAAAATTTAATAATTTTTTCCTTGTGCAGGTGTCAACATTTCCTGAAAATTTCATCCAAATCCTTCCATAACTTTTTGAGTTATCTTGCTAACAGACAGACAATCAAACAAACAAAAACCCTGATGAAAACATAACCTCCTTGGTGGAGGTAATAATTGCTGCTTGTGCTGCACTAAACCCCTCCAGCTGGCCATCAGATGAAGACAAGTGCATGGTGTTTGGGGATGACAAACTTATCACCATTAAAAAAAAACTCTTGCTGCTCAGGTCTCAGGCATCCCTTTGCTTCTGAAAGAGTTTTGAGAATATAAATGCCACGGAGTCCAATGAGATAATCTCTGTATCTCCATGCTCCCAATGTCAACAGCAAAGCGTGAACGTGGATTTAGTGCATGAATCCCATCCTCACTGAGGAGCCCAACAGAATGAACGTATCCACACTGAACGATCTGCTCTTCATCGCTGTTAATGGACCAGATGAGCGTCCGTTACCTGCTCAGAAGTTCGCAGAGATGTGAATAAAAGAAGGGTGAAACGCCGCAGACGCAGGCCACATGAAGTCTGACATCAGAGCAAACTGTTTATTTAGGCTAACTAACTGAATTATTTTGACATGATGTGAAATCTTAATCAATTAGGTTTGTTACGTTTTACAGCCCCGTTGGTCATAAATCGGCCCTATCCATGGTCCTGAAACATCATTAGACCATCTCCCACATCGCAGGTGTAGCCATTGCAGAAAATTAAATGTCTCACATATTTTTAGTTTGCATTAAAGATGAATGTTCAACTGCTAGACACGTAATAGGGCCTACTGTAACTTAAACAAGAATTGGGCCTGTTGATTGTTTGTTTTTTCATGGTTTAAAAAAAAAAACATCACCCACCCCTTTGTTTTTTTTTTTTTTAACAAATCGCACCCTGAATATATGTGTTTATGGAATTTAATTGCATTATGTTAAAGGAGTTACATTTTCTTTGGAATTTGCCATTGTAGCTGCAACTATATACTTTTAAATATTTTGAAAACTAAACTAGAATAATATTTGGATTTTGAAATAAATGTATCTGAGTATTTTTTCTGGAATGTATCTTTGAACTCAGTATCTTTGATACTGTATTATGTGTATCAGCATCTTTGAATTCAGTATCTTGAACAACTCATTATAAGTGGTTTATTTACTGAAATGTAACTTATTCTGCTGTGAAGTAAATGATGACTTGCTCAATTATTTCCATTGTTAGTTTCCAAACAATGGAACTTACAAACGTCTTGTCTTCAGCTCGATCTAACGCCTGAAGCTATTAAATGAAATGAAATGCGAAACAGGCAGTGTCAAACTGTGCACATACATCATTCTGACAGAACAGATGAAGAACTAATTTCAGAGCAGGACTTTCAGACGTACTCATACTTAATCCCTTCAGACGTACACGTATCGTATTCTGTCTTAGTGTTCAAACTGATTGCTGTGATTTTGATGGATGCTGACATCTCATCTGTTGACAGGTTGACTGCACGCAACTGCTGCATCCTGCTGTGCCTTCTGTCACATTATGATGCAAATACATTTAGCGTTTTACACATTTTATTCTTTACATTGCAACAGCATTGACCCCTGGTGTTTTAGGTCTCTTTGAAGTTTTAACCTTGCATATATTTCTAATCATATAGAAGGGTTTGACAGTGAGCATTCAGAAAACGAATCCTGCTTTTCCACACTGTATTAAACTGATTGAGGTCACTATGACGTGTTGAACCCATGTTTAACTCAGTTCCAGGAGAGGGAAGACACATTCTATAAAATGTAATAAAAGCTTCATGAGAATAATAGCTCTACCATATGGACAAGGCTCAAGGCTGGGAACGCATAATACAGAGCACATTATGAGGTGTGATTCTAATGCCAGGATCTGTAATCATCTGAAAGACACTGTAGGACTGAAGTGGATTAAGCCTCAGAACTGACACCTGCTGCATCTCACACCGACTTTATTGCATGAATCTCAATGCAATCATGTTCATGTTGATTAGTGACATTAACTCCACAGAAACTTTCAGTCATTCAAGTGCAAATGAATGAACATGAGGAGACTCGGGATGGAAGAGCAGCACGGATTCATTCAAATGTTTAACCCATAAATTCAATCCACTTTAAATGTGCTGTATAAATAAAGAAGAACGTTTCCAAAGTGTGGCACATAGAATCGTAAAAACAACTAAAGAAAATACACTAAAGACAATAAATGAGTACATATAACTAAAACAATGCTATAAATAAAACAATAAAATCTAATAGTTAAAAGTAATGAAATAAATTAAAGACACAGAGGACCACACAGCTCATGTGGAATTACAAACCAGGCCAAAACAGCCACTGGCAACCAACGTCATCTACTAATCTAAAATACTGAGTAACTTCTGAGCCAATAAACCTATTAATACTTTGAAATAATTGGTGTAAAATACAGTTTGTCATATTTTTATACTCAACAGATATGACCCATTTGGACGTTCAGTGGGTCCATAATGAACATGAAAACACCATCAGCTTCTACAACTTTAATTCACCAGTAAAACCCATGGAGTTTGATCAATGACAGTGGATGGAGACACTTGTTTTTGCATTCAGTTATTAATATCTTTGCTGAAAAAGTCACTTTTTCATCAGTTTTCTCTGTTTTTGATATGGTAAACTTCAACTTTAAACTGAGCTTTTGTGAACATCTACATAATCAGTCAATTACATATAAAAAATACTTGATTTTCACTGAAAAAACGCAAAATATGGAGGATAATACTATAATAAATGGTGGCAAATCACTTAAAGGTTACAGGTCATTTGGAAAGTGCCACAAAAGTAGCACTGGGTCTTTATGAATTAAATAAAAAAATAAAGACAAAGGGGTAAAAACATTAAAATTAGAGGTACTAATGTAATATAAATAAAATTAAAATATTTCAATAAATGTAAGCTGATGTAATGACTAAACACACTTTATTACTTAGATGTGTACAGAAATATAGTAATCTTTTTAGATCAGTGAATCACTACATACTTTGTTCAGTCTCCAGTTTTCTTGTAGCAGCTGTTTATTTTTTCCACATACATCCCAGTTACTGAAGTTCTGGCATCCGGTGCCTTTTAGCCTGAAATCCTTGTTGATTGTTTGGTTCATGGTTGGCTCATGTTTGAGTTTCTCTTCTCTAAGTTTGACTTCTCCAAATGTTTGGCCTGCACACAAGAGACTACACAAGGAGATGGTAAACAAACTAAAACTTGAATAAAACACCCTTCGTCTTGTTTGTATCTTTTTTAACAGGAAACTAATTTAAGGAGAGACGAGATAAAACATCAAAGTGAGGGTGAAAGGTGTAAACATGTGGATTTTGTCTTTCATTAGTGGCTGCATCTCGCATTTGTTTGGCAAAAGTTTGCTTCTGTTTTCCTCACTGCACAAACTCTGCCCTCAAATCTACATAATGTATGACTGATGGATCCCTGCAATGTGTAATTTAATTAAAAACATTTATAAATGTAACATGTGCCCTATTTCTCAGCTACAAGGAAACAGAATATCCATGGTTGTCCTGCGAAACACAGTGCCTTCAAGGTACAAGTGTTTTAAAAGGTATTTCAGTGTCAAGCAGAGTAAATTAATCAGTTTGCTAACTTTACTTTTCTTGAAGGTTTTAAATAATTCAATGATACATGGCCACTGTGAAAATTAAAAGTTGAACTTGTTCACTCTTGTGACTTACTGCTTAATAAAGAGTGCTGTGCAGTTCAATTCATAAAGTATTTACCTGCATAACATACAAGACCATTTTCCAGCTCCTTCTGCATCTTCAGCAGTGGTGGTTCATCAACAGAGGCCGATAGGGCGCCACCCCCCATCTCACATGAAGAAGAAGATGATAAGAATCACCTAAAATAATTTTACAAAAACATTAATATTTAAATAAACGAGCTATACATGACACAGCCTGTGAGTACTGTGTATAATTTACATTCAAGTGTAGTTTAAAAATATTTCCGGTCGTTTAATGAGTTGTCAAGTCGTATGTTTCCTGTTAGTGGGCACCGGCCGAGGACTCCATAGACTCTTGTTATAAATGGTACATGTGCAGTAGACCCCCTCTGATACAAGAGGTAGGAGAGCCTCAGGGCGCTACAAACTGCACCCAAGCACCGCCCACAGGAGTAAACGTCACATCCCGAAAAGAATCAAGACCTTCCTCAGAAATGGAATCAGCAAATACATCTGTAAGTAATAATACTGGGACTGGAGTGAGTGGCTGGATAGCTCAGTGGTTATCACAATGGGCTTTGGTGCTGGGAGGCGTGGGATTGGCTCCTGCTGTCGGAGTTATCAGTGATATGTACTAACCTTTACACTGAATTTCCATTACCATGTGATCTACCTGCACTGCCTTCACCCCTAGTCTAAATGTACTGTCCATATTATCAGTGGAAAAGAAATTTATCAAGGGCATGCCTGATGTTAACAGCAGTCATAGAAAAATGTGCATGTTTGAAGGAGAAACAGGTGAAATGTACATACAAAAAAATACATGACTGAAAACACAGAGGGTGTATTTTATTTGAATTCATATTTTAAAATAGTGGTGCATGTACTTCGGTGTATCCTAGTGGTGATATGTGGTTATAGTGCAGATGAAAACAGACTTGGATACCAAAAAAAATATTTCACCAGCCACCACTGGCCTTCAGCTAAATACTGTTAAAAACAAATTACATTAAAGAGTGTATCAAAGCACCCCATCAACCCAGCATGGGAAAAAGAATCCGTTCTGTGAACAGCAGGAGCTTTTTCCTCTACTCACAATAAGAGAATCAGATTAATGCTCCGAATAATGTAAGATCTTAGGCTCCTAATGCGCCTTAAAGCCTCTGCCTCTGCATGATTTGCACTGTGGCATCCCTAAAGGTAATATGCAGCTTTTTCTTTCTTGCATCATCTGTCAGTTCATTTCAACACCACGCATTAGAAATCTTTGTTTTGAAAGTGTTAAATATAGTCTCAAAGTGATCATGTTTACATTTAATCATGATTTATTTTATGTTAGTTGAACAATTACACAATAATGACAATGCTTCACTGAACTCTGCACATGCACCAGATGCACTGGAGCTGTATGTTTGCACTGAAACATCCATTTACAATACCTTCCAACAAAGACTTTTGAACTGGTTAAAAAAAAGGCAATAAAAGAGGAAAACAATAATACAGATATTACAAGATCAACAGTGAACATTATAATGACCGCTCAGCCATGCCTTTTACAGGGCGAGCTGCCCTGCACCTTTTCCCCTGTTGTTCCCTGTTCCCCCACCAGTTTTACTATCTCCTCACCTCATCTGTGCTTCTCCTATCTGTCTATGACCAGACCAGGGGCGTAGTGGGCCCCTTTTTCAGCCCAGGAGTTTCATGCTTTTTTCTTCCCGATAGAGGTGCTCTATTGTTAGGTAGTGGTAGATCCAGAAAAAATTGGGGGGGGGCTATATATACATACATATATGATATCTTCTGAATTGTCCTATTCCAGGACTGCTTGCTTTGTTTACAAAACATAGGATAGGATAATACTTTATTAATCCAAAATGGGGAAATTATAGTTAGATATTAGGCATCAAGCAGCAGCAACCTTCTCGGTCGTGCCACATCTGTTACAGTAAAGATAGAATGCAAGCACATATATAGACATATACATACATAATAACATAACACAGTACATGTGGTCACACACTGGAACTTTTTCAGTGAGTTTGGGAGGGGGGCATGAGAGGAAGGAAAGCTTTTTGAGGCAGACTAAGTTTTTTTTTTGGGGGGGGGTTATGTTATGTGAGTCCTTGAAAGTCTGTTGTGTATGAAAATAAGAGACACAGAGACTTCAGTTCTATCAGTTCTTCCGTTTCTGTGGCCTGGCCTTGGAGGATGTTTTGACTGCAAGGGAGATAGAGAAAAGACCAGCTGCATACTGTGTATTACAGTCATATTTCACACACAAGATACACTTTAATCTGAATAAACTCAGAAGCTTAAATGTAAACAGCACAGCCCGAAAACTACCAAGACAATCATCTCATTTTTTTTTTTTTTTTTTTTCCTATCAAGACGATCATCAGCCAACAGAGATTTGGTTCAACAGGTAGTGGTTCAGACCACAACACAGAAAACCGGGGTACCAATCCTGGTCAGAGCAGCTTTTTTCTGCAGATTTTCAAACGAGGGGCACAGCGCTGTGGCACCAGTAGGTAAATCCACCAGGTTTACACTAAACTCTTCAGTAGCTTCACTTTTCTTTAACCTGGCCTTTTGGGCTCCACCTGGCCTCTTCCTGCCCTCCATCACCACCCACTGACTTGCGCTCCGAAAAAAGAGGACTCATGGACCAAACCAACTGAAACATTTGGGAGGGAAGAATTCCCTCAGATGGTAGAACCCATCTAATCTACTGTGATGTAGGGTTAGCACTGTCAGATGAATAGAGAATGAATGCAAGAAGAAGATTAGAGAAGTGACAGATGAGTGTCCAAATTATTTTTCCCATCCATTCCCATCCCAGCCCAAAGTCTAGATTGACATGAGCCGGCCCATCAGGAATCCTCCCGAATCTCCGATTAGCCACTACTGTTACCGTCTAAAATTGATGACCCTGGTTTAACCTTGAAAATGAAGGTCAGGGTCAACATCCAAAGCGATCAGATGATTTGATGAAGAGTAACCACACTGACACTAATGGACAGACACACAGATGGAAACCACAGTGAATGACAGTGTCCCTGTGGCCGATGGTAAAACACACATGTATATACATTAACATTACAATTCCAACGTATTTTAATGACAAAGCAGCTTCATCAGGACATGAAATTACAACTACTGAAAAAAAACAATGTCATTAAACATAAATAAACACATACATACATACATACATAAACATTGATTTCCAACACTTTTTAACAGATTAAAGAAGCCAAAAACACAGAAATAAAGACATAAAACAGGTAAAATTCATCCATGTGCTGGAGAAGACTTATTGTATGTAAACATCCTTCATGCCACAGTGAATGTGTCCTGTAATCAAACATAAAGGCGATCCAGTGAAATATTGCATGAGCCTTTTTTTTCCAGGTCAGTGTAAAATCAGTCAGACTTTCTGGTTAGATTTGCTGCTCTGTGTTTTGATCTGTTGCTGAAAAGAGGGAGGGGCTGAGCTGTTATTCTATGAGCTTTTTTCAGTCTGTGAAACACCATTTGAGTTCTCATGGGACATTGGCAGACTCCACTAAACTCAAATTTATCATGATCAAGAACTTTCAAAGGCATTGACCTTTGCAACTGGCAGAACTTCAAAAGAACTGCTGCTAGCAAGAGAGAGATACTTTCAGCTTTGACACGTCTAGCTTTAGTTTCGTGTAGACAGAAATACGTTTCCACTTGTATGTGCACTTTTATACTACGCAGAGAAGATGCTCTGAGAGTTATTGTTTTAAAGATCAGTCTTCAGCTCCCATCAGGAACCAGTGTAAAAGATTAGTGGTAAAAGCAAGTGAAACGAAACCAAGATGTTAACGTGGTCATTTAACCAGTAATCTGGAAACTGTTAGAATTTATTTTCTGACTGGCAGTCCCCGCCTACGGCTTTGACACGGAGCTGAAAAATGATAAAAGCTGGAAAAAGATAAGAAAAAACAACTGTGCTACTTACAAAAACAAAAAAACTGACAAACTTCTGAAATGAGATGAGGTGATGAAATAGTTACAAAGAGGAGTATTTAGTTAGTTTAGTTTATTTGTCTCAAACTTTGAAGTAAAAAAAAAGAACTAAAAAAAACAAGAAAAGCAAGAAATCAATTACATATGTACCCATCAATGGTCATTAATCACAGAAAAAGTAACAAAATACATTTAACATAAATGTACATATGAATCAACTCAAATCACTGTAGCTCAAAACCAACATATGAAACACAATAATAAATAGGAAAAAAAAAACATCAGTGCATTGTAATTAATTTCCTGTTAGGGAGGAGAAGCTCAGATGTATAAGAGTGGGAAAAAGATAACGTTGCACAGTCTGAGGTGATAGCATTTGGTAGAGCTGCAGGATGATCAGAATATAAACTGACAACACACTGAAATAAGTGTCAACAGATGGTGATAAGCAAACCAATTTACACAACTTCCCCAGTTGTCTTCAAATATACCAGTTGTTCATCTACATACTTCACTGACATTATTTATTTATTTTTTTGTTTAATGTCATGGCTGTGCCAAGCGCTTCGCATCGAGTTAATTAACAAACAGAAGATAAGGAAAAGAGCAAGTAAGTTTAACACCTGCTGTCGGAAAATGTTGCGCATTCGGGCGAGTCGAAGATAACCTCTGAACTGCGGAGAGTGTATGAAAGATAAGAATGAACACAAACCAGTCCATAAAACAACGCCGCCAGACCTGGGATCAAGAGCAAATTAACCCCTACAACAAATAAAGATGGGCTTTCAAACACCGGCTCAATTAAGAAAGAAAAAGCCTGGGGTTAAAATAAAAAATGAAGAAATGTCACAGTTGGATACAGGAAGTACATTGACTGTAGTACAGAACAGAAAAAAATACAATAATTAGCATTTAAGTTTTGTATCATGTAATCTCCCAATTTAATGACAAAAAATATAACAGGAAGTTACATTTCAGATATTGTATCTTCTAGAATGATACCGGACCGTTTTTATGAGGGAGTTTATTAAATGTCATTCAAATGTATTTGCAGAGCTACAGGACGCAGTTTTTTAAAGGTGTTCCAAGTGATCAGCCACTAAACATGATCTAATTCTCTTTAAAAGGCAGCCGCAAGAACTGATACTTAACCCTTTACATTGAAATACTCTGAAATTCAAAATTTTAACCTTTCTATGTTATTGGAAGTCGTCGTATCCCTCCTCTTGCCCTACAACATCCGAGCAGCACTCGCTAAAAAAAGTAAACACATGCAATAAAACAACTATTATGAGGTCATAAACTGACAAAAATCACTCATATTCACTATTTACAGCTTCAAAATGTCTATAAAATCTGTCTGAATAGCTGTATAATGTTATAAAAACCAACATGCTTCTGGACCTCACTGAGACACGGGAGTGGTACCATATTTAATGTTTGCGGAAATTACCAAAAATAGTCACTTGCCTGATAAAGGGTACCTGTAGGGAATTTTCATTGCTAGCTATTTCAACAGATCATGTATAGTACAAGCGGTTCCATCAGGTAAGTTGCATTATAGTCCACTGTCAAGTACACCTGAGTACTAAGTCACTGCTCCGTCAGTCAGACATGGTTAGACACATGTTGGCATCGTCATGGGCTGTTCCAGTGCCAATACTGAAACAGATTTGTTGTGTTACCTGATTACCTGGGCTGTGATGGACTGGTCATTGACCCCATGCAGCAGACGCCGGTCTAAGACGACACCAGTGCTGGGTTGTGTCTCTAGGACAATGACGGAGTGAAACACTTACAAACAACACGCGCCAACATGTACTTTCCACTCAGTCTCGCTCACTGACTGCTGTTTGTTTACTCACACTTTATCAGCTGGGATCGACAATGGTAGGTCACATATGGCTGGCAGTAGCTGCTCCCACATGCTGCGTTCCCACTACATGGTACCGACTCGACTCGGCTCGGCTCGGCCTTTTTGCGTTTCCATTACGAAAAAGGACCTGGATTTATGTGACCACTAGAGGCAGCAGTGAGTCACTCTGTCAGTCTCCCATTGTGAAGAAAACTAACACAACAGGGCCTTTGACCCGAGCATCAGAAAGTGACCACATGTGATGAGAACCATTAAGAAACAACTTTTAAGAGTCAAAGAAAATGACGGTGATAAAAGCTAGTGTCACTGTTGTTGTTTTATAAATAAAAGTATGGAGTCTGATGATGAAATTACAGTGTATCGTCAACACGCGTGACTTTGATTATGAGGCTTATAAAGGTATAAAGTTATTATGGGATGTTGTTATCCAATTCCAAACAAATCTTTAGTGCAGCTATTGACAAAAACTCTACAGAAAACTGAGGTGATGTGTGGTTTTACTGTGGCTGTTTTCTGCCTAAAAACAGAGCTAACAGCTATAATATAAACTATCTGCTTATGCAGCGCTTTTAATGGTATAAAAAGTTAAAAATGAAGCAAGATAAAAAAGAGGCAGGAAACAATACCTGCCGCGATAATGATATATGTGTCACTCTCCGTGTGCACCAGTATGCCGTGGTTCCAGTCTATCATTTTCACCACATTTGTTTCCCTTGCTTCTATTAAACTCCTTCAGTGGATTTATTTTTAACAAGTCCACAGCTGAATTCATCTGCAAAGACTTGGATAAAACTGTGGCTCCAAATACAAAATACAATTACCGAGAGGCAGAACAGCAACAGTGAGGATCTGTCTAATACAGTAGTCTGTTGAGACAGAAAGTCAGTATGTGGAGTTCTGCGCACTTAAGGACTGAACTCAGTGTAAATGTACAAACTGGAAGAAACAACCTGCTCTCTGTGGTCCATTTAGACTCCTGGAGAAATGTATACTTCTTTATATTTATCTGGATATATGTAGTGTCCAGTTCATCTGCATATCAAAGATGTTCCACGTGTATGAAAAATATGCTGATCTTCAGCTGCTAAAGAAGATAAATATGTTAAAATGCATGTAGAAGCTAACTGTGAAATTACTTATAAATTTTATACTTCAGAATTAATATTTATACTTTATAATTACTTAGAATTTTGATACGGTAGAAGCTAACTGTGAAATTTCCCCATAGTGGGATAAATAAAGTCTTATCTCAGAAAAGGAAAGACCTGAAATGCAGAGAAGCTGAACAGACCGAACCCTTATAAGAACTGGAGAATGTGGCTCACACCGCTGATTAGGAGGCTTCAATTATAGACATGGAATTAAAAAGAACTATCAGGCCACTTTCAATTGTTTTTCCAATGAAAATGTATTGGTGCGGTCTCCACCAATAGTCCCCGGGGTCTCATTAGCATACCGAGATATTTACTTCTAATTCACAGCTTCCTGTCCTGCATTTTCCATCTTTCTTTGTCTTTTTTTTCTTGTGAAATATCCATTGATATTCAGAGGTGTCGAGTAACAAAGTACAAATACTTTATTCACTGGAAAAAAATCTAAATCTTACCAAGTGTATTTTTCTCATTACTAGTCAAAACATCTCATCACACCTAAAATATGACATAAACACCTAAAGAGTAACTTTTCAGTGAGACAGTCCTTTGGGTTGCTTAATTCAAGCAAAAAAAATCTGCCAGTGGAACAAGTGAAAATGATCTGTCGTATTCTAGTTTTTCTATGAGCTGATATTCCTGGTTCTATAAAATATCACATAGATGCCTTGTGCTATCGTTGCTTCCATCTGGAGACACGCCCAAACCTCTGTGTGAAAAAGAAGAACCTGTGTTTCCCGCTAGTGCATGTGTGTTGTTTACACATGCACTTTTTTACACTAAGTTTCCTCTTGAAAAACTTGAGCGGTTTACTGATGTGACTGGACTGTATGGTCTCTAAGGGTCTTTTCAGTTCATTAGGTTTTATACTATCCACTGCCAGAGTTTAGAGACACAACCCACATTCGCTGTGAATCCAAGACTGAGATGAGTGTCGTATTTTTCTCGTTTTAGATTTTGGTGGTGAATCATCATTCAGATCAGCCAATATTGTTTTCTTAGTTTCAGAAAAGCTCCTAGAGGTTAAAAAGGATCATTAAGTAAATAGCTACAGCGACTATTTTAAAGATCAGTCCTCAGCTCTCATCAGGAACTAGTATAAAAGATTTGTGGTGAAAGCAAGTGAAATGAAATCGACATGTTAAAGTGGTCATTTAACCTGTAATCTGGAAATTGTTAGAATTTATTTTCTGACTGTCACTCCCCACCTACAGCATTGGCATGGAGCTGAAAAATGATAAAAGTTGGAATAAGACAAGAAAACCCAACTGTGCTACTTACAAAAACAAAAAACAACAAACTTCTAGCTATGGCACCAACAGTGAGTGCAGTCAGCTGATGAACTCCTGGATAATTTTAACAGGAACATCTCAAATGTCATGGATGCTGTTGCACCTATTAAAACTAAGACGACCTTGAACCGACAGAAATCACCATGGAGGAACATTATGAAGGTAAAGGCCTTGAAAACAGAATGCAGGAAAGCAGAGCGTAAATGGAGAAAAAGCAGACTTCAAATTCACCATGACCTCTACAAACAAAGTATTTGTAATTTTAGCAGTGAGTTATTCAAGGATAGACAGCGACATTTCTGAAATTATCAATAAGAACATCAACAACAGTCGCGCATTGTTTGACATGGTTGATAAGCTTACAAACCCCCCTAAACAGAAAAGTGCAATGAATTTGCTTGTTTTTTCAGTGAAAAAATCCAATCTATAAGATCAAACATCAACACAAATCAGGAAATCAAAACAATAATGATGCAATGCATAAAATCTCTCAGAAATAACTCAACCACTATGTCCAAATTTGATACAGTTGACCAAAAACTATGGAGGAAACAATTCAGCAGCTTAAACCATCAACATGTCATCTTGACACAATGCCATCAGACTTTTTTAAAACTATCGTGAAGTCTGTCCAAACTGATTTGCAGCAAATAATTCATAGCTCACTTCAATCAGGTACGTTTCCTAAACCCCTAAAAGTAGCTGCCATTAAGCCACTCTTGAAAAAAGAGAACCGTAGATACTTCCATGTTAACCAACTACAGATCTATCTCTAATCTTCCTTTTATAGACAAGATCATTGAGAAAGTGGTTTTTAATCAACTCAGAAATTTCTTGAATTCCAGTGGACTTTTTGACAAATTTCAGTCCGGCTTCCGACCTCATCACAGTCCAGAAACGGCTCTTATTAGAGTGTTGAATGATGTAAGGCTGAACCTTGACTCAGGCTGGGTGTCAGCTCTAGTCTTATTGGATCCCAGTGCTGCCTTTGACACTGTGGATCACACTATACTGTTGAACAGGTTGGAAACATGGGTAATGCTCAATGGAACAGTCCTAGACTAGTTCAGGTCCTACTTGGAGCAGCAGAGTTACTTTTTGACCATTTGAAGTTATGAATCTGATGGAGTGGCTCTGACATGAGGCATCACTCAGGGGTCAGTTCTTGGTCCCATTCTGTTCAGCCTATATATGCTGCCTTTGGGTCAAATCCTGCAGAATTTTAATGTGGACTATCATAGTTATGCAGATGATACACAGATTTATCTAGCACTGTCCCCAGATGACTGCAGTCCAATAGACTCATTGTGTCACTGTTTAGAGCTAGTAAATAATTGGATGAACCAAAACTGGTGTTCATTCACTAGAGGCCTTTCCCATAACACTATATGACTGTCATTAATGAGAAAGGAGGCAGAACTTTGACAATTTTGAAAAGGAATTACCAATTTGTTAGACATGTTTGAGTTATATTGTATTTTTTTTCCCCAAAAATAATATTTGAGCATTGAGAGCAAATGTATCAAATATGATACAAAATTGAAAATCACACATGGAAATTGATATTTGAATTTCTTTTTTTTTTTTTTTTTTCAGTTCAGAAGGACCAATAAAGGCTCCAGTTTCAAAGAACTGGAATTTTCTGTCAGTGATTTCATGGTTCAGGCTTTACAGGGTTAAGGGTAAATTATATTGAAAAAGTCAGATGTAGAGGGAAAAATATTTGGAAGTCACCACCAACATTTTTCTAAATATTTAAGGGTTAATAGTTTAACTACAAATGGAAAATTGTCTTGGTACAGACACAACAAATGGTATAAGGTTCTTCTGCAGGTCAGTACCAAACAGAATTCTTCCCCTTTAAGCATCATATTATGATTTCAGGGTTAGGGTTAGATATGTGTACAAAATATGTACCTGCTGATGAATTTTTCACTACAATATACCTTAATTTTTTTTTCCCAATAAATCTATTCAACCTCAGTTTTTGTTTCGTATGAGCTCATATGTTTTATTTTTGAGTACCAAATTCACCTGCATCAGAGATCTCTAGGGATGAATACAG
>JAPQRP010000020.1:22373773-22399244 GCA_037367295.1 Apogon hyalosoma
TCTATCTATCTATCTATCTATCTATCTATCTCTCTATCTATCTATCTATCTATCTATCTATCTATCTATCTATCTATATATATGTGTGTGTGTGTGTGTGTGTGTGTGTGTGTGTGTGTTTTTATTTATTTTTTTATTTTTTATTTTTGACAGTGTAGACAATTGCTTTTTAATTTGCTTTTTAATCAAGTAAATACCAATCTTTCAGCTCTTATTGACCAAACATCCATTTCTTCACATACACTGTTAAAAGGCTCTCTGGCCATTGACAAGCATTACTGAAGAGAAAAAAAAACAACATAAATGAAAATGATTAATGTTAACTCTGAGGCTAAAGTTAATGTTTATAACAAAGAAGTTTGATGTAGGAAATATGTAGAATCATAGTTCCACCACTGTGATGAGAAGCAGAAAATCAAAACAACCCTGAGTCAAACTGAAAATGACTTTATGTGATATTAAGTCAACATTTTGATATACTTTATCATTATTTTGATTGATTAGTTTGCTAGTTGTCATATGGCAAAAATGGATTTCCATAGGAATGTATAGCAATGTATGACAACAGTAATGACAGGACAAGACATTTGTGGTTAAATGTACACCTGCAATAACAGTCTGGACCCATAGACTGGAACTGTGACATCACCCACTGATTTGTGAATTGTTGTTCTGATACCAGGAGTTTGAAGTTTGGCTGTAACCATGTTGGCTTTTTGGTGCCAGATGTGACCGAATTTGGATAAAAATGGGCAGAGCCTGAGGGGTCAGCTGTGAGCAAATGCTAAGCACTAGTTTACGGTAAATTTCATCCGTCATTTGGTAACAAAGTATTGTACAGTCTTGTTAGTGGAACCCATGACTCAGTTACTGTGCGAGCTGTTATACTGACCTGTAATCAAAGCTCAACACAGCAGAAGGAACAGCCTTTTATTTGTCCTGAGATCTGATTAATGGAGGAAAGTTTTAAAGATGTACAAACAGGTCATTTAGAACAAGGTCCAAATAAAACAGACACGATCAATATGAATCCTGGAAAAAATAATTGACTTTATTTTTAGAGAGAAGTTTATAGGAGTCAGTGATTTTTGGAGCCAGTCTCATTGGTCATCAGCAGGATTACAGTACTAACGCCTGTCTTGTTTTGGAGCTTAGGTCCCTGCCTTTTGGTCTCTAGATCTGATTTGTTCAGACTGTATTGTATTTGACTGTATTTGATCAAGAACTTGGATGTTTCATTTTGGAGTTCTTCCTATAACAACATGTGGAATAAATTTGTGGAATGGTTTGGAGAAGGAGATGAAATAATGTATAAACATTGAGACATTTTTTTTAATTTACAAAAAACTTTTGGTGAAGAGGTTTATGAAATAGCGTGGATGTTAACACTAATAATACTGGTGAATATTGGGGCAGCACATTAAGATGGAATAGAACCTAATATAGCTTAGCTAATATATGGTGGAATACATGTAAATGTTATATTTTTTATATATTTATTTAAACTAGTATAGTTTATAGGTTGTATTAAAACATAATTGAGAAAGTCATATACAGTATAAATTATATTGTGTATATATATATGTATATGTATATGTATATATATATATATATATGTCTATATTTATATATTTTTTAATATATTTTTTTGAAAGTATTATTAGACCACCCTTGTTTTCTTCAGTTTCTTGTTCATTTTAATGCCTGGTACAACTAAAGGTACATTTGTTTGGACAAATATAATGATAACAACCAAAATAGTCTAATTTCAGAGTTGATTTCTATCCATTTTCCATGTTTTCTTGATAACAACCAAAATCACTGAAGTTCTTACATCAATAGCTATGGCATTGTACTGGCAAAAACAATGCTTTTATTCATTCCATGTTTCCTTTTCTGTTTGTTTTAGTCACATGATACACACAGGAATTAGTACTTTATTGCATAACCATTGTTTTTGATGACTTTTGATGGTCTAATCATTTTTTCTGCGACTGTATGTACTGTAGTGGGCTATGATGTAGAACAACATATGACTCGCTTCTCAACTAACTTACCTGGTTAAATAAATGAAATAAATATATGATAATTATTATATTGGGTGGTTTTTGAGTGGTTTTGGGGGGGCTGGAATGGATTGATTATATTTCAAATATTTTCAATAGGGGAAATTGATTAGTAAAACAAGTAAATCACAAAATGAGCTCGGCCATGGAATGAGTTAAACTAAGGAGGTTCTACCGTATTTACATACGTATAATTGCAGTATGTCAGACTGTTAACCCTCCTGTCTGTCTTAAAACACCTGTGATAGGACACAGATCTGGTTGGAGTAGATGCAGAAGTCTCATGTCTTCTTAGACCACTTGATTTACAATATACAAAAAAAAAAACAGTTATGGATTATGGATTCTTACATGTTGAACCTTTGAAAATTTAATTTAAAGAAATAAAAGTTGAATATTTGTCATTTGTATTTTGTTTTCTGTCAGGAAGTTCCTTTTAAAATGACATTCCTGTTACTAACGCCATCAACAAGGTCCATTAGGACACATAATAATATCAAAACTTCAGTTGCAGGAGTAGTGTTTGTTAAAAACTTAGCAACTTCTGGGTGCAGTGAATGAGCACATCATGTAGTGTCTGAGGGTCAGGATGCTTCAGGTACCCAGATGCTGAAGAGGCAGCTTCCACTGATTAACACACGTGAGACAAAGAAATAATCTGATCACTTTGTAAATCACAACTTGAAGAGAGCCGGGCACAGACGTGACCTCACTGTCCCCTAGCTTCTGTGTTGGACTTACATGTGTTAATTATCTGTCACAGCACATATCATTCCTACAGGCGTCATCAAAGCCCTATTATTTTCTTCTAAAACCTTTTCAAGAGGTTTCATAGAGTAAACTCTGCAGTGTCTGTTCCTGTTTGAACTCCAGTTGTGATCACAGTTGATCAAACTCTCCCCTTGTTACCACTCCACCCTTTAATAATAGTGCATTTGCATATCTATGACAAAAATGCATTAGAGTTTCAATGGCGTATTGTTTATAGACATGTACGGGATGATTGCAGAAATAGGAAATAAGACTGTGTAGCATCGGCTTAATTGGATTTCTTATCTAAGCGTTGTGTGCATGATGAAACAGACTCTGGATGTGAGTGTTGGGATTCAAGGTTCAACTTTCATCAACTGCTTTTAAAAAACAAGCAAAAGACTCCGATATAAATGTCACAAAAATACACGAGTCTTACACTTTTATAGTTTCAGTGTGGAATATTTAGTGGCATCTACTGGTGAAATTACAGTGCTTCACCTTGTCCTACACTGGCCGTTGAAAACACAAAAATGAAATTGCCTTGTCAGAGCCAATGTTTAGTTTGTCTCTAAAAAGGATATCTAAACGGCAGTGCCTGATAGCTTTTTGTGTCATTGGGTGAATATTCCATAATTGCCTTTCAGCATTATGGAAATGAAGAGGTCTGAAGGAACGTGAGACTTCTGCATCCACTGCTTATCTGTGTTTTCAGGATGTAGGAAATCTACCCCATGATGCAAACTTGAGTTGATCACAGGTGTGCTCAGACAGGTAAGAGGGTTAAATATGTGATTGACAGCTGTACTGCCCAATCCCTGATCAGATTCAGTTAGACGTAGACTTGGATGTCTATTGCTCTACATGGAAGCTTGAAAAAGTGGCTTCACTCCTTCATAATAGCATGAAAAGATGTCTAGTCATCTGTGTTTGGGTCAATATATAATTGAAGGACTTTCTGAGTGACCTTTACAGGGTAACATAGTTAACAGGTATAGCTGACATTTTTGTTTTCAGGCCTAAAATCAACATAACCATAACACCACCTGGCATTTTTACAGTAAGATTCTTCTAAATATCATACAGTTGAGTAAAATTGAAATTGAAAGTTATTTATAAAGATATTGTAGTAACACTGTTGACATAAGAGTACGATAAATTCACACTTGACTCACACGCTATTTTATGTTAAATAATTCAGAAAGAGGAGAAAGAACATACCTTTGAGTCTTGCCAGTTTTTTCTTCAGGAGGAAATGGCATCATTTGGAGCAGGTCATGTGACTTGGTGTTTTTGTAATGGTAACTTAGATGAAAGTGATTTCTCGGCCACAGATGCAATTTGTTATATTCCATATAAAATTTGATATATTGCCAAAAAACAAATATTTGCCATGAGTACCTCAACTTAATAAAAGAACACAATCAAAACAATTTTTGAATAAGCTCTTTTATTATTGTTTAGCTAATTAGAAGGCGGTTGTTATTAAGTTCAGTTATTTAGTTAACATATTAGTATATCTAGTCATTTCTCAACTATGTATTAATCATTTATTAATAAGTTATTGTTTCCGTAACTAAATAATCATGGAATTAAAGACATGATCATAATAAACATAAAAACCATAAGTATTTTTTACTTTTAATAAAGATGTATGCATGCTATATCCCATGGACTTCAAAAGTCCCTCAATTTTATATTGCCCCAGTTGATTATATTTATGGGCTGTCATGAGGAAATGAGCTCAGGAGTATCTGCAAAAGTTTTTTTTTTAATCGTATGAGTGCTTTAGCGTTCTGGGAGCCTGAATACGCTCATTTTTGAAACCAGGTCCTGGAGTGAACAAATCTCAAAACCCTTCTGTATTTCTACATTTACGACCCATATGTCATTGTTTCTGGAATGATGACACCATAGCCCCCCACCTCCCTTAACCCACACCACCACGTCTTCTTCTTCTTGTGTTTATCTAGGCACATGCTGCATACTGTATCTTCTTCTTTGTTTCTGATGTATTTCTATGGCAGCGTTACAATTCGGTCAATATATTTAAAAAACTTTACTTGTACTCAAGGGGCAATTTAAAGGCAAATATGAGCAGCATAATTACATAACACTTTTATATAGCCAAAGAAATCTAAGAAAATGAAGTAAAAAGAAGCAATACAATATAGTATAAAATCTAACATATAATAATAACATAAATATATATATATATTAAAAAAAAGAAAACATCTAACTGTAGGGATAAAGTGCAGACAGGATATGACAGAAATACAACACTTGTATCTCTGTATGGGTAAAACCTTAATGTTTTGATCTGCATTTTTTTTTTCCTCCCTTGATTACGGCTTCTACAGCTTTAACTCAAACATAGCATGTGATAGTAATGCACCTTAATGCTGGATAACATCTTCTATAAAACAAAATAAATAAATAGTGAGGAAGAAGTAAATTCTGAGCTATTGCTGAAAATTTGACTAGTATCCATTAAAAAAAAGAAAGAAAGAAAGAATGAAAAAAGAATTCATCTGAGGCAGTAAAACTGGAGCCTTTTAAAAGCATGTACAGCATGATCGATGACGTACATATTAGTTGTCAGAATTGCTAATTTGTAACAGCACATTACTAATTTTTAGTCAACCCTGTAAAGCCTGAACCATTAAATCATTGACAGAAAATTCCAGTTCTTTGAAACTGGAGCCTTTATTGGTCCTTCTGAACAACCAAAAATGTTTTTTCAAATATCAATTTCTATGTGTGAGTTTCAATTTTGTATCATATTTGATACATCAGGTCTCAATGCTCAAATATTATTATTTTTGAACAAACAAAAACAATATAACACAAACATGTCTAACAAATTGATCATTCCTTTTCAAAATTGTCAAAGTTCTGCCTCCTTCCTCATTCATGACAGTCTTGTAGTGTCACTGGAAAGGCCTCTGGTGAATGAATTCCTCCTCCCTGGTGGATTATCTGTGTATTACATGTATCTAATTGTATACATCAGATTTTTCAAGAAAAAAAAGTATCACTGATCATGTAGAGGGCTTCAAAACTCATGTATCAAATATGACACGATTGGCGTTATAGGGTTAATGCATGTCACATTCATCTCTGGAGCCAAAACAATAATTCTCATTTTGGGGTAATTACATATTGATGAAGATAAATGTGTGACTATTCCATTTCATTCCATAGTTAGTATCTTAGTGTAAAAGGATCAATAGCTTTTTGTTTGCACACAGATTAAAAAAAAGATGTGAAGAACTGTTTTATGTAGATGTAAAAGGAGGTTTCACACTATTCTTTGATTTTGGAGTGCTCAGAGCAGTTTGGACCCTGCTGAGAGGGCAGATATGGCTCCTGCTGATCTGACATCTCAGTGGGACAGAGTGTCAGGCTGTGTTTCCTCCACTTTAATCTGGCAGAAAATAACAGTTTAGAGAATCACAAATATAACCTGTTACTGGTTCAAAGCACTGCGCTGTAGTAAACATTCTAAATACTGGTTTTAAATACTAAAAGAAATATTTCCATGCTCTGTGGTTTCTGAGAAGTGAGTTTCTGGGAGCTTCCGTTCACACATCTCCAGTCTAATGTGGGGTGATTAGATCGACTGTGAGAAAACAGCACTAGGAAGAGGGGGATTATTCCAGCAGCTGAACGTTTACATCCTCCAGCGTTCCCCTCCTCCTCCACACCTGCTCCCAGCTGACTGGGCCCAAGGATACGATGTGAAGTCACTCCAGAGAACAGAAACGCCCCCTCACTCCTTAATACAGCAGCTGAGGATCGAGCTGGAAGCTTGTTTGACAGAGAGGACAGACAGAAATACTGGTGTGGGGACAAATATACAGACTGCATGTATCTGCAGATCAGAGTCTACACATACTTTCTCCACGTGACTTTAAAATTTGGAAGATTTAATAGTAGGAGGATGGTGCCACTTATATTGAAATAACACTTTTTTTTTTTGCTTGAATTAAGCAAAAAAAATAAATCTTGAATTAAGCAAAAAGAAAATCTGCCAAAGGAACAAGTGTAGCATTATCTTGGTAAGATTTCTTGAAATAAGATTTTCAAGATTTATTGTCTTAAAATAAGTTCTTATATCTCACTGAAAAGTTACTCTTTAGGTGATTACGTCTTAAATTTAGTGTGATGAGATATTTGGACTAGAAATGAGAAAAATACACTTGGTAAGATTTAGATTTTTTTCCAGTGCTGTGTCAGAGAGACATAAACAAATGCAAACGATTTCTTGTTTACTGTTCACAAGAAAAAAAATAACAAAACTAAATTCTTAACAGTTTCATCATGTCATGCCCTGGATGTGTTTCATTCATTTGTTGAAACATCCAGCTCTGACCTCGATGGAACAGAGCATGTGCAGAAGGGAGCATGTGGGTTTGGAGAATGGAACAATACATGGCAGAGTTCAACGAGTTAAGAGTAATTCTTAATGCAATAAATCACAAATGCATGAGGTGAACAAAAACTTTTTCCGTCATTGTGCAAATCAGTGTATGACCTGATGCAGATGGAGGTCAGCACACATACCTCTGGGAGACAGACCGGTCCAGCATTATGGACAAATCCACATCATGTAAAAAAATAGACTTTGACAACCCAGAACACTTAACTTAACTTAAGTTTATACCTTAACTTGTTGTTGCTGCTCATCTTCATGACAGATCAAAGCCTCTGTGTCAGCTTTGTTCAGTTTTATACAGTTCCTACAGTTTTGAGTCCAACACAAACAGTTCTGTTTCTGAGTGTTTGTTCTACTTTGTACTTGTTTGTCGCACTGTCGTGTGGACCTAAGTATTTTGTATTTTGTCATATTGGCAGAATTAAAAAAAAATAATAATGAAAGAAAATATCAGTTTAGAAAAATATCTGTGTTGATGTGGACAGGATAGAAGACTGTCTTAAACTGACATTAATTACAGTGCATTTTTCTAATTCCAAAATACAACTTACTCATGTTTTCATTAAATACTCGTATGTTGTATTTATTTTTATTTTAGCAGAAAGTAATTTGTAAGTAGCTATTTGATGGATTTGTGCCTGATAACCATTCCTTTGTCTAAACCGTTCATTACACATTCACTTCTTCCCAGACCTGAACGCCATTGTCTTGACTGGTGCTGACCTTGCCAACCTCCTGTTCGGCATTTAACAGAACTCTGTGTAAGTGGTGCATTGGGAAAACTATAACTGATGTATGGAGATTAATGGATATGAAAATGTTAGCAAGAAGATAATGCCACAATTTAATTCACAGAGATCATTAAAAAGTTGCTGAGCACATTAGGGCTATGATTTGAGCAGAAGTCACTGTGAATTATTTGCAAACACTACCTCTGGAAAAGCTCCTTTACAAACTGCCATAAAAATACAATACAATCTGTAGGTACATTTCATTGTTTCTCAAACAAAAACTTACCATAGCAACCGACAATTTGTAGTAAAGTGACACAAATGCTGATCTATGAATGAGAGGCTACTTTTGTTTTAGTTTATCAGAGTGGGTATGACTGCATTGTGCTCTGCAGAGACAGACCTTTAATGACTCCACAGCCACAGGAGTTCCTTAGTGGATCTATGAAAGAACCTGGAAACACATTCAGTGTGGCTGCACTGACAGTTACCTGAGTTATCTGTCTAATCAACCTCTTCAGTCCATTGGAAATCCCATACAGTGTTCCAAATACACACGTTCTTTCCTAGTGTGGTGCATACTGTTACATAAACTGTATGAAGTATCTTTAGAAATCCACTGATCAGGATGTGAATACATATTGCTTCTTTAACACGTCCTTTACCAGTTGGGTACTAACCTTGGTAACCAGCCCACCTGACCTCTACCAGCCCGTGTGCAATAAATACTACAGACTGCACTGGCGTGTAATGGTATCTGTACAGTACTACAGACTGTATGGATACATATGAAATACTAGGATTTGTACCAGGATCTGACTACTGACAAATGAAACACAAAGTTTGAAGATGTGAAACACCTAATAGATTTATTCTCAGTCAGGGTAAATCATATAGATCTGGTTTGGTAGATGTAGTTGGAACTAACATTAGTTAAGTCAAATGTTAATGTTAGCAGACATTAATCATTAGCACACATTAAATGACTGAAGCCATGTGTACACGCAGGTGAGTATTTATAGAGACAGATATTTCACCACCTCGATTTTCAAATATAACACTGTACACATCAGGTTGTTTTCAGAAATGTTTTCATCTACAGGAATCCACATAAATATGGTTAACACACTAAAGATGGCGGTGCGTAGCAGTGCAGCGGCTTCTGTAGCTCTCGGTGGTAGTGAGAGCTCAATGGTGACATCCTCAGGACCTTCTACAGCTGTGTGGTGGGGGCTGGTGACCTCCTGCCTCCCTGTGTGGCACGGTGGCTGCACTGCAGAGGGTGGTAAAGTCTGCACAGGACCATCGGGTGCAGCTTACCACCCATCAGGGTCATCTACACCACCAGGGAGAGAGCCACCTGCATCCTCCATGACCCCACCCACCCTGCACACGAACTGTTCACCCCCCTGCCCTCTGGCAGGAGGCTGCACCACATCCGATCAAAAACATCTGAACTGAAAAACTGCTTCTACTCGGATGCATTCAGACTGCTGAACTGCCCCCCCCATATACTGCCCCATGTACTGTCCACCTTGCACCTTAAATAGATCATGCCACTGCTAACCACAGTCACTTTTACCTCTTTATCTTACTCATGTTGCTGCTGTACATGCACCACCACCCTTGTCGCTGCTAATGCATATTGTGCAATACTGTACAGATTCAGAGATTTTTATATTTATTTTAGTAGTCTATAGTAGTTTTTATTGTATTCTGTTGTTTTCATCTTTTTTTTTTCCTGTTCATTCATGCGGCTGAGACCAGGGGAACTGTGTTTTGTTCTGATCATGTCTGTGATTGAATGACAATTATGCTGAGTCTGAGTTAGGATAAACAAAGGTTGGACACACGACACTGATGTTCACGACCCTAAAACTCTGTTGCCCTCTGTACTCATGCAAGCATGAAAACAGTTTTCCTCAATCTATCCTTGAGTTTTCATAAATAAACATCTTCAATAACCTCAGTGGAGTTATCATGTGGATGACAACACTTGAGAAAATATTATTTTTCCGATACCTGGCTACGTGTATACACGCCATAAGTATCCTAATGTTTATCATATACACACAGCTTTGGCTTTTACTTGTTCTCATTGTTCGAAGACTGAACAACAGTCATTTTAGGGAAGGGTTTCACAAAAAGGTGAACTCTTACATTCATTGCATGACAACTTCCACATAATGCAATATTCTGAAATATCCAATACTTTAATGTTTTTATCTTGGGTTTTGGTTCTGTAGGCAGTAGAGGAAAACCAGGTTAACATCTTAAGTTTTGATAACCAGATTTATATTTTATTCCTGTAGATCATTGTTTGGTGGATGAAAAACCAAACTGTCTCAAAGGGACACACAATTCTGTTAGTCTTCAGTTTAATAATACTTATTGGATTTCAGACATGTACAATTGAATCTGAAGACAGAAACATGTCCTATTTGCTCTAGTGAAAAGACTGTTTTTTTCCTCCTGAGACATGTTTTTTTGTAAGAGGAACACTATTAAAGCCATGAGAAGAACTTCTGCACAATGTCTCCTTGTTCCTCAGATGTATGCTACATTTGATTTCAGCGTTTTGGTCTGTCTGACTTCCATCAAGTGGCCTGTATGGGCAACAAGTTAATCAAATATTTCACCTGTAAGCAAGAGCAGTTCTTCAAATTGTTCACAAGTTGGACTTTGCGCTGATGTGGTCAGACATTTAGGTTGGCAGAGATATTTTTACTTTCACAATTGCACAGGAAGACTGAAATTGCCTGCAGCTGAGGTCAGAACATCTCCTGGGATTAGGTCTTTTTTTCTGTTGCTGGTTTAAACATTTTACAAATGCAGTGGCTTCAATAGCTCCCATTGTGCTTGTCAGAATGTGTATTAATTATTTGCAAGTTATTGTGGAAAAAACCCAGTTATATACAAACATTTGAGGCAATAATGTTACTGAACCTACACACAGGAGCTAGTCAGAGATGTACAATAAATTCATTTTGTCAGTTAATGCATTTAAATAAAACACATAAGGCATAATGAATTGTACTGGTAGATATTTATGATAAAAACTTTATTCTATAATTCATTATCCTTAGTAGTAACGCACAGTTCATATATAAAAAGAACCATAGGTATGAAAATAGCATGGGTATCAGAAATGGATGAACAATGTTGGAGCCAACGAGGAATATTATCAAAACAACCCCACTCACAGGACACCACGCTGTAGTCTCAACACTTTCACTGAAGGTACCACTGAGTAATGAGATGACTATGTCACACTGAAGCCACAAATATGTCAACACAAAGCAGAAAAAGTGTACAGTATTCTGCGTACAGGCAGTATGATTAGATAGGAGCTAATACATGTCAACAAAAATATGATTCACCACTGTTGAAACACACTGTAGGCAGCAAACCTTACAGAATGAAAGCTTGTGGTAGAAATCCACTTTGTTTACAGCAACAGAGATACTCCTCAAGATAATTTTCAGCTCAAATTGCAGTTGATAGTGAGATTTCTACCACAAATAACACAAGAATGGATAACCTTGCAAAAGACATCTCCATCCTAAAGCACTTTTAGGCTTTTTTTTTTTTTTTTTTTCCTTTTTCACTCAGTGTCCAATAACATCCAAATAACAAACCTCACATCACTGCACTGAAAACATGGAAAGTGAAACTCTGCCTAATAAACAATGATTTCCAAGTATTGAGAATAAACAAAAATCTCTTTGGCTTGTTCATCACAATACTTGAAACAATAGTGTTTGGGGTGTGTTTGTTGTACTTTGTGTCACCAAAACTTAACTAATGCTCTTAAATTCTGGCAGTTTAAATGACTAACTGTTCCAATCACAAAAACACACAGCTTTTTGCAGGGGTTTACATAGCAGACTAGTGTCAGTCAGACATATTTCATTTCTAAATGTCTGTCACTGGCTCAGTCCCTCAGATGCCCCATCTGCATAAGTCCTGCTGATCCTCAGCACAGATGACGTGCTGCCTAGAGCTGGTTCAGTAGTTCAGTCTGGAGCCTCACACATGCTCATACTGGCCTGGGATCAAATCCCTGCCTTACTCCATCCCAGTGTTTACCCTCTCTGCTTTCCCAGTGTCTGGAGAGATGACAGTGAGTGTGGTCTGTCCAGTTGGAAAAATATGATGCAATGTCAGAATCAAATACAACAGGGAGGGAGGAGAACTTTTTACAACTAATGCAGCAGCTAATTAAAAAGTGTTGTGTCATGTTTAAGTAAGTTTGTTCAAACCTACCATCATGCCAGGAAATTTTAGAGCTCATTGGAATCACAAAATGTAAATCCCTTAAGTTGTTAGACCCAGTTCAATCCAAAGATTTGTGAAGAGATGACTTGAAAACTTGTAGTCACTTGCAAAAGCCAATCATCAGTGCTCAGACGTCTAAATCAACACAACAAGACAAGGTTGTATAGAGTTTCAATGGCAATAACAATCTTAAAACATCAATGATGACATTGCCGAGTCACCCGACTGCAGTTGCATCTCTAGTACTGATGAAACAACATAAGAATTTCTCTTGTCTATTCCTGGAGCTGCCCTGTATAGAATAATTGGTGTTACATGATAACCACGCATACAGTGAAAATGCAACAATTTTTGTGTAAACTGAGTTACAACAGATTAATAGTGAGAGAAAAACATAATATATAACACTACAGGCTGAAACATCCTTGCCCAGTTTTGTTTTGTCATGAATCTTTGGTCTGAACTGGGGTTTACATGCTAATCGACTATTTAAAAGGTGCACTGTGGAAGAATCACTGGCATCTGGTAGTGAGGTGGCATTTTCCAAAACCCAAACACACCCCTTACCTCACCCTTACCTTTTCAAGTGGTTTGGAGAGTCAACAATGGACACGACAAACATGAAATAATGCAAGAGCCTCTCATTAGTACCAGTGTTTGTTCTGGGTCTGTAGTTGAGGGGATATTAACTGGTCCACACTCAAACATAGCGATAGTTGCTGTGAAATTCCTATTTTAAACTCACTGCAAGATCCTTTTTGTAGTTTTAAAATCAGTGAATAGCCTCATATCAGTATCTTTTAGACATGTTATGAGATCCCTCAGATCCTCTACAGCTGGTCTCCTAGAATTTTAACTAAAACATATGGGGAGTCAGCTTTTAGGCTCTGTCGCCTCAGTCTCTGCCTGGGGATCTGAGGGAAGCCACTTCTGTGGAGATTATTAAAAGAAACCTCAAGACATACTATATCTCTGAAGCCTGGCTTTTGATTAAGATACTTTTTTATTTGTTAGCCTTGTTTTTAACTTTGATGAGCTTGTATTTATCAATTCTCATTTATTTATTTTTCTATTTTATTCCACTGTTGTGTCTTTTTAGACAGTATATTTATTTTTCATGTGTGTTTTCTACTGATGTTGCTCTGAGCTTAAATTGATAACATCATCAGCCTTTTACCATCTCAAAAACATTGCCAGAATCAAAGGTTTACTGTTTAAACCAGACTTAAAGAAACTTATCCATGCATTTATCTCTAGCAGGTAACAGCTCTGCTGGTGTATAAGTCTCTTTATGGTCTGGCACCAAAGTACATCTATGACATGTTGGTCCCATATGAACCATCTCTGACCCTGAGAACCTCAGGGACAGGCCTTTTGCTGGTGCCCAGAGTCAGGACTAAACACAGTGAAGCTGCGTTTCAGTTCCATGCAGCTAAACTCTGGAACAGTCTTCCTGATGATGTCAGACAGACCTCTACTCTGACAGTGTTTAAGTCCAGGCTGAAAACGGCTCTGTTCATCTGTGCAAACTGAAAGGGTTTCATATGCACTCTGACCTTTTACTTTATTTTAATTGATTATTATTTATGTTCTATTGATTACGTTTTCATTGTGTGTTTTTAACTTGTCTCTTTTCCATTTTTGTAAAGCATTGGGAATTGCCCTGTGTATGAATTGTGCTATACAAATAAATTTGCCTTGCCTTGGGCTGCATTTTGTATGAAATGTCCTATACTGTATAAATAAATTCAACTGAAGCTGAAGAGAAGGAAGAGAAACTCATTTTGAGATCCTGCAGAAACATGGTTGACTGTGGAGGCAACCAATCCCCAATGTAAAAGTAAACATCTCATCTATAGATAATGCTTGTCAGGGTAGGACACCATAATGATCAATATTACATGCCACTTTCACAAAAAGATCCCCCTGAAGTCTACACAAAGCACCTTTTTTTTTTTAATGTAGAAGTGATTTCCTCTGGCAGACAGTTTCAACTCTGAACCAAACTTGTTAATCTTGGCAAGGGTGGTTTATCAGTGTTCTCTTGCACTTTAATCTACACTCAGCAGTGATGTCACAGCACATCACTTGAGCAAAAGGATGACTAAAAACCACAAGAGATGATTTTAAAAAATGTTCAAGGTTTGCCAAGCTACACATGCAAACACAGCATTAACAATGTTCCGGTCAAAGCTGGATCTTTGCCATATATGAATATCTTGAGTACAATACCAGTTAATAAGCTTAGCTGATTATTGGATCTGATTGTCAGTCTTTTTACAGTTAGAGTCTTAATTTCCCAGTGATGCACTGATCAATTGGCCAAACATCAGTATTATACGATATCCACTGGTATTTCCAAATAACATGACATTAAAGGATGTCATTGGCTGATGTTTATCTACCCAAGCTCCCTGCTCTGATAGCAGCCAAGCCTCAGCGTCCTGTAGTCCATTCAGATTGGGTTTAGTGGTGCTGAGTTCAATATGCTGCTAAGGAGGTGATGGCACTAAAGATCATCACTGATGGCAAGAAAGAGTGGACACAAAATAATCATCAATTTAAATCAAGTTCATTGATGTAAACAGCATTAGCCTGCTAGCCACTAGTGCAATAGCGGTTAGCATGCTAGTGGTTAGCATGCTAGACATTATCGAAAAACATGAAAACAAAGTAAATATAGATATCAAATTGTTATTTTAACCATTGTTATCAGCCAAGAATTTTTAGATTGGGGAATGATTATTGTTTTTATCTGCAGTCTGTCTCTGTGGTCACCACTTACAGGTCACAAGTAATAGCCAATCAATAATGAGAAAACAAAACAGATTTATTTTATTGTACATGTTTACGATGCCTTATGTTTAGTAGGAAAACTAACAATAAATGTGGCTGAAATATTATTAACTTGAATCATTAAAGTCAACATAAAGGCATTTCAACAAAGTATGTGGTTTGTTTTTAGTTTGCAAATGTATATCACATCCAAATATCTGTGTCTGTGATTTATAGCAATTAATATGTTATATTTCTGGGAAAAAAAAAAAATCTGTCAACCCTTAGTATACAACCACAACCTGCGGTGCCTGTAATCAGATCACAGGAACCATCTTGAGCCATGTTCACAATAACTCTTGACCTCATCATTTACATGTAACTCAAAGAAAAATACTGATTTAAAGATGTGAAAGCTGTCTTATATCTGCGGATGCTTTGGGTTTTAGATACTACTGCCTGATAATAGAGAGTGACAATAGAATGAGTTATTGGAAAGAACAATCGTAACAGTCAGGGCCCATTTGGCAGAATACAAACTTACAAATTGTGCATCCTGAAAGAATAAAATCTGCAGAGGCCAAAGGTTTGTTTGTATGACATTAACAACTTTTTTTTTTTTTTTTTTTTTTTAATCCCAACATGGAAATGCAAGAGTTATTGTAAAGTATAGCACCAGTCTGAATACCTTATTGCGCCCCCTTCCTCTGTTGGCAGAAGGGAGTAAGAACACTGTAGTGTTTGGGCTGCACAGAAAAATGGACAAACAACAAGCAAACACTTATCACCAAATATGCTATACAATAAAACAAGCATTCACACTGTGGCCAACAAAATGTCACATGTGGCAGGGTAAATTTGTGTTTACTATCACACATGATTACTAGAATAAGTGGCTACATTGCCAACAAAACAAACAAAATTTCAGCCTGTAGAACAGCTGTCAGTGCTTTGTTATTGATGTGGCCTTGCAGTGAGCAGGTGGACCCATGTTTGTGGCTGCATCCATTCTCATTCATGTTTATCTGCAGGCACAGTAGGCATTTACTGTTTCTTCTACTGGTAACAAAGACCATACACTTTTGACTACATACTGCCACAATGTGAACACAGTATTAACCCAGCACTCGCTAAATACTGCAGCACTCGATAACCAGCATTATATAAACTATACAGCTTTTTCCAACATTTGGGGTCTACACATACACACCAACACATGTTGTACTGTACTGTAGTGTTGCAGTGCTTGAAATCACTCTTCTACTTGATATATTTACTGCACCTTATCTCAAAGAGAACTCTTCGAAACCAGTCCAGACCACAATTGCAGGGACATTACTGCCAGATCATTGTCTTATTTACTTAACGTCATTACTGTGATTTGATGTAAAATGTCCTCCTTCAAAAAAACAAACAAAAAAAAAAACAACTAAAACAACTGGTCTTATTTTAGATTGGAAATTTGTGGAAAGGATGCTTTGTCTGTCTGGAGGAGACATTATTCAAATGTTCTGTAATAAAATTTGGCAGCTATACCACAATGATTTTATTTGTAGCTAAAAGAAAGAAACACAATGTCTGACTTCTATGAAGGTAACAATCACTGAAACATTTAGGGCCTTGTTATATGATTGAACACGTTGAATATACCAAAAATTCCTCAAAATCTCTAATCTCATCACTCAAAGCAAACATAACTTTTCATTGTTGACAGCTAGGTATATATTTTTAATTTCTTTGCCAACTATTTGGTGCCTTTTTCAAATTCACAACGTACTTAATTTAGTTTTTGGGAGATTGAGCCAATGAGAACGTATGATGACATATGAGTGTGAGATAGCCTGGCTACATAAAGCTATTGTGTATAAATATAGACTATGTCAGTGAAAACTACACATTATGGTACAACTCCCTAATTTGGGCAATAACATACTTGATGGTTATTTTTAATAGAGTTCGAATACAAATTCGAATTTAAATTGCAGAATATTAGACACTTCAAATATGAATATACATCTAATTAACGATTAAATCACCTCAAAAGGGTTATATGTAGTATTGATATTTCAAACTGCAGGCAGAAGTCACTCACAGCTAAAAAAAAAAACAAAAAACAACATAGTGGTAGATAGTTTACATTATAGCTCTGTTAGTTTAGCTCTGTTTTTGGACAGAAAGCAGCCACAGTAAAACTACAAATCACCTCCATTTTTTCTACAGTTTGTGGTGTCAATAGCTGCACAAAGATTAGCTATGATGACTTCCTAATCAAACTCACCAGTGTAGAAGAAAATGCTGCAATTTCAGGAAATGTTTTGAATTTATAGTTGTGTCCCATGGTCTCCTTGACACGTTGATGTGTTTTTTACTGGTTCTGATCCTCAACTTATCCTTGGGGTTAGTATTCATGGCCGTTGGAGAGGCAGAATCATTCACTACTCCCTCTAGAGGTCACATATATTTTCAGTGTGACATGTTGACGGGGACCTGTGAATAAATTCTCGACAATATATTACATTGACATCTTTGACATAACATGAGAGTTCTTTATTGTAAACACAAATGGGAGATTAGAAATACTGCACATAACTCTGATATAATGACTGCTATTACTTCAGTATTAAGAAAATTAACATGACAGGCCATATCACACCAAATCACTCATATTGTTGTCTATAACACAGTTGCCATAATGCCCTTGCAGTGTACCTGGTCTGGTCCTGGTGTTTTTCTGGGTCTTAATACACTGGTTTTGGTCATTACTTGGTCTCTTTTGACATGGTCTTGACTACAACAATACTGTACTCCATGTGAAGGATCATAACACACAATCGTAACCATTTTACAGTAGTTGTTGCCTGAAAACATAACTGAAAACTGGGCACATATGTGAAATATTTGGCACATACATTGCAAATATAATAAAAAGAAAACAGCTTAGTCAGGGATATAAAAAGTTCCACTTATGTATACTGCCCAAGGCAAATAAGTAGCCTTTGCTGAAGTGAGGACTTCACCATGCTGAGGTTATTATCAGAGGTAAATATGTATTTCTGGTCTTCATCTCAGCTCTGGGTGGGCTACACTAAGGCAATTCAACGGTTGCTAATGCCGAGTCTAAACATAGGGAAATCAAATTATAATACAAACAGTCCTTATTAAAACTACAATTCTATCTCCAAACGCATTACAGCTTCTTGGGGGTAATGCTTAATCATCTATTACATGCAAGCAAGAGTCAACGGCCAAACAAATGAGTCATCCTAATGAGTGGGATTATCATATTTGTGCCCAAAGTAATGTACAAATGATAACCACTATATTAAATTTGTGGATCATGTTCATCAACAGTATTAGGAAAAGAACTGTAGGGTTGTTGTTAGTTTAACAGCTACACATAATAAATATATAATTGAATAAAATAAATAACACAGTCCAGTTTGCTTTATCTTGTGTGTAGTGAGAAGTGGCTGCAGTCCAACACCAATACCTGTTGCAAAAGTATGTAACACTATGCTGAAACTGAAGAAAACATTTAAATTTCACACATGGCTGCCTTCGTTCCCAGGGTGTTTCAACTCAAGGGGTCTGCATGTGTGATAGTGCAGTCTGTTAGACATAATGTGTGTTTTCAGGTCTGCTTGGTGGACTTTCAGTGGTTAGCTTAAGTTGATTTATAACCTCTAAAACTCTCACAACATTGGACTTCCTGTGTGAAGTGAGAAACACTGATGCTATATGCAAGCCATATCAACCATACAACAATCATAGATAGAGTGCTGCAGAAATGGGACATACAACCTGGAAATGAGTCAGCATGAGTTACCATTGCAAGGATATTTGAAAAGGTTTTGGGTTACATGCCTGAAATAAGGTCACTTCCTGTCTCATAAGTGGGTGTGGTCAGAAGGTTTAGGAATGATATGCACATGGATGAAATAATTACCACTGTAGCTTTGTTGTGTTTTGCTCTTGTAAACTATGCTAGGGTCAGGTCACGCAACAGTGTTTTTGCAGAAGTGTGAACGAAAGCCCAAGTTGTGAGCTCAGCATCAATGACACTGAAGTCATGCTACCCAAGTGTGGTTTGGTGATGGTGACATTAGCATTTTACCTTTGGGGTTGGTATTTAACCCATAAAGACCTAGTGATACTTATGTGGCAGTTCCCAAAATTTTCTCTATATTTAACCTTTGTTAAACAATTTATCACCATTTATTGTAATAGTGTTTTTCCAGTGTAAATCATGAATTTTCCTATATTTAATTCACTGATCATGTAGATGTTCATTAAAACTCAGAGTAAATTTAAAGGTTATTATATCAAAACAGCAAAAACTGAAGAAATAGTGACTTTTTCCAGTAAAATCTATCATTAACTGGACATAAACCCAGTGTCTCCATCCACTGCCATCGATCCAACTCCATGGGTTTTACTGGTGAATCAGTGTTGTAGAAGATGATGGTGTTTCCACAGTAACTACGAAGCCTTTGAACATCCAAATGGGTCATATCTGATGACCATACACAGATGAATAACTGCATTTTACACCAATTATTAACATGTATTGATAGGATTAATGGATCAACAGGTATTAAGCAGTTTACATCAGGAGTTGGTTTTGGTTGCCAGTGACTGTGGGTCTTTATGGGTAAATATGTAAGATTTGTGCTTGTGTGCTCACATGAATTTTGTGTTTATGACTGGGAGCCAGTTGTTTTTTGATTTTTGTTGACTTGAAGCAAGTGCATTTCTAACCCAACAGCAGTTATTGTTGCTGCTGTAGAGGAGCAGAACAGTCCTCTAAATACAGAAATAATTTCATAAGATGTTATCATGGACTTAGGCAACTAAGGAGATTGTTAGCTTAGAAGTGAATTTAGCTCACGTCAATTCCGAGGAAAAAAATTGACTCCTTTACTAAAATTCATGGTTACACAAGCCCACGAAAATCTTACAAATTGAACCTTTAAAAAATATGAAGCTGGTTTGTGAACCTTATATTACTGAACAATTATCATAAATATTTGTTTGCCGTGGAAAACTCCCAGTGGCTTTTTGTTAAGATGCTAACTTCCAGGTTAGCCTAAAAAAGTTTATCCTCCCTGCAGCACTCTATTGCTGTCATGTATGGACACAAATATGAATAAATTACTTTTATTATGCTAATAAAGCTGTCAGGGGCACAGGGATACTCTTAAGGAGACAAAATGGAGTTGCAAGCAGGAGTAATAAGTCAATATAAAACGCTGAAAGTCAGTACCATCAAGATAAGAAGTGGAGTCTTCATGTTGTTCCAACTAATGGCTGTTTCATAAACGTAACTCACAGCTCTGAATGAGAACAGCCATAATCAGTCAAAGCCAGGCTCATCTTTTTTTTTTTTTTTTTAATAAATCATTATTCCCTGATTATTGTAGCAGATTGTATCTACCCCTCCAGTGGAAGGCACTATGAATGGTTTGAATGTCCTTGGATTTTCATCAACTGGGTTTGACTGATGGCTGGATAATAATGTGTCGGTACATTCACTACTACAATACAAGTCATCTTCCTGACTGAGAAGTTTATGTAGCAGTGCAAAGCACATTCCCTTCTTTGTGTTCATGTTGTCATTGTGTGACAGATAGTCCATCCTTCCTTTCCTCTGTGACCAGCATATGAAGGGAGTCGGTAAATGTGTTGTTTTTTTCATACCTGAAGTCACAGAGGCAGCAGTCTCTGCGAGGCACAGGCCTGTTCTCTGTTTTTATCTCCAGGTATCGGCTTCACAGGAAAGACTTTATTTGGTTGCCTTTCAATGCTCTCAAATGTTTTGTGTTGAACTGTGCTGTCCTCCTTTTGCAAACTCCTGAATTGTGCTAAAGGTAGAGATATCCCACCCAGTAGACGATGTTAAACAGCAAAAATGAGGTGGGAAAAAAGACACGTGAGTAAGCATCCAATTCAAGTAGATCTATGTGGACCCGTCCTTTTCTCCAAGCGCCTCCTTTACACTCCTCGTAGCAGCAGAAGAAGCTCTGGCAGTCTTTTCCATCAAGACACTCGTAAACACAAGCGTCCTCAAAGTCCTGCCAGTACATGGAGTTGTTTAAAGCGATGACAGTGTGAGGAGGTCTCACATCCAGGACAGAGTAGTTCTGAAAATATGAAGAGACAGGAACACACTGATACACCATGTTTCACAGTAATGATTTGACATGACCCTTCATGATGTTTTTCCTATATTTCTATACAGATTAGTAGTTTTGCTGCTGCAGTAGATGGTACTTTTAGGAAACCTGACACATACACGCAATGCATATTTTGAGTACATCAGTATTCGAGTTACTGTTGGGTTTTTGGAGTATCCTGTCTTTGTGTTTGCACATAGATACCATATCCTGATTTCAGAATCCCAGATATTACCTATTAGTTTGGAGAAACTCTGGAGTACCTGGAATAGTCCCATAATATCCAGGAAGTGTAACGCAACATATACTGTTACGTGTATTCAGTACATCCCAGTTACTGAATGTTGTTGTTGCGCAGTTGCAAAGTGATGGAACAGAAAAATAAACATGATGGCAGCAGCGGAATGATTTCACTACAGGAGCAAAAGAATGATAAAAAAAAAACATGAAATACTTGTCAGATTAAATGCAAAAGGCATTGGAAAACCGAACATTTCAACCAACTGTACGTCAGCTTTCCCAAAACAAATAATGCAACAAATCTAGTCACAGTAGAAAACATCACAGAAACATTATTGTGTGGATTAACATCAAAACCAGTCACTGAGCTCCATCATGACGAGCCTTTGCTATCAGTCACCGCTGCAGACCTTCATCATCCTTCTGATCCTATGTCATTACAGTGACTGAATAAGAGGAGGACATATTTACCTGTTGATCTCTGCAGTAGATGAATACAAATCCGTCCACAAATTGAATGGTGCTAAGTCTACTATGAACTAAAATGGCCTCATTTCCTGTAACCACAGTAACATTAAAGGTATTTCATATGAAGTTCTAATTTAATGTCAGATTAAATGAACACATTAGGTTGTAAATATGACAGGTGTTGGGAGTAAACAGCAACAGTACAGTTTTACAAGTATTTGTCTTGTATTAGAGGCCGACCGATATAGGATTTTTGGAGCTGATACTGATACCGGTATCAGGGGCTTAAAAAAGCTGATATCCAATATATTGGCCGATATCTGATACACTGGCCGATAACTGATATATTGCCCAAAATATGAAATAAGACCATTGATACACACAAGATATAATAGTCTTATATTAGATAATGGTGGACATGTGAATTAACAGTTGCATCATTGTTTCTCTCACAAAGATAATTTGCACATCTTTAAAAGGCTGTATAAGAGCCTTATATTAGATTAGTATGTGACCCGTGGGGTTGTAGATGTGATGTAGACGTGTGTTTTTATACTGGGTTGAGCAGACATTTGGGAAAAGATGTGAGTCTATATTTTAGAAATAGTGACCTTAAAATTGCTTGGTAAATCATTCTTTAAAATGTGAGTGAGAATTAATATACAGAATTAATACCCAGGCGCACCTGCAGAATGAAACTGTGAGGTAAACAGGAAGCACACACACGGGGTGGGGGGTGAATAGTTTCGGGGGGGGGTTGCAGTCTGTGACTGTGTGTGTGTGTGTGTGTGTGTGTGGGGTCAGCACAGACACACAGGAGCAGAGCAACAGAATCTCCATGCAGCAATTGACCGATGTTGATTAATCAGTGATCCGCTATAATCAGCACGATAATCGGTCGGGCTCTATCTTGTATGTAAGCAGAAATTTGAGTATCCAGATTTCTCTGCACGCCATGTAAAGCCACATCCTGAATATCACCAAAACCAGGACATGCCTCATAACAGAGATGATACTGTGCATGTAAACACAGTCCATGACAACAGCTTTACAAAGGCCACTGTGAACTTAAGTGCAGCCATGTACTGCACACTCAAAGTAATTGCCAATTCTACTGGAAGTCAAGTGTTAGCTTGTACTGAAAGAATAATTTATGTTGTTTACATCATTTCACAGACATTACATGTACAAAGGAAGCTACTGATCATGCAACAAAGCATTAAAGCTGCAGTGCATCATTGGGATTTGATGTTGCATATTGTAACTCAAGTGTTCTGACAGGAAACAGGAATTTGACCATCCTCTTCTGTGAACTGACGTCAGACTGAAGATCTAACCCCGATGCAGACTTTGATTAATCACATGTAGAAGGTTAAATACATGATTGACAGATGTAATTACCAATCAGTGATCGGGTTCAGTCATACGTGTCTCTACTGCTCTACTTGCTAGTTTGACACAGAAGCTTGGTAAAGTGTTTTGTTTTTCCCACATTGGCTCGAAACGCTTTCAGGTTCATCTATATTCATGTTTAGTCCTTTGATTTGGAGAGAGGACAAAGCTGCACATGGAAGGTGTTTGTTGTTACATTTTGGCATCTTTTCTGGCTCCAGCTTTAAGTTTTACTATTTTTTTATTTTAATGTAGTTTGACTTTGACATGCATATAATGAGCCTACACACTGAAGACAAGCAGGCTGAATATGTGTATAGCTTTTACCCCTGCTGATTCTTAGAAATATTTGGACCCTATTAGTTTTTGCTGCTTAAGTAAATGTTTCACTGCATGTTTTTTCTGCCATTGTCTCTCTCTGATGTTTGTCCATTAGCAGATTAGAATGTACAGTTTTGGAAAAAGTCCTTGACAAAGACTATGTATGTGTAAGGGTGTCCCTATAATAATGTACTTTTATTTTTGTGTCTTTTTGAGTTGTTTCTGGCTGTTTTATTTTTGCACTACTCACTTCCTTTGCAGTCTTTTGCTTTTCATGCATTCCATCCCTGTCCTTCATGAGCACCTGGTTAATTTATTCACATTTATATTTTGTGTTTGTTGACCTAATGAAGTGCTTACTATCAATTTTTTTCTTCAGTACTGAAAAAAAACCAAAACATTTTGTATGTATAGCTTCGTTGAAACAGAGACGGCATATGATTACACTTTGTCCACTCTTGGTCAAAGGTCAAGGTCAGGACAAATCCCCCAAATTCCAAAGGAACATTTTTTTTATCATGACAACACAATTTTGAGTCAAAACTCATCTAACCTTACTAAATCACCACATATATGTACAGCATCAAGATCTAATGCCACATAAATTTAGTTCATAAAAGATCAAAGGTCATGATCATAATAGGAGCATGCACAAAAAAAATTGTTGTGAATTATTATCTTTAGGAAGCTAATGTGACTGATGGAGAAGGTACAGTGTTATGGACAGGAGGTTTGTTTTCTAAGCCACCTGTAGTATAACTAAAATATGTATTAAAACAACATAAACTAGTATTTTCCATGCCACACTTTATTCTCTTGTGCATTAATGCTGTGTTAGTTGTACATTTTGTCTGTCTAACATAACAGACCAGATCCTTTTTGTGTATAAGCCCTGACTTGACAATGCATTCCCTTCTTTCAGTTGTTGACAGGCTGGAGAAGGTGCATCTGTCTCTTTCAGACTGAAGCAGTGGCCCTTAAAATAGTAACAAGCTTATAAGAAGATCTTAAAAAGGCCACATTATTTCAACCTCGAAAGGCTCTCTAACATCCAAAACCAAATCACTGTCAGAGAAGCTGCTTTTGTGACAAGTGACAGTAACCCTGAACAGAAGGGCATCACCTTAATCTACATTTTCTTGTTTTTCTATAAAATCAGAAGTAGGTAGCTTTCAGGACCAGCAACAAGAATATTTTATATCAAAATCAATGTCAAGGTAAACTTACTGATCTTTTCGTTTCCATGCAGCTGGGCCTTCTAGTGCTGTGTGAGTAGTAATTCAATGTTGCATATTCCATCAGAGCAGCAAAGACAAACAGGAAGCAGACAGTGACGAAAAGGTCCATGGCCGTGACATAGGACACTCTGGGTAATGAAGTCCTGGCCACTGTGCTGAGAGTGGTCATAGTCAGCACCGTGGTTATACCTGCAGGACACAAACACAGAGGCATCTTAGCCTAAAGGCAGTGGTGGAATTTGCAAAGATCCACTTTGGTTTGGACATGTTTCCTGAGGTTCAGTTACATGATGGGCATCATTAACACTACATAAAAAATACTCATAGTATAGCTGTATAACTGAACTTATCTTTTAACACCTTTAAATGACACAATGATGCTATCAGTTGGCGTATTTCATTATGTTTTCATTAATATATACAGGGTGTCCAAAAACTTTGATATAATTTCTCTTGACCATGTATGTATGTGTGTGTGTATGTGTGTGTGTGTGTGTACGTGTGTGTGTGTGTGTGTGTGTGTGTCTGTTTTGTGTCTAGAGGTGTGCATTAGACAGACACAAATAAATGCAAATATTTTTAAATTGTTTATTGTTAAAAG
>JAPQRP010000020.1:22399344-22413822 GCA_037367295.1 Apogon hyalosoma
TCTGTTTTGTGTCTAGAGGTGTGCATTAGACAGACACAAATAAATGCAAATATTTTTAAATTGTTTATTGTTAAAAGAAAATGACCAAATCTAATTTCTTGACAGTTTCAACATGTCATGTCCAAGATGTGTTTCATTATTTTGCTGAAATATCCAGTTTTGACCTCAACAGAACGGAGCATGTGCAGAAGGGAGCATGTGGGTTTGGAGAATACTCAACAGAGTTCAATGCTGATTCTTAATGCAATATATCACAAATGTATGTGGTGTCCAAAACTTTTTTTTTTTTTTTACAAGGTTTTTGGTACAAGATAGGCTGACAACTAGTTTGTAAGGATTCTAACTGTTACTGATATCTCTGCAATACAGTAGCCTACACTGACATCTTCAACATTAGAACTTTTTTTGCATGCTCTAAAGCAAAAACATAACAAATAACTCCTGTAGGTGTTAAATATGTAAAATTAATGTTCAGGTAAACTGACTTTATTATCCCTGTAGCGGAATTCGGTGTCTTTTAACCAAAATACACACACAGCACCTAGCATTAGTGTTAGCACTTAGCATATTGAGATAAAAAGATAACATGAGATCTAGAGTTAAGGACACTGACAGAATTAACACACCAGTTTGTCACAGTGGGAGAAACTCACCAACTGTGAGATGGAATTACTAATCACTAATGCCATGCAATTCTGCTTGTGTGAAGCTTGTCTTGGAGTCTATGTTGCGCTGGGAGCTGATCATGTATCAGTATTCACTAAGTCCATTTCTAAAGTAACAGTAGTACACTGTTGCTGCTGTAGAGGAGCAGAAAAGAGGATCTGCAGATTTAAGGATTATTGTTGTTTTCAGAGTCTTCTACACAGATATCAGTGTACATAATGTTATGGAGGAAGGCAAATGAGACAGTTAATGTAGGAATGAAGCTCACTGTTCCACCACAAAACACACTCAAGAGGTCCCTCCATTTCTATCATAATTATCTTCAGACTGCTGCTAAGCTGCTGAGTTAAAATCCTTCCTTTGACTGAGCAGCAGATGTTGTTGATGTGGCAAACTGATAACACGTGAATCACTCAGATTGACGGAGAATGAGAAAGACCTCTTGCTCTAACACACATTCACTCCCCAGCGTCTCTGGATGATTTCATTCTCTTGTCGCTGCCATGGAGGAGAGATAGATCTCTACTTCATGAGCATTATAGAGATGCCTATAAGAAAAAAAAAAAAGCATCTGCGACTGTTTCACCGAGGTTCCCATGGTAACAAGCTGGCCCCATCTATTTTAGGCGGACATCTCACACTTTTCCTTTAGCCTGTGCTTGCCACAGTGATTACCCTTACCTGCTTTCTGCCGATGCTGTGGCACAGATTTGAGTTTGTTGCTCAGAACAATAGAAAGTACAGCAGGTTTTAACAAAGCAAAACACTCAGAAGCATTTATCTTCTCTGACAGCTCAATCTGGAGGAACCTGTGAGCTGCTGTATGCAATGTGTTAACCATTAAGGCCCCATGTACATCACAGCATTTCTGAAAACTTAGAATTATACTGAAATGTAATTACATGGGCACATAATGTAGTTGATAAAAATGTTTCTGAACCCACTTGATGCTGTAAGTACTTGTTATTAAGGCTCAAAGCACAGTGGAAAGGTTTGCTGCGACAGTCTGACTCACGTAAAACCTTTATGAAGGTCAGGATCGTAACTTAAGGGTTTTATCTTATACTCCCACAATGCCTTTGCTAACCTTCTTTTCCATTCACAGTCGGCTGACATCTAAGATCCATTCATTATCTTTACTCTTTGCTCTGCAGATACTTTCAAGCAAAGATGGAGGATTAATAGGGGTCATTCATTTTCTTCTTTTGCAGTTTTTTTCCCCCCCCAGTTTTGAATATATATTATCAAACACTGCTGTAGGACAGAACTTGAAGTAGCTTATGTAATGCTTTACTGACACTGGGTCACATGTAGGAAGACACGAGACACATTATGTCTCTATTAAGAATGACTGGAAAGTACACATTCATACCAATTATTCAGCAGCTGAAAATGTGATCGCCTACATTACACATCGGACAGTAATTTTCACTTGTATTATACCTGCTAAAACACACAAGATCGTTGCATTAAATGCTTTATATTACTGATGACAAGTCATCAGAGCATTCTAAAATGTTTGTAAACTGGTCTAAATTTACTGTGGTGGTCTGTGCAAACACAAACATTACTCAAATGTATGAACAGTGTATAAAATATAAATGGAAAGAAGAGCAAAAAAGGGTAAAATCAATTACCTTCAGTGAAATGTTCCAAAGCACTGCACAATGTACATTAAGGCAAGGCAAGAGGGCAAGCATACAAGAGGAAAAACATAGCATAGTAGGAAAAAAACAGATAGAATTATTCAAGTGATGAATATCCATGCAGTAGAAACAAAAGCAAGCAATGCATGCTCAAAAGAAGCACAATGAGATGAAAATGCAAAACTCAAGAGTAGAACATAAAGATGATATATATTCGTCAATACTTTCTCTTATTGTGTTTAACTGAAGCAGACAGCAGTCTATAGGGCATAAACCTTACAGTGTGTACTGGTACGCGGTACCTAAAGCGGTTCGCGCTGGAGTGGCATCTTTTTTTATCCAGAAGGAAACCCAGGAGAGGACCACAGTGAGGATGCATGGGATGTACGTCTGGATGGTGAAGTAGCCCATTCTTCTGCTTAGGTCGAAGTACACCGTCATCACCACGTAGTCGCCTAGAAGTTAAAACCAAGGAGCTCGATTATAGCCAATATAAAAGTGTGAGTCCAGTTTAGCAGTATGGATGAACCTGTATGTTCAACTGTTCCAAAACTCAGTCAGCAGGTAGACGTCCGGTTTTTAGTTTTCATACTTGAACATTAGCTTTAAGGTTTGGTAATAAAGCAGTCATGCAGAAGTTTATACAAGACAATCTTTCTCATCCTAGCTGTTGAGTTAAATGAGAAGTGGGGCTTTTTGTAGTGGAAAGAAGTTTTTGGACACCGTTAAAATTTTACTCAATCTCAGTCATCATGAAATAAAATCTTTTGAGTTTCAAAAGGTGTGGCTGCAGCAGAAAGATGCAAACATATGCAATTGTTTTTGTTTTTTTTTTTAAATTCGTGTTATTCATTGTTATGACGGTGTATTAGGGTAGCATTGGAAAAAAAAACAAAAAAAAAAAAACACTTGTCACCATGAGAATGAAGTTGTAATATTTCAAGAAAAAGTTCATAATACTATGAAAATAAAGTCATAGTTTAAAAAAACAACCATAATTTAACAAAAATGTCATACTTTTATGAGATTAAAGTTGTAATATTTTGAAAATAAATTTGCAAGAGTGCAACAAAAAGTCATAATGTAGAAACTGAATAGAAACAAACCCTCTCTGTATAGCTCTCTGGTGTAACCACTGATAGCCCTGCAGCCGACCGCTTCCAGTCAGTTCCTCCTCCACTAAAGAGGCAATTTGCTCCAAATCCGTTTGGTTCTTATGACGAAATAAACCCAAACGTGTGCACACTCACTTTAAAGTCCTTAGACTAATGATAATGTGTTGATGGCGGGGTAATAAGCTCAGTATTTCACCATGTGTAAATCCCAAATGAAAGTATAACCTCACAAAATGTTCCAAGTTCTCCATTATGCGACCAGTGGGTACAACTTTATTCTTGTAAATTTTGATATTTTTACTGCCTGTTTTTAAATTACAACATTATTCTTGTAATATTATGGCTTTATTCTCAAAATATGACAACATTATCTCATAATATTATGACTTAATTTTCATAAAATTATGCCTTTTTGTTTTTGAGTTTATTCTCATAACATTACGAGTTTTATCTTGATATTTAACGACTTTATTCTCATAGTGACAAGTGTTTTTACTTTCGTATATGACCCTAATATGACATTGTGCATTGTTACTTTTTTTATTGTTAAAAAAATTATAATAATAAAATAAATTCTTAACAGTTTCAACATGGTCAGCATGGTCTGGATGTGTTTCATTATTAAAACCTTCAGTTTTGACCTTGTTGAACAGAGCATGTGCTGAAGGGAGCATGTGGGTTTGATAATTAAAAAAGAACGAACCAATTTCATGACGCATTGCTTCAGTTCTCAAGCATCGTCATGAAATGAGTCAGTGACCATTTGAAAGAGGAGTTTTCTAAGTTTTGAATGACTAACCTCGATGACCTTAAACATCGAATAACAACAGTGATCAACTCAGTGGATCGTGATCTGCTGATACACGTCTGGGAAGAATTCTCTTATAGCACTGACGTTGTCCGTGCTGCAGGTGGTGGCCACATTGAACACTTGTAAGACAGGAAATAAAAGGTGATTGTGAGTGGAATACTTGTGACTTGGCTGGAGTTTTCTATTGCTTTTCCTTATTAAAATATTGCGTAATGAAATTGGTTCATTCTTTTTGAATAACCCTGTAGAACAATACTTAGTAGAGTTCAATGACTTAAGAGTGATTCTTCATGCAAAATATCAAAAATACATGGGGTGTCCAAAACTTTTTTCAACCATTGCATCTTTGTGAAGATAGGAGGATCATTTCCTTTCACTCAGCGTGTCAAGGCTTCGCTTCTCTGCATCGTGGGTCATTAGTGTCAATGTGGCTATGCTAGCTTCTTTAAGTCTATGTACAGCAGCTCTGTCTACATGAAAAGAGTTCAGTTCGTTCACTGTAACCTGCAGAGCTTTGTGTAAAGTGTTTTGATGCCACTGTAAAGTCATGTTATCAGATCTAAAACACTTTCAGATCGTGTTCAGCTGTAGTGCAGTGGATATGTTGGAGTCATCCCAGTTTATACAGTATATCAACAAGTGAAAGACATAAGTGAAACTGGTAGGCTCATCTGCCAATTTGCGCTGCACTGCTGATATCTTCAGTGTAATTTTTGGACTTTGCAAATTCATCCCGTGGGCTACATTGGCCCCTTTGGTGGGCCAGTTTTGGCCCATTGGTCGTATGTTTGACACCACTGCTCTAAATGGTGGCTCAAAACAATTGTGACGCCACTGTCAACTGTCAACTTACAAATGCATGCGTCTATGAAACTGGGTTCATTTTGGTACCTGGAACTTTTGCAGCTTTTTTAGACCCAATAATTAAAGAGAAATTTAGACATATTTCCCCCCTGGATGTCCCTAATGATGACCTCAGATAAATGCAAAAAAAAAAAATCATACTTTTGCTCTGAGCCATCCCAAAATTAATTAATATTTAAAAAAAAAAAAAAAAAAAAAAAAAGGACCAAACTGGGACATGAAAAGCTACCTAAGTGTCAGTGCATTTGATCTGGAAAACATGGATGTAAATGGTCTTTTATATTGCTATAAATAAAGACACAGCGTTAAATGTGATGATCCTAGTGGTTTTTCAAATCCAGACATGCGGGTTTTCCATGAATCGGCACTCTCATTTCAGGTTTCATGTGTAGCCCATCGTGACCACCTGAGTTACACGCGGAACCTGCCCATTTAAACACAAATAAATTATGAGTAATTTTGCAACAGTGGTAATTTTTGTGAAACACTCTGACTTGTATAATTAGTTAGATTCCCAAAATGAACCTGTGAGAGAATAAAAAGATAATTAAAAAAAATAAGTAAGAGCATTCCATTAGATAATAAGTAAGATGATTAACATATTTCAGCAGTAGCAAGTTATTTAACCCTAACTGATGCAGTGAATGACTTTCTTAAATTTCTTAAACAACTACTGATACAATGGTATGATTCAACAGGTTCATCTTGTGCATGTGACGTCGTTTTCATGAAGAATGTGTTGGATGTGATAGAGCAGTCCAACATTCCCATCATCAGTCAATCAGATATTAATGTAGCTGTAAAAGGGAAAAAAAAATGTTGTGACATTTATTGTGACACAGTGAATGTTTCCTGTGATCAAAGCAGTGACAAAACATTGCATGTGGGCTTTTTTTTTTTTTTTAATTGGCTGGGCTGTATATGTCTACAAACAAGTCAACCTACATTCGATATTCATAAACCAGGCCAAAATACTTAATAACTGTATACTGTTTTTATCAGTTTGTGTGAAGTAGGGTCCGCTCCACAGGTTAAGCTGTATTTGATTACACATAAATATTTATGTTATGTCTTTGGGTGACTCAGCTCTATACAGACTGCACAAACTGCAACTGCTGTAGTTTGCACCAGACACCAGGTTATCATTAGTGGATACAAAAAATAAAGCATTTGTGGTGAATCAGGCAGCGTTTTTTTTTTTTTTTTTTTTTTTTTTCTGTTTTGGTACATACAGTGAGTAAAATTCAATGCAATCACTGCCTTACCCAGAGACATTTGTGCAAGTTTTATTAGGAATTGGAAGTTGCAAGTGGCTGAAGTTTTAATTCATGCAGGAAAGTACATGCCTAATACAGTATATGAGACCTCTGCAGAGTCCATATGCAAAGGATATTGTTGCAGTGCATGTAATAGAGGAGAGTCAGCTACTGTTTCTACAGAGTTAATGTCTTATTGTGCTGACAACATAGTAAATATCAACCTCTCACTTAGTTTGCAACAGGTTGCAGATGCTTCATGGTACCAGAGACAGATCCTACCTGCTGTGGTCTTTATTACATCGGTGGTGTTTCTCAGGCCCATAAAATCAAACTGGTAGAGCCGCCAGGATTTTTGGTCAGCCGCCTCCACAGAGTTCTTCCTCCACTTGTAAATCATCTCGTCTCGTGGATATCCATCTGCAATTACACAGAGCATGTGTGTGTGTGACCCCTGGCGGATCATGGCACTTCCTAATGATGGATACCGTGTGCAGACAGACCTAGAGCCACCCAGAGCAACATTTGTCTTGCGCTGGAGGCTGCCTAATGAAAAGACAGTCTGAGATGAAGACAGAGGCAGAAGGAAACTAGATTAAATGAAAGCTTTGGTTCAATAATGTACTGAATCCATCTTGATGTTGGGCCTGACCTTCACATGAGGCACACGGAGCCTGGGAGTGCTTTTACAATCGATCACGTGAGGTTAATGAAGGCCTAATGTTTCCTTTTCTACTTCACTGTCACACTAGCCTGAATCTTTTTGGTCTCCAACACTCACACAATTATTTTAAGTAGGAAAGCTAGCAAAATTATGATCCTGCCTGATAGCAATTTGATGTAATAGGCTTTCAATTAACAAAAACATTAACTGCAAGGGAAGATACCCAAACTGCTAATTGTTTTCAAACATGCTTGATGAATGAATTCCATTAACATTTGCCACACTTCTTTCATTTGCTATTAATGATGCCATTAAAGATTCAGCGATACTCTAATGCAAAATGTTTAGAAAATAAGAGCGTGCTGCTGAGAACAGCTGCTAAAGTCAGTAAACTTTTATGAATGGAAACACTGAAATGCAAATGCTCTTGAAAACATCTATTTCCATTTGTGGATTTGTTTACTTCATGAGAGCATCTTGTAATTCATAAACTGATGTATTAGAGTACATTATGTATATTAGTGTAGTGTTGTTGTCTTACACAGGATAATTAAGCTTGATGAATTAATACTGTTAAGCATTCAATGTGTTGTTAAATCGTTTTTGTACTACTAAATCTTTTATAGGTTTTATGATGACAGTTAAGTCAGTGTTATTATTATACTATGTTATTTGGGGTTGGTGGAAAAAAATTAAAGAGCTACTTCCTACCAACATTTGGATGCAGTGCGACTGACTTCATGAAGTCAGAACATCCCAATCATTTTTACTCAAGGTCACTTATACAGTAAAAGTTTATTTCCACCTTAAAATAGCTGTCTTTCTTAAACTTAAATCACTCTAAGGTTAAAAAAAAAAAACAGCGCATGTTTTCTTAAAAAGACTCTGGCATTTGGGACAACACTGACTATATTAATTCATTCAATTTCCAAACTGATTAATCCTTGAGAAGGTTGGTCCTTGAATCCTTGAAGCCTATTGTGGTTAACGACGACCAAAGAAAGATACAGTCGTGGAAAAAAGTTTTTGGACATCCCATGCATTTCTGACACATTGCATTAAGAATCACTTTTAAGTCACTGAACTCTGCCAGCTATTGTTCCATTCTCCAAACCCAAATGCTCCCTTCTGCACGTGCTCTGTTCTGTAGAGGTCAAAACTGGATGTTCCAGTAAGATAATGGAACACATCCACAGCATGACATGTTGAAACTGTTAAGCAGTCAGGTTTTTTTGTTAATAATAAAGGAAAAAAATCCTTTGCTGTTGTTTTTTGTTTGTGTCTGTCTTTTGAAAAACAGATTTTTTTTCCCCACAAAAAATTCATAAGATTTGAGATTGTGTAAAATTTTAAGAGTGTCCAAACGCTTTTTTCCGTCACTTTATAAAGACAAACAGCCATTGAGTCTCACATTCACACCTACAGATGATTGCGATTGGCCAGTTAACCTGTTCAGGTGAATGTCTTTGGATGGTGGGAGGAAATGGGAGAGAGTAACTCCGATCACACAAAAACTAACAAACACTTAAGTTAATGTATTGCATTTCTGCCTTGAAATTGTTAGACAGTGCCAAAAAAGAAAAAGAAAAATATTTCATAACTTCAACCAGGGAACAATGACTGGCCTCATTCAACTCATTCTTCTGATTATCATTTCTAGTCCAGGTCCACCAGTTATAAACTGTTCCTGATGCAGTCTGGGTTTTCATAAGATCATCAGTCTAACTAGTCTGGGCTAGTGAAGGGGGCTGTTTGTTGACTTAACATAAGATTACAGTCATTCATTTTTTTGGGTGAAAAAATGATATTTTCTAACATAGAAAATTCATGTGGAAAAACTCACAGCAATGAAAAAAACAAAACAAAAACTAAATGTGAAATTATAAAGTTTTATAGTTGTGAAAAAAAATATTCTCAATGTTGTTTTCCAATCTTTTTCTTGAAATTCTTTGCATTAAAATGTTCTGTCAATTTAGTGTCAAATAATATAAGAATTTTTTTTCTCAGACTTTTTTTTTTTTTAAATACTACCCCTGTTCCCTAGCTTGTACTTTTTTGTACCTAAACTGACCCTAATATGCCACAGTAGAGACCAATTATGTTGGAATTTGAAAAAAATACATATATATCACATATCTAACACACTGACTTTACAAAGAAAATGACTGCTGGTCATACTCATATTTTGTTTATAATCCTGGAGATTGTTGTGGTGGAGTTTTGTAACTGACCTTTTCATCAGTCCATCACTGTGCCTGACTCACATACTTGTAGTTCATCTTCTGTTCGCTCACCTGCCTCAGCTTGTTCCCTTCAGCTGTGGATTATTGGTGTGAATCCTGATACCAGTGCTGTCAGTGAGAACGAGTATTCTCATTTGAAAAGTGTCATGTTCCTTACTCGAGATGCTAACATCTTTTGAATTTTGTTGCTTTACAGTCGAATGGAAAAGTGGTTATTTTTTCCTCTTTTTCAATTGATTTTTCCCTGTATGCTATTTGTATGCTCTGGTGCAAAACTGCAAGCCAGCAGATGTGTAAATCCAACTCTGATTAGCTGACACACATATTACATTTGTCATCCCTATCGATTTTCTGTGAAAGTCTATTGTCGTGAAGCTACAATGCTGCATTAGTAATGTAGACATTAATAAGAAAAGAAGAAAATTCTCTCAAATTGGCATTTTCAGCACAAAAATGTACCCATTAATTTACTGCTGGAGGAAATTGAATACAGCACCTCACTGCAAAAACCTGGAAATGAAAAGGTCTGATTATGCAATAAAACACATTATGAGCCTTGTATCGTTAGTTTAATCTTACTTAGAGTTACAAAGTCCCCTAAAAAAAGGACTTTACTTGAAAACTGTTAAGAAAATCTATGTTGAAACTAGTCTTACATATCCAGGCCCATGTCCACACTTTGTAAACAGTGTGTCAGATCTGGCATCCTATGGCTCTGGGATAGCAGTAAAAGTTATCTATAGGGTGGTGCATTTGCAAAACAGTACTTGGGCAAGAGTTGTTTTGGTGGAACATGTGCATGAGAAAGCACACTGGTATTAAAATGAACAATTCTTTTGTCAGAGGTTGCCATTTTCAGATGTACTTGCAGCTCAGAGGTTTTTCTTTTATGATGTGATGATGACAAACACCTATTAACATTTTCAATACAGACATCAGTCCAAACCAGTCTAAAATGACAGCTAAAATGAGTATTAGAAGAAAAGCCTGTATATTGGCTTCATTTATAAATCTTTCATCATCCATCATAAACTGTTATAACTGAAATTGACATTTCTTTGATCACACACAATACATTTCTATCAAGGTAAATCTGACCTGGTGACTGTTATGGGCATAAATGTCCACAGTCTTAATCCAGATTTATCTTGACTATATTTAACCATTGGGAGTATAACAGGAAAGGTAAAGAAAACATGGAAGATTCAATATTTTATTAAAACAGAGAAATGCACAATTAAAAAACCTAACCTAACCTACTTTCAACTGCTCAGATACTAATGTTCCAATGAATGGTGATAATGAGGGAGCACATACTCTCTTTCATGTCGCCATGGTACCAAAATGCAGAACAGCAGAGAGTGTAGATGGTCTATTGTAGGCTGAAGACAGCGTACTTCACATACAAAGACCTGTGTAAATGCTGTAATTTAGAGCTATATTCACATACAGTGTTATACAGTGAAAACTACAGTTCATAGACTGAAGTACTTGGGTACCTGCTGTTCAAAGATGTTGCTGAACTTGCTGATCACAATTTGAATAAAATTGATGCTAACATTACTATCTTAACATCTAATTATTAAAAATATTCCATGTTGAAAGAAAATTAATAGAATCACAGATGCAGGCGTATTAGTATGAATAACAAATAGTAGTCCTGATCTAAAAAGCCTTTGGGACCATTTTAACATAGCTCTCAGATACTATTACAGGTGTACTTGAATGCATGAAGAGCCACACAAGACACTATCCATTCCAGCTCTATCACATACAGAAATCATTCATTCATCCATTCATTCATTCATTCATTCATCCTCTGAACCTGCTTTATCCTCACTAGGGTCACTTCTTATGGGCGAAAGCGAGGTACACCCTGGATGAGTCACCACTTCATCGCAGGGCTGACACAGAGACAAACAATCACTCTCACATTCACACCTATGGCCAGTTTAGATTACCAATTAACCTATCAGTGCATGTCTTTGGATGGTGGGAGGAAGTCGGAGTAACCGGAGAGAACCCACGCAGACACAGGGAGAACATGCAAACTCCATATAGAAAGGTCCCACCGACTGGTGTTGGAACTGAACCCAGGACCTTTTTGCTGTGAGGCACAAGTGCTATCCACTGCACCACCGTATATAAATCAAATCAAATTTATTTATGTATCGTCACATCATAGCAAAAGATATCTCATGACATTTTACATTTAGGGCTGGTCTAAACCAGACGCTTAAGCCAATTTACAGCAGTATATACACACACCACTTTCACATTAATATATTTTCACTCTCACATACGACTGCATTCATCTGAATTTTAGATGGATGGATGGATGGATGGATGGATGCTTTATTCATCCTTTGCAGGAAATTATAGGAGTTACAGCATTAGCAATCACATTCAGTTGTCACAAGTGCTCTACTACAAAAACTACACTGTAAGATAATAAAAACACTTCAACTTTTTATGCAGCAACTGGAAAGACCTAAAGTCCTAAAAGACCATGAGAAAGGTGAAACTCTCTTCTGTAAAGTGAGAGAGAAGTGAGAGCACCAAAAGAAAAAAAAAAATCATCCTCACTGCTTAATGAATTCATTATGTCTCATATTGCAGATTCTCTAATTGAACTAATTGAATAAATTAATGTATCAGATTCAAGGTGCAAGGTTTATGTGTGTTACAATTTTCAATGGACGACGGATTAAACAATGCATGTACGAAATATGGACTTGATTGTGCAAAGACTTTCGGTTTAATCTGAAACTGAAAAAAAAAAAAAAAATCTGAAACTGCAACATTTGAAGTCAATTATAATAATCTAAAGCACCTGATATTTTTAACAAAAAATACCCCAGAAAAAAATACAGCAAATGCGGTCCTTAATGTTATATCCATTAAGTGCAAAGGCACATGATTGATTCTGTTCCTGTTATAAATATAGTGACCAGCTTCACCATTAGATAATTTAGCCACATGTCCAGAGTATATACACTGCTCTGTTCATCTATGCTGCAGATTAACATTTTACTCAGATAGTTAGTTCAGTGCCCAGAGGTCTGAAGGATGTAAAGATAATCAAATCTGACTTAATCAGGAACACAGATACATCGTCATGGAAACCCTGAGAAATTCAGGTGATTCCTTCAATATGGAAATGAGTTAAATGGATCACAGCAGGACGGGTCGGCACACCGGTCAGCGCAGGAGCATGTTTGGAGCTCTAATGGGCTGCACAAGGTGCACATTAAATCACTCTGTAATCTCTGTAATAGAGCTCTCTGATAGTCTGTGATGAATGCATAGCAGATGACACATCAACTACCTCCATAACCCAACATCCATCCCTCATATTGTCACCACTTGTTGTGTTATAGATTCTGAGTAGTTTTCTAAAGACTGATGCTGAAATTAGCCTAAAAGCTCTGACAAAAGGTATCATTTGGCACCTAATTTAAATACTCATTATATTTTCAATATAATTCCTGTATTTTAGTTTCCTGAATTATTGTAGTTCATTGAAATCATATGATATTTATTCAACTCTATCTACAGAAATCTATCCATCTGTTATTGTGTATGTAGTGGGTGTATGCGGAGTAGATCCAATTGTGTGCATCAATCCTCCTTAAAACGCAGACATGAGTCCCAAATTGTACCCACTTTAAATTTTTGTCTATATTTGTTGATGAAAATTTCACTAAACTGTGACTGTGATTCTGTTTCAGTGCGAGATTCTGATGACAGCCACTTAATGTAACATTAAAGACCCTTATGTAACATCCTTTATGTTATTATTCTCAAATTTAGTTCAAAATTATTATGAATTATATTATTCCAGACGCACAGTCGTAGCTACTATTTTCATGGTTAAGTGCACCTCTTAGCTCTTAAGCTTCCGTTTTCTACTCATCTACCTCTATGACATTTCAGGTGTTGCCATAACTACTGTTCCTTCAAATAAGTGTGAGAGACTGAGGATGTAACAGCTGCTGGCATAGGATGGCCTGCAGATTCACACAGTTTGGACCAATGCGACATAGTCATGGTACAAATGATATGATATGATATGATATGATAGAAGAATAGAATAGAATGCCTTTATTGTCATTGTATAGTGCAGATACAATGAAATTGGGATGCAGCTCCAGTGCAAATAGAAGCAAGTAATAAATAGAGCATAAAACAATAAAATACAATATAAAACCTTTGACACTATAATAAAAATCAATCAATATTTACACAGTGCAGTGCATTGAAGTTCAGTGCAATAGTAAGTGTCTGATTGGGGTTCAGTTGCAATGCCACAGTGCAAATGGTGGATTGGCACACAAGTTGTGTGCAGCAACATCAGGGAGTAAAGTGTCTAGTGTCTGTTATTGTGAGTTATTTGAGTTCAGTGCAGTGATGGCTTGGGGGAAGAAGGAGTCTCTGAATCTGTTTGTTCTGGTCCTGATGGACCGGTAGCGCCTGCCAGAGGGCAGTAGGTCAAAGAGGTGGTGGGTGGGATGGGTGTTGTCACCTGTGATTACCTCAGCTCTTCTGAGGCAGCGGAATGAGTAAATTTCTTTCAGGGAGGGGAGCGGGCAGCCAATGATCCTCTGTGCCATCTTAACCACTCTTTGGAGCATTTTCCGTTCTGCCTCCGTGCAGGTGGAGAACCACACTGTGATGCAGTGCGTAAGGATGCTCTCGATGGTCGAGCAGTAGAAGGTCACAAGCAGCTTCTGGCAGATGGTGTTGCTCCTGAGCACTCTCAGGAAGTGCAGACGCTGCTGTGCCTTCTTGATGACGGCTGTGGTGTTTCCAGACCAGGATAGGTCCGCAGAGATTACGGTGCCCAGGAAGGTGAAGGTGTGGACCATCTCCACCCAATCTCCATTGATGTAGATGGGGGCCAGATCTGCCTTGTGCCTCCTAAAGTCCAGAATGATTTCCTTTGTCTTTGTGGTGTTCAGAACCAGGTTGCTGGCTGAGCACCACTCAGACAGTCTCTGGACCTCGTCCCTGTAAGCAGACTCGTCCCCTCTTGTGATCAGGCCCACCACCGTCATGTCATCTGCAAACTTCATGATGGTGTTACTGGGGTGGGCGGGTCTGCAGTCGGTGGTGTAGAGGGTGTAGAGCATTGGGCTCAACACGCAGCCTTATGAGCTGTCATATGATATGATATGATATGATATGATATGATATGATATGATATGATATGA
>JAPQRP010000020.1:22437632-22448912 GCA_037367295.1 Apogon hyalosoma
GAGCCTCTGAACATCCAAATGGGTCATATCTGATGACCATGAAAAGATGACAAACTGCATTTTACACCAATTATTGATATGGATTTGTGGATCAACAGGGATTAAACAGTTTATATCAGTAGGTGATTTTGGTAAATGGTGGATGTTTGGGTCTTTATAGGTTAATGTCAGTTATGATCCATTCATCTGGAACCTATAAACCTGATAATTATTCTATAAACTGTCCAGGCTTTTTCTGTCCCTATGTTTTTTGCATGTGTTGCAGGCGTCACATTTGGTATGTTTTAACAATTTACATTGAAATTGGTCATAAAACAATGACAGTTATTTCTTTGTGCTTTTGTCAATTAAATTATGGCTAAAATGAGCTGATAAATCATAGTTTCTACTGCTTTTTTTTATATGGAGTTCTGGCTGAACATGTTTTAGGTGACTCGTTTCATTTTTTATTTTAATATCTGCAATTATTCTTAAAGGTGGGGTGCAAGATGTTTTCCTGGAGCATTTTTTACTATATTGCTTAAAATCCCCTTCACACCCTGATTACAACCAATTACAGTAATTAAATGCTCTAACACAAAAAAAAAAAAAAATTAGTCACCTATGGAACGACAGGACTGAAAAAAACACCATCCAATCATTTTAAGTGCCCACTCGAAATGATTGAACGATGATACGTCTATCAAACTCAACTGCCATTTGTCCCTCCCCCCTCTGTGCGTACCCCTCTTTGTGCATGAATCGCTCGTTCTCAGAGGCTGGGATCACTGGTACAGGAAAAGAAGCCAGAGCCAGAGCTTGGCTAGCTATATTAGCAATATTAGGATGTAAAGTTCACTGGCAAACTGTTTTATCGCTAACATAAATCACTAGGAAGTGTAACGTTAGCCAGATAGGTATGAACTGGGGCTGTTCTGTAAGAGCGGGGGTGTTGGAGGAGACTGAATGAGATATGCATGGATCGGAGCCGGGGTTGGAACCGGAACTGGGGTCGGAGCCCGAGCCCGATCTGTGGCCGTAGCCAGGGTCAGAGGTCAGAGCCGGTGCCCGACTGAATTGTTGCTGTGCAGCGCTCGTGAACAAGCATTGAGCGTGCCAGTACTCTGGAGGCGTGGCTTCAGGGGGATGTCTGAAGAAAGGGGTTTGGACTTTTGAATTGTGTATTTTTAAAATGTAGCTTGCTCAAACCGTTTTTCTAAGATCTCATACCCCCCCTTTAACATAATATATTTTCCTGATTTGGACTTAGTTTTTATCACTTTACTGTATGTTTTATTGTGATTGTTTATTTCAGTTATATTGAAAATGAGGCCTTCACCTCGATATATGTGCTGAGTCAAAGTAACATTTGAATGAAAAATGAGTAAATAAACTGGGGCAAAGCACACTGTTCTGCAGTATGAAGCTGGCCCATTATGATTATGCAGCAAAAAGGAATACAGTACAAAGTGTATGTGTCCTGAGCTTAGAGACATCTTGTCATGTTCCTTCCTGCCCAGAAGGCTTTCCTTGTGCTCTCATTAAATGCACATAAAGGTCATTTAAAGGAGTTTTTTTCCTCAAGTGTGCTCCTACAATAAGTTAGGATAGGAAGTTTCTGCTTTAAGGTAATAATCTGTATAATTCACAACCAAGGCGAGGATTTAAAAAGCTTCTCTGTTATTTTAATTTTTCATGAGGAATAAAATGCTCCTTCAGCTCTTTCACTCTTTTTGGTGAAATACAAATTGGGTGCTCTAGTTCTGTCCCTCTGTCTCTCACTTCCACATCAGGTCAACTGGAAACTCTACATTTCCCAGCGTGTGGATCCCATGTCTAACACAATGACACAGGTACAGGTAGCAGATGGATGCATGTACTTCACAGCATGCTCTGCATACATCATGTGGAAAATCATGGACTACTGGTGTATTATTTATGTTTCACAGTCCACTTGGTTTGATCAAACTCCCATCAGGTGGAACTTGTACATTATGAGGATTTGTTCCAATAACAAACATCAAAGTTACAAAATGGATACTCAGAAAACCATAGGTATCTGTTTTTTTCTGTTGTCTAAAGCTTAAAGTAGAACGTCAGCTGGCATTTCATAATATGCCATCACAGTCAAATTAAAGTTAGATTTCAGAGCCACAACTGCATGAACTACAAATGAGTGAATTAGGGATCCTGTTTTCTTTTAGTTTTTCTTTTTTTTTTCCATGTTTCTGTCCCTTATTTAAGCATGATAATAGGTTAAGATGTATTTGATGGTGATATATATCAGCTGACCATTCTGAACTTGTACCTGAACGTGGGTTTCAGCAGCAAAAACATGCCAGGGTCAGCTTTTATCTTGATTTTCCTTCTTTTACGTCTAAAAGTTGTAGTACTGCTTTGTCACATCGAAGGAAATGGGTCTAAGGAATCTTTGCACTTAGTCTACACTGTGGAAGAAATGCTTTAGAAGTATAAAAGGTTAAAGGTCACCACCTATCCTGCCCTACCTAGTTTTATTACCCAGCTTAACATTTGCCAGCATTTGTTAAGCTAACATTTAATTCCAGGTACAAAAAGATTATCATATTTATCAAAATGTAATCAAATATACACAATTATATTTGTGTGATTTTAAGATTTCTCATCATTTCAGATTCTGATATGGTCTTAATGACAACAAAACACTGATTCTTCATATTTTATACCACAGGAAACATAAAATATCACCCTTTATGCTACACTCTAACAGGACACTGCCTGTAGTAGATACTAAACTTTAACCCTCAAAGACCAAACCAGCCACTGGAGAACAAAAGCATCTACTGATCTAAAATGTTCCATAACTTTTGACACACTAATCCTATCAATACATTTAAATAATTCAGAGAAAATGCAGCTTCGCAACTATTCAGCGTCATCAGATGTGCCTTATATGGAAGCTTAGAAGCTCCATAATCAATATGAAAACACTGTCTTTTTCTGCAACACTGATTCACAAGTAAAACCCATGTAGTTTGACAAATGGCATTAGTTGTATGCATTTGTTTTTTTTAAGTACAGTGAATGATATATTTTGCTGGAAAAGTCCATTTTGCTATAATTATCTCTGTATTGGAAAATAAATATATGGAAAAATGCCTGATTTTCACAGAAAAATACAAAATTCAGACAATAATATTATAATGAATGATGATAAATCACAGAGAAAATTTTATTTGGGAGTCACCACAGAAATAGTTCTAGGGTCTGAAGTGTTAATAAAAGGCAGAACAGAAAAATATATAGTATTGTAGCTGTGTGTGGTTTTACAGATCAGTTGCCATTTTTCTCATGCATTATAAAACAGTCAGACTAAACGGCCCATCTGCAACACTGTCAAAGACACTGAAGCTCAGAGCGGGTCACACGGGTATCATGAAACTTAGGAAAAGGGGTAAAATAGGAAAGATATTTTTGTTAGTTCATTACGTGGTGATTGAAGCACACCGGCAGCATATTAATATTCCACTGAGATCTGTTCTGTTTGTGGCGTTACCAAGAGCCTCATTATACCATCCTCATGCTGATGACTTCATTACACAAATCCTCCACCCAGAAAAATGAAAAAATGAGATGCACCACTCAGCCTTATTAAGTGAAAACATCACTTTCTTTTTGTATGAGTCATCCTGTAACTAATTTGAACCAGCTAACCAACCTGTTCTAAGATTTTCATGATACGAATGGAAAATTATGAAAGCCGCCTTCACAGCAGGTGTGAGTCAAACAATTACAGTAGGCGCCAAATTTCAGGATCATTACAAATTAATATTGTGCTCGGAGCAAAAGAAAACCACAGCACGTAGAATGTAGCAGAGGTGCTGGCAGCAGCTTGCTTATGCAGTGGGGAATGAACTGGCATGAATACCGTATTTCTCTGAGTATCAAGTGTATTATAGTCTGTGAGTGGGCCGCATCAGGGACCCCACTGGCACCGGCTATTGTTTTGGCAGGGATTCCTGGATAACATGAGGTTGCCAAGGACACTGCCTGACCTGCAAGTATAAAAATAGCAACTTCTTATAATTACAAAGAGGGTGCCCTCCCTCAAGTTTACATGTAGTTTATTGCTTATTAAAACACAGCTCAGCTTATTGTTTCTTTAGGATGGATCATTTATGCCCTGCTTTTTAATGCTACTGCACTTAATGAAGAGAAAAAGGAAAAAGAATAGATGGATAACAGTGTGTCAATATTGCTGCTGTATTAATAAAGCCCGTGTCTTCTTTTAGGGGTGGGTTTATTTAATTAAATCGCTTTTACTGAGGCGTGTTTTGTTTGAGTTCTTTAGCCCTTGAATACATTGAAATTTCATGCAAATGATGAAGTAGTGGTAATTATAGCTCTGCAGACTGAAGCTTTTGTCTTGTCCTGTAAAACTCCAAATGTGTCTTTTACAGTAGTGACTGGATAATAGAAGGAAAAAGAATATGAGGGTGGGTGAATGCTCTTGAGACAAAGAGATTTTATTGAATGGACCAGGCTTGGTAATTCATCCCCCCCGCCCCGGGTCCAGAGGAGCTTTGATTGAGATTTTTTGTCTCATTGTTCATAATAAGGAAGCTCATAAACCTGAATAAGGCTGTAGTAAAGATAGATGGATGTTGTGGCGGTTTTTACTCCACAGAGAAGTAAAAGTGCCTTGAACCTAATGTAAGCAGGTATTGGAAGCCACTGGTGGGTCATGTATTTCACACAGTGGCAGGCTGTGAATTTGATACCTGGGCCTTCAGTGGGGACTTACTCAACTTAAAACTCCTCTTAATACGACCACTATGACAACACAATTATAGAAACCACCAATGCTATACAAAAAAACACAAAATAACAAGCCATTACAAGGCATTACAAGGAGAGACTGTTATTGTGTTCTTTTGTCGGCAGCTCCAGGGATGAGTCTGGATTCAGCTCGGTCTCAAAATTGACAAAGTTTATTCTGATCACAAAGCAGATGGACTCAACACAATGAGCCCCGAACATCACATGCATTCCACATTTATTTCCCTATGGGCGGGCTCACCCTTACAAATGGGTTGGTCTTTATTTTATCTAACTAGATCAAACAGATGTGGGGCCTCAACTCACGCCAACAATGAGTTTACTTCTTATCGTCTATGTCTGACAATACTATGTGTGTGAATGTGTGTGTGTTTAGACATGTATCTAAAGGACAAACAGAAGATAATAAACTCTTATGCATACAGATGGTTTCTATCTTAACAATCTTAACCTACTGACTAACTATTTAAACTAAAAAAGGGCAAAAACAGAAATCTGGTCACAAAGAACTTATCCCTAACATAACTGAACTAAAACAAACTAAACAAATGAATCCTATAGTAAGAACTTTAACTACTAATACAACACTTTATCCTAACATTTTAATATTTGAATTAAAATAATATTTCAAGACATTAGACATATTGAATGTGAATACCATTATTACTAAAGCAAGAAACCCAGTTAAGACAACTCCAAACCTCTACGCTAAAACCGCAGCCGTGCCATGTATATAATCTGGAGCAGTTCACAATCAATATTTATCTATAACAAGACAAAAACATACAAAATGTAAATAAAAAAACATCATAGCCTATACTCACCAGAGATGCTAATTATTTATATCCAAAAACCCAACCTTTCTTTGCACAGGAAAACATCATTGACTCTGTCATAGATGTGATCTGTGCATTTCAGTTCCATCATTAAGTCCTTTTTTATGTCCATGCAGGCCAAGGCTGAGAGTCTCCTCTGTCCAGTTATATCAGGGGTCACCAAGCCTGGTCCTCCAGAACTACTATCCTGCATGTTTTAGATGTTTCTCTCTTCCAGCACACCTAATGGTCATTATCAGGCCTCTGCAGAGCTTGATGATAGGCTGATCATTTGAATCAGGTGTGTTGGAGGAGGGATACATCTAAAACATGCAGTATAGTAGCTCTCGAGGACCAGGCTTGGTGACTCCTGAGTTATACAGACCTTTTTCCACACTTGCCAGAAATATGTAATGGTCATGGAAAAGGACTTCCTGCCAAGCGTCTACACAGTGGGGACTCCTATTTTTTGGGGCATTTCGTGTTTGATGCGGGTTCTTGTTTCAACGCAGTGTCATAATCTGGTTATCCCCTAACCCTAACCCTAAGATGTAGAACAGGAACAGACCCAATGCTATACTGTCTAAGTTATATGAGCCTTCACTAATCATTCTGAAGGCCCAGGGCAGATTAGCTTAACCCTGGCAACACATGGAGACTGAAATCTGATTGGGCCAAATATCTTACATCCACATACATGTACTGGAAACAGTGCAGCCGAGAGGAACGCTAAGAAATTAAGAGAATCATCTATTGGGAATAAGTTAATAAAATTTCAAGGAACAAATATTTGAATTTAGGTTGTAAATGTAGGTCAGTGTTTCTGACTATTTTTACACCAGCAGAGAAAGCCTTGCTGGCCCTGATGACCCACCACTGATTTCACACCATGCCTTGACAGTGGTGTTATACATGACCTTTTAATATCAATACTATACCATCAATGGTATACAAAAAAAAAAACCCAAAAAAAACCAAATGCAATATAACAGGCTGTTGCATCACAGACAAGTACCTCATGTAGCGAGAATGAATGCCGTTACTAAAGCAAGAAACCCAGTGAACACAACTCAGCAGGTTTCCTTTCACTACAGCCACAGCGGAACCACAAACAACATCAATATATACTGAATAAAATGAGAAAAACATTTAAGAAATCATTAATGAAATATATCATGCTCACAATAACTACTGCTTATTTTTTAGTATGTCTGTGATCAAAACCATTTGTTCTGCTCTTTCAGCCATTGTGTGATGGTAAAAACAAATCTAAACTATAATATTTTAGCTTATGCAAGTCGCTACAGATATGGTTTGGTAGCTGAGTGTGCTTTGACTAGTCGCTTTTTGTCCCACCAATCAAATGTCGAGTAAATGCTGATGTTTTTGTACCCCTGCTAGATTGCCCTCGTGTGGCCAACATGAAATCTGATTGGTTAAAGCAACCATTTTTTTTATGCTATTATTTATTTGAAGCTCCATTTCTTTTACCTGGCAACACATGATTACTGAAATATGATTGGACAAATACTCTAACATACACTACTGGAAGCAGAGAAACCAAGAGAAACACAACGACATAAACAGAATAGACTTTTGGGAATAATTCAATACATCTTCATGAAACAAATATAAAAATGTAGGGTATAAATTCTAATTCTTTCGGCCAGCAGAGAAGGTCTTATCTGTCAGTGTCATGATGTTATTACCATGTTAACCAGAGTTTTAAAAATCCCAGAGGAGGGAAAGCACTGATTTTAATGATGACTAGGGCTACAATTAATGAGAATTTTAATAATCTATTAATCTGTAGAGTATTTTAAAAACTAATTGATTTATCAGATAAACACAAAAGACTGGATTCTCAAAGATTGGAATTTAAAGCAACATAGGCTGCAGACAAGTCACTAATGATTATTACTTTGTGTAGTGGTATCAGTATGAAGAAACGTTAAAAAGAAAAAAGTGTTTACGCATCCAAAATGATTGTTTTAGAACGTAATATATCTGAAAAATGTGAATGTTATAAGTTTTAGGTGTTCCTGCTCCCACTCAGCATGTGTCATTGTAAGGGTCAATCCCATCAATCACAGCCAGTTTCTCCTCATACCGTTGCCTTTCAGCAGGCTTCAGAGTTTGAAAATAGTCTACCTTATATAAGCAATAAACTGTCACTAATAACCCATTTAAAATATCTTATCACAGATAAAACAGCTGCTAAACACACAGTCTGTCACTCTCTTGCCTCCACTCTTGTCTTCCAATATGGCGGCTTATCTGTTTACTTCTGGTATTGAGCTATACCACATCGGTCTACAATACACTGGACATTCAAACAGCCTCTGTGTTTGCATACTAAATTATGGTTATTTTCTTCTTTTTTTCTCTTTCTTTGCTGGGATGATAATTGTTTTAAGTAATGCCAGAGGGCTGACATATTTTAATACATGACTTTGAGGAAAGGGGTGCAACTAAATACATGTTTACTTCTTGCCATATGAAGTATTTCTTTAAATGGGGGGTTAGGAGATTTAACTTGAGCAGTATCTGCATGAATCTTTCTACGACTAAACTGAGATAAACCTGAGATTATCATGGGTCTGAACTCATCTCATCGTTATATTTCCTCACTGCTCAGTTACTTCTCATTAGACATAACTCTCTTTTGCAGAAACGTCTGTATTAACCATCTCTTCTTCAATCAGCCGAATGAATTGTCCAAGCATGTTTTACCTATTTCAGAACTTACCATGTTTTAATTTCAGCCTGCAGTCATCTTTTCTCCAGCCTACCTCAACAAGACCTAAACAAACTTCCAGGATTTTTGAAGTGGATTTTCCAATTTTAATGGTGACTTTTAAGGTTTACAACCCCATTGACGCCTCCACCTCCTGAGGAAATAAATGAACTCTTGACAACCTACTAACCTGAACGCAGTCTCACATCCTCTGAAGCGGGGTACACACTTAAAGATAATCAGGCTGTTTTTGTCCCGATTTTCCCCTTTCCCGACCAAGGACGGCAAACGCCAGATTATTTTATGTGTTATCAGATTATCCTATCAGATTATCCTGTGGTCTGAGGTGTGTTAAGAGTGAATTTGTCCTGATAATGCTCTGAAACAGGTCGGGGCCGACAAACATAAATATTAAACTTGTTCAATATTTACAAAGAAAAATCTTCATGTGTGAGGAAAGCCGACGACTCCAGAGCAGAGTTCTGTACGGGTCCACTTTTCCAAACCCGCAATCGTCTGTACATTAGACCCACAACACGACCCACTGATTAAACACATTGTCTACACAGTAACTCACATTTAGGGTTTTATTTTTGCCTTAAAATGCTTGCCACCATTAAATCTCTAATCTGTGCTGCTCAATGACATCTGTGGCCGGATGTAAATGAACATGAAGCTCACTTCAAAATAAAACAAACCGGATGTGGATCAACCACTGTCAAATTAGACGATCATCATCATTAAATGTCCTGATAATTATTTTCATCCACGAATTTTAACTTTTTCACTTCCTTGCCTGCTACCCACCTCCATTTTGTTTAATTTTACCTAGGTCGTACCCACAAAAATTCTTCTGTCTTTTTTTTTTTTTTAACCCATCCCAGCAGGTTTTTGCAGGTTACCACCCGACCCTTTTTTTTGGGGGGGGGTTTACTCTGGACTCTGCTTCCGAGTCATGCTATATTTCTTCTTCTTGTTAGATCATGTCTGATCACGCTACATTTCCATCTTGGAGGACTAGATTCTAGATCAGTGGTGGGACAGAATCGTTATGTGTGTGGTGTGCTGTGTTGAGATTATCGGAGCACACCACACACAGTACGATCAAAACTGTTCAATGCCTGATTTTTTGGTCTTCATGTGTGGGGTCTGTAACAAATAAAAAATCTGTCAAGAGTTAGAAAATCCTTATGTATGTACCCTGCTTAAGTCAGTCCGCAAGAAATACTAAGGTGTTCAGGCCTCCTGGCTGTGAAATGACCTCACATAGACGATGAGGAAAACAAACTAATTTTATTTAAAATATGTTTTTGCATTGACATTTTTATTCTTACTTCTTTGAGGTTTTGAGGATTAAAATGCAAAAAAAACCCAACCAGTCACTGTATATCCAAAAATACACAATCAACCACTGGCCTCCAAAAGACAGATGGATCTAAAGTAACTTTTAATAACATTTTAACCACTAATCCTGTCAATACATTCTAATATTTCAGGCAAAATGCAGTTTTTCCAGTTTTAGTTTCTTCAGATATGATCCATTTGGACGGTCAGAGGTTCTCTAGTTAACATGAAAACACCATCATCTTCTGATTAATTGATTCACCAAGAAAACCCATAGAGCTCCTGTAGGTGCTTGCTTTACATCAAGTTACTGACATATTTTGCTGCTGTTAGTCACTTTTTTGTCAGTTTTCTCTGTTTTGATGCAATTGTCTTAAAATTTACTCTGAGCTTTTATGAACATCTACATGATCAGTGAATTAAGTATATACATATATATATAAAAGCAAAATGCAGATGACAATATTTTTACAAATGGCAAAATGTCACTTTGGAAAGGTTGAATGTAGAGAAAAATTCATTCAGAGGTCGTCACAAAAATTGCTCTGGGTCTTTAAGGGTTGAGATGAATTAGAGTGAATTAATTAGCTCTTCTCTGCTTGGAAAGTCAAAACACTTTAAATTACATTGCAATATAATTAGAAGCAAAACAACACATACTGCAAAGGAAATGTGACACTTAATATTATATATCATCATAAATTTAATAAAAAGCTTATTATCAGGGGGATTAAAAACTGTATATAACAGCAGCAACTGCTTTAATTACATGTTTTCTTCTTACAACAGAAACTTGTATAAATGAATGTTAAATGTAATGTAGGATAAACACAAAGGTGGTATACTGAAAATCAGATAGTGACTCAGTTTAATAGCATCTTTTGACAGATTATCTCCTATGAACTACAAATATATAACAGATCTATAAAGACCATAAAAACCGAATGTCATCTTGATGGGCATGTTCCTCATCTGCACAGAAAGAAGAACAAAACCCAGGCCCGTATGTTAAAGTCCCATTAGAATTCCAAAACCATCAATGTCATTAAAATTAGATGCGAAGGCAATCACTTCCTATATGTATTGATATAAATGATAATTAGCAACAATTAATGAGTTTCATGTTCAAGTGCCAACTGAATGTCAAAAAGGTCCATAATTCATAGTTTTAGACACATGACCACACAGAGCACTGAAGGGCAAAAACCCATACAACATGACAATCAAAACTGAGCACAAAGACATGGGCTTTATTAAAGGGGTCATATTTAGCTAAACCCACTTTTATTAGTCTTTGGTTCATTTCTTTGTGCATTTGGACCCTAATAGTTCATACAGTTTGAATCTGAACCCTCCAGGTGCTGCAAAGCTATCTTTATATTAATTCAGGCAAAAATCAATTGGATTTCTACAACAAGTTTTAATTCCTTCTTAATTTCTTACATCTATAACTAGTTATGTCACGACATTTGCAAATATAAGGTCAAGACTTCTGATGAACATTTCTCTAAGTACGACATAACTGTTTGTCAGCAGCAGTGGTTGTAGTCCATACTGAAAATATGTCCAAACTTTGAGCCGATTACC
>JAPQRP010000020.1:22481583-22499083 GCA_037367295.1 Apogon hyalosoma
TGACTTAGAATCAGATAACACCAGACCATTGTTGGTGACCTTACCTACTTTGCCCACAAAGGGGGTCAGCCCATAGACTGAGGAGGAGTTTATAAGGAGTATAAAAGTGATGTGTCATCACAATATCGGGGCCATTTCATTCTCCTTTGGGGGGATGGATGGTCCTCAGCTGTATTCTGCTTTGTTTGTGGCCCATGGATTCTCCTCAGTGGGGTGGGCCTTCAGCTGAGTTGTGCTCTGTTTGCGGTCAGATCAAGTCAATTCAATAAATGTATAAAAATGAGACCGAAAAGAATCCGGACTAATTCTTGGAGCTTCCAACAAAAGAACACGTTTACAAAACCAACAAGCTTCTTGACCTCACTGAGGCATGGGATTGGCCCCAAATTTAGTGTTTGCAGAAATTACCAAAAACAGTCACTTACCGGATAAAGGATTAAACTTGGTTAAACTACAGACTCCATACAAATCAAAGTCAGGATCTTTTTAACCCATCAGCTTCAAAGACTTAAAGCTAAGTTGATATACCCAACCCAAAATCAAAATCAACATTAACACCACTGTCAGTGTCATAATGTTATGGATAATCAGTATATACAGTACTATACAAACAAGTCTATTTTCCAGGTATCGATCTCTTTAGCAAGTTGTCTTGTATTACGTACTATAATGTAGATTATCACAAAATAAAACCTTGACCATGAGGATTTTTTGCTGTGAAAATGGTGAAAACTTGTAGCCAATGGCAACACATATGTGTGTATATGAGGTCAGGTGAATGTTTGTATTGATTCTGTTGCAGGGCATAGTTGATGCATGTTATGTGTTAGCGCTGTTGGTGTTGTGTTGTGTGTGCAAAGTATATTTTGTAGTCAACAGCCCTGGCCATGAACTCTCATATGTATTAAATTTATGTAAGACTTCATAACACCGGAGCACAAGGCACCACCAGGTATTTCACTCATGGCTTGTTTTCATGTAAAAGTCACACAGTTAAAGGAAATAGTCTGAACTTACAGCGTTCTCCAGATGACCTTTGTGTATTGCTCTTTGTGAATTGTGCATCAGAGGCTCCAGGTCTGTACAGCATAGCGGTACATCCATAAGTTGTTGGAGTCTTTACAGATGAGCCAAGTTTGCCAACAGGGACATGAACACAAGGTTTAGTTGATGAGATTAAAGGTCACTCACAGAATGTCAGAATTTAGCACTGTAGTGTAAAATAGAATAAAAGGACAGTTTTGCAAGGAAAATACTTTTATTTAACCTCCATACATGCACCTAACTGATCTTAGGGGACAGTTTGGGGAATTTGTAGAACATATGTGTTCAACATAAGAGCAGGTTAACCTTAAATATGATAGGAGTTGGTATTAAAGTTACTCCTTCCTCATTTTTTTTTTACAAAAGAATTGTTGATCTACAATTTCTAGTAACTTCTGATCCATTAAACTTTTCAATACTTTTAATCATTCAGGATAAATGGAGTTTCCGGGCTTTTCCTCAGCATCAGATACTCTCAGGGACTTTTTAGTGAACACAGAAACACTGTCATCTTCATTGATAATGATGATGATGATGATGATTATGTTGATGATGATGCATACGTTGATTCTTCAGTAAAATCCATCAGTAGATGTAGACGCTTGTTTCTTCAGTTTTCCTCATTCTGATACTATAAAGATGAAAGGTTAAAGATGACCTCTGATAACCTCTGAAATCACTTTGAGCTTTGATGAACATTTACGTGGTTAGTAAATTAAATATCCCTCGGAGACTTAGCAATACATTTTTCACAAGAATTTCACAGCTTTAGTAAATAAATAAAAAAAAAGCGGTAGGACATTTCATAAAAAAAATACAAATAAAAAATGTGCCTGAAAAATATTGTTTCCAACCAAGGCAATAATACAATGAAAAAAAAGTTCAAACATTTACTAACTGGTTCTTAGGAGGATGTAGTAAAATGCTTTTCAATGAAAAATGCAGAGGATAAAATAATCAACAGTGATACATCACTTAGAAAAGCTTAGATGTAGAGAAATAATAATAATCTGGAAGTTGCCATAAAAACAGTTCTAGGTCTTTAAGGATTAAACTGTATGGGACTGTTTTTTTTTTGTTTTTTTTTGTGAAATGCACTTGTAGAGGTCAACCCCATGTGATGCTTGTCTTGATTTTTATTTTCTTAATCTGTTCACGTATTTGCTGTCAAATTTGTGTCGTGCTTGTACTTGTTATAATGTTATATGTTATATATAATGTTTATAACTTTTTATCAAAATGTATAAAGCACCATGAAAACCACAGTGGTTTTCATGGTGCTTTATACATTTTGATAAAAAGCTTTCACCGTCACCTCCACTTACAACAATTTAGCATGCCATGTTAAGTCCTTGTAGACCATCATTGTAAATTTGCCTGAATATTCCACTGTTTTTGTAATGAGATGTTCAACTCTCTTTGTGAATCTACATATGTTACCTGGTTTATCTATGATCCCTGACGTTCATGGATCACTTTCAATGGCCCAATTCTGTGACATTGTTATTAATTTAATGACATTCTACTGATTTTTGGATCATTTTTGTTTAGTTTGGATTGTTGACTGGAGGAACTTGTCAATAGCAGCATCAATAAAATAATCTACATACCTGAGAATGGAAAATTAGTTTAATTACTATTATGCCTAATGTTACTAATTTTTACTATTGTAGGTGCTATTAAAAAAAGAACAATCTCCACTTAACCCGTACAGACCCAAACAGCTACTGGCAATCAAATCATCTACTAATGAACTTCTAATTCTATCAATAAATGTAAATCAGGGGTGGCCAACCCTGGTCCTGAAGATCTACTATCCTGCATGTTTTAGATGTTTCCCTCTTCCAGCACACCTGACAGTCGATATCAGGCTTCTGCAGAGCTTGATGAAAGGCTGATCATTTGAATCTAGTGTGTTGGAAGAGGGATACATCTAAAACATGCAGGATAGTGGCTCTCCAGGACCAGGGTTGGTGACCCCTGATGTAAATAATTGGTGTAAAATGCAGTTTGTCATCTTTTCATGGTCATCAGACATGACCCATTTGGACGTTCAGAGGTTCCGTAGTGAATATGGAAACACTATTATTTTCTACAACATTGATTCACCAGTAAAACCCATGGAGATGGATCAATGACAGTGGATAGACATACTTGTTTTTATGTTCAATTATTGATTTCTTGGCCGAAAAAGTCCCTTTTTCTTCAGTTTTATCTATTGCTGTTAAATAACCCTCAACTTTATTCCAAGCTTTAATGAACAATTACATGATCAGCAAATTAAATATAGAAAAATGCCTGATTTTCACTGAAAAAATGCAAAACACAGAGGAAAATATGATAATAAATGGTAATAAAATACCTTAGGAACTGCCATAAAAGTCACACTGGGACTTTATGGGTTAACTTAGGATATGCGTCACAGCAACAATACAAATAATTTTTTCTGCAGCTGTAAATACGTTTAGGCATCTGCAGTGTGCATAAGGTATGAAAATAGAAGTCATCCTTAAATCAATGATATGATCAGTGGGAAAGTTTGGTATTTCTTTGCCACTGCAGAGGGGAGGTACTGTGTAGTACCACCTGAGAGTGCTCGCTCAGCAGTCCAGAAATCAAACTGCATCAGTGGGCTGCAGTGCATGTACAGGCGGCCTGATAAAGGAGCTGCAGTATTCGTCTGAACATAAGGAATAGCGAGTGTCCTCCCGTCCCTCCTGACTCAGCACCTTTACAAACGTATCATAGATACGACTGTAATGAACAGAGCCTTATGTTAGACTCGCCTGCATACAGTAGAGACACAGGGATTCTTTTCCCTTAACTTTTATCCTGTTGGTGTTCAGCAGGCTCTGATGCACTACTTCAACCTGTTCATCGTCTTCTCCCATGGGTATCATTCATTACATGCACAACGCTGAAGCTCATTGTGATGATTCACCACTTGAATGAGCACGTTTCCATTGTTTTATGTGAAGCAGGATTAGAAAATGGTATAGATCCACCCATTAGTGTACTGCTTACACTACATACTTGAACAGTGTGTGAATTTACACAGGATAGTGTTGTTTTAAATCACATGTGATTAAAAAAATATATATATCTCATGTAATCTCTGACCCTGAAAAACTGATGCATGTACGGTGTAGTGGGTTTCTTGTTTATATCAACATATTGTTCATATCTTGATCTCTATTTATTTTTATTGTCATTTATTATGATTATTGCTTTCATTGAGAGCTGCTTTATTATTATCTTATCTAATCTAATCTTATTTTATTTTATCTTATCTTATCTTGTCTTGTTGCGTCTCATCTTACCTTTTTTCTTTTCTTTTCTTTTCTTTTCTTTTCTTTTCTGCTTTCATAATATATTTAGACAAACCGTATTGAAGTTATCGCAGTTGTCAGATGTTTATCTGTGTATCTTATATCTTTTATCTGTGTATTCTATGTATCTTATATCTGTCTATTAAAGGTTCAATATTTAAGATGTACATGTGTTTGTGTGCTGATTTAAAATTGATGTTTCGTGCTGGGTTAATATTAGTGAACTAACACCTGATAATTATTAATATGATCGATATTGTTCATATCTTGCCCTTTCACTTATTTTTTTTACTCATTTACTATTATTGCTTTCATTTAGAGCTGCTTTATCTTATCTCATCTCATTTCATCTTTGACAAACAGTAATGAATTTATCACAACTGTCAGCTGATCTAAGTATCTCGTATCTCCCTTAAGATTTAACATTTATTTGTGGGCTCATGTGAAGGTTATGTTTTGTTCTGTGTCGATGTTGTTACATCTAAGATAATAATTTTCATTGATATGCCAGTGATAACAGCCTTCTGATGTCTGCGTAGAAGGCTCTGTTTGCTTTTTCATCAGTGCCTCATCTCTGCTTCTCCATGGAAATCTCCACCTGCAGCGACTGTTAGCATACAAATGGAATCAGCTGATGTCAGTACGTAATGTGAACATGTGTCATCTGTGACATATTTCTCCCCTTTTGGATTCAGCTCATATCATCTTGAAAATAATTCTCATTCTCATGCCTGTTACGTAACTTATAAATTATCTATTGAACACAAATGATTAGCATCTGTTCTTTGACTGTAGTTTGACCCAGAACACTTCCGGGTCAGCCAGGACTACAGAACTGGTCCATGAGAATCTGCAGATAAATGACCTTCCGTGAACTGTCGCTGCCCACCTGCCCTTTCTTTCTCAGATAGTCATCTCCTCCTTTAGTGCATACTATGAAACCTAGAGCTAAGGTGAGTCTTTATTATGGCATGGTTCTTTTGGACTGATGTATGAGACATTTTTTTTTCTAAATACAGGGAATAAAGTAGCATAAATATACAGTATATGGACAAAAGTAATGGGGCACACTGAATTCATGTGTTTCATTGTTAATAATAAAGACATAGACATCAATCCAGTAGGCATTTTTATTTTTCTTGATTGATTTGGCTTACACTGTCACCCAAAATGCTTATTTTTACTTAGTCTTACTCACTGTCCACATTTCTTCTACCTTAGGATTTCTGAAACATTTGTCACATTCTGATCATAAATACTCATTTTAAAAACACTGGGAAACATCTGGATTTTTCAGCTTTTATTCAGGAGGAAAAATGAGCATTTAAACCAAAAAGAAGGAATTTGAATTCACTTGGCTGATATCTACATTTTTTTTAAAAATGTGATTATTTATTTAGCTTTTAATGCTCATGGACATAATGGCAATTAACTTGTGTACTGCCCCACTGGACCTTTGTCTTTTGTGTTGGGAAGGGAGTGGCTCCATTGTGTGTTATCCTGTGTTGTGTAATTTTATTGTGGTGGCATCTGCTGGTGCTGTTTTCTGTGTATGTGTTTATGACCCCTGCTGCACACTGAATTCCCTTGATAAGGATAAATAAAGTTGGAAGCTGAAGTTGAAAAAATATTGATTGGACATCTATCATTGACAGCAAGTGGTAAAAACATCTTTATCATGATAATATTTCAATCAACAATAATGGGATGTCCTACAAACTTTAAGTGTGTGGTATCTTAAATGTTTTTGTCCATATGTATATGTATGAGTTTGGGTAATATGAAATATTTTTCTCTAAAGTCTGTTAACATAATTTCTCCCTAATTACAAACAAAAGAGCTGTCATTTAGAGCATTTATTTGCAGAAAGACTGTGAACCTCTGTATATTTTATACATTTGTGTGCTCATCATGTAAACTGCTTTCTGAAGGTTCAATACATTAAAGAATCCATTTATTAAGAGTCTGACAAGTTGTCATTTTTTGTCATTTTCTTGTATAAACACATAAATCTCCCACATGTCACCTTATATAAACCATATATAAGTGAAATATTATATGCTATAAGAATCTGTCTGTATTTTTTTTAAATATTAAATTCTTTTAATTTTTAGCATCCAACTCCTTTGGAAATAAATTCCATTCCTGTGTTTCTTAGGTTAAATCAGTAGGTTGTGTGTAAATTGTTTGTGTAAATAAGAAAATGTCACATTATTTTTTCCTGTTGATGTGTTTTATGTTTCCTTTTTTTTTTTTTTTTGTGGAGTTTTTGCTCAGTTACAGGGTGTTACATATTGCACAGATTCTAAAACAGTTAGAGGAGAGTGTCATTTGATATACTGCATTTTAGAAATAAAACTAAATGGTAAATTGAATTGTATAAAGCAGTGGTGGCTGACAGAGGGCACCAGCATGAACTGCAACCCATCTCTGCTTCTCAAGCCATACACTGATTGATGTCATTTGGTGGCATCAGTGACAGCTTAATTTGATGTAGAGTATGGGCCTGCTGAATGGAAAAAGCAACTTAAATGGAGCTAAATCCTTGACAAACAGATGTGAGCCAGATGTTACCGCCACAGAGACCCCCAAGATGGATTTAACAGTCCACCAACTGTAGAGGATGTGCATGTGTATAATCAAAGGAGTGACAGCACGTGCAGACCGTTGTTCCATCAAGCAAGATTAAGCCTGTGTTTTATCACGTCGACTGCATAAAGTATCTAAATATGCACTGAACATTCATACTATTCATGAAATATGAAAATCCCTGATCGCTGTCAAACACGACGTGACATTTATCACATATCCTAAATGTCACATCTGACTGATGAAACGCAGCTTCGATAAAGGCTTTTCACATTTCACTGACACTGATCCTGAAGTCTTCTTAATAGAATAATTTTTACAGTAGACAGATGAACTCAGTGAAGCTTTATTAGGACTCTGCAGAAAAAAAAGCTAAGATTTCAATAATGGCCTGGACCTTTACACTGGTCTTTGAAAAAAAAAAAAAATAATAAATACATGACATCTGTGTTTCTAAAGAGTAGAGGACACAGCTAAAATGAATCAGAGAAGAGCATTGTATATAGAAATAAAGAGACTATTGCCAAAAGATTAACTGAATAAAAAGACATCAACAATATGAAGGTAAAAATGATAACATACTACCATAAATAGAAGTCATTATTTATATGAGCATTATTTATTGCTTCAGATATTTGCATTTAAAGAACAGCATGTATTGAAATTCACTTAAATGTAATAATACAATACAACTGATGTGCTTCATAAACAGTAAATAGTGACAGGCTGCACAGAAGACATAAAGTCACATGAATAGTACAGTTTCTTTAAAATCATTGGTTAAATGTTGATTTCTAAAATTCTAAGAAAATTCTAAATACTGTAAAATTAACTTGAAACTGTAGTATATGTATATGCAGTTGTACAGTACATTTAAAGGTACAATATGCAATATGTAAAATTTGAGCAGATCATAATGTACTTTAAAAACAGCAGATTTCCTCAACGCTCCCAGATGTGGATGAAAGCTGATATTTATGCAAGACCCTCAATAACTCTGTTTCAATCTATGCATATTATATGTATTTTGTATTAGAAAAGGTCAATAGGAACATCCTTATCAAAAGATTTCACACTTTGGCCATTAAGTTTTGATCAAGCGCTAAAACATGATTGACAGCAGTGTCATGTAACGTGGACTAATAAGGAGACATTTTAGTAAAGAATCACATCTGCTTTTGATAAAGATCATAAATAGAATGTGGTAATTGTCGGTTTATTTATTACAGCCATGTCTACAACAGCCTACATCACAGCAGTCTGAGAACACTATGCTGTCAGGTTTAAGCAAATAAATCCCTTTCCTTCAAATTAGCTTAATAGTTTTTAGAAAAAAAACCCTAATATTTCTCTTCTGCTCCTCCAGTTTCAATACTACAACATGAGCTATTATTCGCTACAGATGGAGTCAGTGAATGTCACATGACTCTAACACAAACTTCACATAAACAAATGGACGCAAAAATTTTCCACATTGTACCTTCAAACAAGTATTTTTTGCAAAATGTATTTTGATTAATAACATTAACACTGTCTCTCTGTTAAATATTCAATGACTACAAGCAGAGAAAAGTTAGTTTAAATAACACTGGACTGCAAGCACAAAAACTTTTTGTGTCCTACTGAAACATCGCATCTTGACTAAATCAGATAATTCCAAGTCTGAAATCAGAAATTCTCCAGCACATCAGGATTTTTAGTATTTGAGCATGTTAAAAAATGCTAAAAATCCAATTTTGCACCAACTGCCTTTTATTGTGTGTTCACAATTGGCTAAATTGGTCAAATTTACTTATAAATATGAACACCAAGTCCAATGAAGAATAAACTTAAGTATTAGAGCTTATCAGTTTGACTCCAGACTTTTCCCTAAAGTTTCAGACGCTTGCTTACTTGTGGGTTTTTGTAGGGATGAACAGTAACCATCATCGTGTTTGGGTTGAAACCAGGTCTGAAACCATTTCAGACATATCTTCATGAAATCATTCATCATCCTCAACACTTACATCATCTAAACTGGAGGACATACATTTTGAGTGACCTTCTGCAACCCACCCACTCATTACCTTCTTTTATCACGTCTACAACTACTTGACTATCATGTACTTCTGTGGTTGAACAGAAAATGCGGCATCACCTGCACAAATTACTCCCAAATTGTTCATTCTAGACAGATGAACTGTGAGGAGAAAATAGTACAACAAATTATTTATCCAATATGTGGTTCAATGAAGATTCCAACTTTCACTTTGCATCACTTTGGACTGCACCAAATTTGTATTTCAGGTATTGAAAACATCTGAATATTGGTCACTTAGACTGACTAGAACTGAAATGCTGACACATCATGCTACTAATGTATTACAATGTGCAGAATTCAATATCTTGGAAAAATACTGTTTCACATCTGGAAAGTATTGTATGTGCATTTTTGTCATTGTTGGCCAGTGTAATAAAAATGCCCTTCATTAACATATTTAAGTAAAAACAACTGCTTGTTGTTTTACAGGGAGTTAATAAGAGGGACCATTTTGTCCAGATGCAGTGACTTCCTGGATGTTTTTCTCATCAGGTGGCCTGGCAAGACACTCTAGAAAGTCACTGCTGCAACTGAGGATTAGTAGAGTTAATTCAGATTTAAAGGTTCATTTAAATATATTCTTGAATTCTTACTAAAGCCAGACTAGTTACCTCCTGCTGTCTGTAGTCTTTATGCTAAGCTAAGCTAAGCTAAGAGACAGCTATGAGGGTACAAATGTGTTAAAACCAACACAGTTTTACATTTAATCTTATGATTTGCCTGAAATATGAAAATGCAACATGATTTAACATAAATATAACACGTCACTGTGGCTTTTTGTCCGCTGATGAGCCTGATAACCTGATAATCTTCAGTCAGTCTATACTACAGCAGGTACCTGAAATTAAGACAAAAAGAGTCCCTGCTCAAAGCACTCAATGTATCAAGAATAACAAGTTATCATCAAAGCTTATAGAATCAATACACTTATGAAAAACAATATACTGGAAAAAAAATAAATAGAAAAAGCATAATATATTCTCTGAAAATTGCTAAAGCTCAAGCTATTCTGCTCATTTCTCAATATCCAGTCAAAGAAGCACTAGACTAGAATAACACTGTGTTGCTGCATATGCGTAACATAGAAGCTAACCTTACTGGCTTTGTGGTGCTTTTCTAAAAGCAGGGCTTATATACACGTTTCTTAAACTACCATAACTACATACATACACAATTCTCAACATGGTGACCTGGTAACAGGAGCTGTCTTTGTCACTTTTGCTTGAACTCTGTCCCTGTATAATCGCTACACCAACAGAAATTAAGAATCATGGAAAAGTGGCCATCCCATCTATAGAGAAAAAGCATTCAAAAATGAATTAGAAAAGGAAATATATTCATGTAAGCTGAAAAAAATGGCTTCTGAAAAAGTAATTGCTGGAGATTTCAGTGCATTCTTAATGAGTTATCACACTCTGAAGGCAACACATTTAGTTAGCATGGCTATTCGTCTGCTTTTCACAAGGAAGCAAAGTTCCACGTGCCCGGGCCCAACCTGGACCCCCAGTCCATTTGTACAAAGTAAGACTTACAAAGATAAAAGCCGGTTGTGAGTATTAACACAGTCAACGTGTTTTGCATAGCATTTGGCCTCGCTGTACTGTTCAACACAATCTACTGTAAACTCAAGGAGAAAATACAAATGCCAAATGCCAAAATGTTAAAATGTCAGTTTGACAAAAACTACGATGTTATTTGAGATGAGTAAAACCGTCTGAAGTCAAAGAGTATAGTAAAAGCTGGGCAATAAAGTGAGAATGATAAATACCGCTAAATTAAATTAAAATGCAGTCATTTTCTTCATAGTATACTTGTTAATTTTGCTTATTTTGTCAGCTGACACTTACAAAAGGTTTCAGTGTTTTGCTTAGTTTTCTTCATGCATATTTTAATGAACAAATATTTTGTCATAAAGGTTTTAAATGTTCTACCTCTAGAAATGTTTTGCTGTCTTATGTGTTTGTTATGTTCTGATAATAAAGAATAGCATAAAACCACAAATCCCTAGCAGTTCTTTTCAGTCAGGCCCAAAAATCAGCCATTAAATGAAATAAAATAATGTTTATGTAATTATCAGCATCATCTGATATAAAAATGTTCATCATAGCATTTTATTGCCCAGCCCTATTGATAGTATATGTACAAACTCAAGGCAAACATGGCAACATTTCCTGAAGCGACAGACATGCAATGTAATCCAATAAAGTAATACCTAAAAAAAAATATATATGATACAAGGACTAAGTGCTTGGCATTGAATTGATTGCGTTCCAGTTATCAAATCTTGAAGGTGTTGTTGGGAGGATGAGTGGGCCTCACACGACTCCTTTAATCACTGGTTCCCTGTTGAGATACGTGGCCCAGTACACCAGGTTGAAGGTTCCAAACAGCACCGGGAACACTATCCTGGACATCTTATCGATCTTGCTCACGCTGTTGTAAGTCTTTTTGGGATCTGGAGCCTTCGTTTCAGTGGGCTTGAGCTGTACAGCGGTGCTATTAGAAATAGTGGAAATGGACGCATCTTTTGTGAGGTTGGCTGTGTAATTGACACCGGTTGAACAGGTGTTGTTCGGCTTTTTCGACAGAGCCAAAGGGTCCTTCTTCTGTGAGGGGGAAAAAGAAATGCATCGATTGAGCGTGCACTAATGTATGAACAAAAGATGCTGAGCATTTACAGAGTACTGTAGAACCAGGGGAATAATAATCACAGCCCAGTAAAGGCTGAAAGTGGGAATCGATGCTCTTCAACAGTGAATTGGCACCAACACATTACACTGGCAAGCCTAACCGAGACTTCATCGATTGCCAATTTTTTAACTTTTAGATCTTACTTTATCTCTCACTGATATTGATAGTTTCACTCGTCCTCATTCTGGACCCACTTCCCCCTGCTACTGGTCTTCAAAGAAAGTGCCAAGAAAAGGAAAGGAAAGAAAAGACAAGAAAAGAAAAGAAAAGAAAAGAAAAGAAAATGTAGCTTGTTTACGTTGCCTATTGTTAAAGAAGTTGCTGTGACATTGACTGGTACAAAAAAAACAGTACTGAAATGAACATTGTTTTTTAACATTTGACATCTAACAATGCAGCAACAGACATCAGTTCCCTGTGTGACGTGGAATACCTCCACTCTACAATCATAATGATGCATCAGGACTGTCACATGTTACTCTTTTTTTTGTCCAACAGTTCATCCTTGTTTTCCAATCATCATTTAACTGTGAAGTTAAAGATTAATAAATTCTCAACAATATGCCAACAATAGTACATTTTATGAAATATTTCCATGACAAAACCTGACTTCAACCTCTTATCCACAACACCATCAAGTCACTTCTGCAAGCCTACATTATCACATACTGCTCTATCCTTTTTATTTGGCAGCAATATGCCAACTTTATATGATGCATAAAAACACTAATTACCTGGCTAGCATAATGCAATTTCAAATTAATGCTAATACTAGCTAATGTATCTAGGTAACAAGCTGGATTGTAATTAAGTAATGCTACATTTTATGAAACATCTGAATGACGAACCCAAGCCTAACTTCTTATCCACACTTATGCCATAAAGTAATTTCTGCAGGACTATTTGCTAACTTCTAACATATGCAGTTACGTTTCATAACAGTAATGTCAACATTGTATGATGAACAAGGAGTCTAGCTCTAACAGGCTAAACCACGTAATGTAATACCAAGTTAATGCTAACATTAGCTAAAGTTGCTAAAGTTAAGTTTAAGTTGTGAAGATATTGTTATGAAGTCAGGGTATTTTTTTTTTCTTTTTCTGAACGCCAGTTTAACAATGAAGATAGCTTTTTGTTTTAATACCCTCAACAACATTTGGAATAAAATAATATCACTTATAAACAATAAACAAGTGAAATGGTAAATTGTCAGTTTCAGTCCAATAAAAAAAAGTCATATAATTTAATACCATGGGAACCATTATCACTATGCCTACTTTGGTAGTTGTTTTACCATATACATGATCTTGCTTCATATTTAACATTTTATCTCCCTCACTCATATAAAGTAGTTCAAACTAAAACCTGCAACAAACACAAATCTAATGATATTCCACATAATATTAGTCAGAGGAATAAAAGTAGCAGTACATTCTGCAGCTAACACTTTCACTCAAGTAGGACTTTTGATGTAGGACCTTGACTTATTTTTCTATTGCTGCCTTGGTACATCTACTTAAATAAAGAACAGGAATACTTCTTCCACACTGGTTAAAAACAAAGCAAACAAAGAGCAACATGATGGCAAAAAGACATGAATCCTCATATTTTGGATGAGTGTGAGACTGCATGTGAACAACAGGTGCATAGTAGTAAAAAAGTTTCATTCAATAAACAGAAGCTACAAATGTCAAGTAGATGAGTGAGCCGATATACACCAGAGCTGTCTATTGGTGCAAAAATCTTTTTAATGGAGCATAAATAAGACATGAGGACCACTGGTACACTTATTAGAAGGTCTGAATAAAACACCAGATTGACTAGTGAGTAAATGGGAGCAAGTTGGAGCCAGTTTTTTTTTTTTTTTGCAGTCAGCATCTAGAGGCCTTTAACCCTCAGGGGTCTGGGTCTATTTTGGCCATTTATGAATACTTCTGACTTTGCAGTTGTATACCACATTAAAAAAGTTTACCATACCCATGTTTGGTATCTTTTTTGAGGACTTCACCTCTATGACCTGATAATTATCTTTTCACTGAATTGAAAACAGATGCTATTAGAATAAAAACCACAAACTACCAATGGAACTTGATAAAGTAAACCATTGGTGGCAAATATGAACATATAAAGGTAGAACTGAATATTTCTGTACTGTCAAATTAAGTCAAATCACTGGTTTTACATTGTCTATTAACATCAAATAAAAACCAGTTTCTTTGTTAGTTCAATAGTTTCTCTGTTAGAGAGTTTTAAAAATGTCAGGTGATTTGATCAGTGAAGATACAGTATGTTTAATGCATTTTTTTCCTTTGGATTCATCCACAGACCACAGTAAACATTTTAGTGTTCATTGAAATGCTTATGGTCCACAATCACACACACACATGCAGTACACACCTTGGGCTGCTGGGCCTCCATTGCCTTTTTTCCATCCCAGGCCCAGCTCCTCTTGGTGAAGTAGTTCACTGTGGCGAATTCAATGAGGGCAGAGAAGACAAAAGCATAACACACAGCGATGAACCAGTCCATGGCCGTAGCGTACGCCACTTTAGGCAACGAGTTTCGAGCGCTGATACTCAGAGTGGTCATGGTCAGCACTGTAGTCACACCTAGCAGGGGAAAAAAGTGGGTCAGTTTTACCAACCATACTTACTGTTCTGTTTTTATTCCAACAGATTAAGTCATTGTAAAACGAGGGCACATTTCAGAGCATTATGGGCAGATCGTGCAGCAGCAACATCAGTCCATACATGCATGCATTAGAGTGTCTGCTTAATGTATTATGTCTATGTCATCTCAGTTTCTAGAAACACTTATTCATCAAATGATGTCAGGAAAAATGGTTTCACTAATTTAGCAGGTTGTATGAATTTGCACCAAGATGGAACATTGATGAACCTTATTTCACCTGCTAATGCATCTAATATCATCACCTTCCTAAAATAATTGGATTTTTTGCCTAAATCATCAAAAGCGTAGTTTCTGGTGAAGTATTTTGTGTTTCTGGAACAATCAAAAAAAATTACTTATGCACTTATTTTAGGGAGGTGACAAAATGGAGCTTTGCACTATGTAAAATGTAAATAACAACATAATGCAATGATATGCAATTCTCAAAAACCCATATTTTATCCATAATTGAACATACAAAACATATCAAATGTTTAAAAAGCGAAAATAAGGTAATTTTGACGGTAGATATTTTAGGAAGGTGATCATTTATGTTCCAGACTCACCAAAAACAGTACGCGCTGGCACAGACTCTCGATTGAGCCAAAAAGAAACCTGGGACAGGATGACGGTCATGAAGCACGGCATGTAGGTCTGGATGACGAAGTAGCCAATCTTCCTCTTCAGGTAAAAGTGAGCCATCATCACCGTGTACTGCCCTACAGACAACAACAAAGACAATGTAAAGGTTATTCAAAGGTTCCATATACCAGAAAGTCTAAACCTCTGTTCTCAAAAACTGTCTCCATATCATGAGTTTATAGTTCAATAAAATACACTAATATATTCAAAAATAACTGAGTTTTGTCACTGGATGTGACTGAAGTGTTGAAAAGTGTTGGGGAGGTACTAGTTACGTGTAACTATATTGAAGAATCTGGACATACAATACGTACGATACAGGATATAGTGTGATACTATAAACATAATAGTAGCAATATGTTGCATTTTAAAAGTCTGATTACAGGAAAATGGTCATAGCATAAAGAACGCACCGCCATACACACAATATCTGCAGTTAAATTAGAACTTTTTAACTCAACCAGGACAGTAGTATCTGCATTTGTATTTATCAGAGTCTCAGTATCATCTAATAGTTAAGCCATGAATTTCCGCATATAAACAACACGATTGCCCATAAAGTTGGAAAAATTCTGTTTTCAGACACATTCTTCTTTTTATTCCTATTTATAGACACCAGTAATCACCTCTGACCTGGTGAAATGATTACATACTGAGTCCCAGTTACACTTTATCTATCAAGAATATATCACATTGTCACAATCATTTCATGAGAAGATGTAAAATAATTTTATTCCAACTTTATGGGCAACAGCGTATAAAAAAACTGCTTTTGAGAATCGATAGAGTATGACAACATTTATTCACAGCAGTCAAATGTAGTGAGATTTTCTTAAACTCCTATATGCACAAGTGTTACATAAATAAAAACAAATATAACTGTAATGTGTTACAGTTATTGGTAACGATTTTTTTTTTTAAATAATAATGCAATGAACATGTGATTAAAGTAACTAATCGAAGTATTGGTGATCACTAAGGGTCTTTATACATGTCCTCAGTAAAAAGCTTATATGTTACATAGAAAGTTTAGTCTGGTTTTCCTTTTTTGTGCATCTTTTCATTATGTGAGTATACCTTATTTTGGCCGATTTTAAGCAAACCTACAAGATCAAACACCAAGTGTAGGGTTTGACTTTAATTAAGCAGAAACACTTTATTGTGTACTTTTTTTGTTCAAAAGGCAGATTTTTAGTAATGCACAGTACAGCATGAAGAGTACATCCTATCACATCCAGACAGGACAAATTAGAGGACATTTACATAAAAACATAATAAAAGTTGTGCACAAGGAATAAGAGCAACTCGACGGTGAGGACAGAGTTCAGGTCAGTTACATAAATATAAAGTGCTGTGTGTTGTAGCAAAGTGACTGTGTACTGAGAGAGATATTTTACAAGAACAGGGACAAATTGTTTTTTATTGATGTTTTTCTTTTTCGACTTGATATTGGCTGAAAGTAATGATTTAAGGACATTTGTTGGATCGCGTGGGGCCACTGTGATCCCATGGTAAGTTGGGTTTGTTGGCAACATTTCTTTGGATCACACATTTTAAGCACTAGAAAAGATATAAAACACGGAAATAAAACCAGTGAAATAGTCTGTTAACTCCACCTTAAGATATTTATTTAGTCTATTTAGTTAGAAGTATTTAAGAACATGTTTTAAATAACAAGCATAAAAACGATATTATTTTTATTATTATAATTATTATTTTAAAAATGATTATTGGAATTTATCACACATACAGTTTATAATGTCAAGATGTCTGTTTCACCGACTTACAATAATATCATAAGGCAGTAAAAATTATCATCATCCCATGATTTATATACAAGGCCTTAATGTTTTTTTTTTTTTTTTAACAAGAAGATCCCCAGTAAAAAGATTGAAGAGACACTACTTTAAAACATTTCTAAGACAAGTAATGACACTTTTTTTTGCATTATCTTTATGTATGCATGTTATACTGTTGTTGCCTTGACCAGTGAATTTCCCTGTTATTGGATCAATAAAGTTCAGCGTTAAAGTAAATCTAAACATCTAATTTAATCTAATCTTATAAATTTCATCATCTTCTTTTGATGAAATAATAAAAATAGAACTTTGGTTATTCCATTTTTGTAGCATTTCTAATACTTGGTCACCTATTGGAACCTTCCTAACAAAAAAACGTTGTTCTAGCTGCTTTTATTTGTGTTCTTATAAGTTTTATATGATGCACAGATTGGATGGCACTTTTAATTTCACTGTACTTGTTACAAAGACATTAAAGCTATTCTATTCTATTCTATTCTATTCTATTCTATTCTATTCTATTCTATTCTATTCTATTCTATTCTATTCTATTCTGCTCATTAGAGATTCATATTAAGTGTTGTGTGTTGCATTTATTTGTTCATGTCTGCAGGTGTGGTGCAGTTTCTTTGCCTTTCGTTAAGAGTAATACACAT
>JAPQRP010000020.1:22505522-22515828 GCA_037367295.1 Apogon hyalosoma
TAGGGTTGAAGATGGACCTGTGGAGTTGAATTAATGAAGAATTCAGACCCAAGAATAGCATTTACAGTTTATGTAGAGCACAGGGAAATGTTTTAAAATGTATAATTCCATTTAAAAAAAAGCCAAATATCACTCCTTTAACTGTATGAAAAATAGTGACAAATGATTAAAACTGTCAGACAAATGTGCAGAGAAAATAATAATATCTGCCTCTGAGATGTAGTGAAGAAGCGGTAAATGTAAATACTCAAGTACAGGTACAGTACAGCTGTCAGTGAAATTCTCCAGTGGGTTTGCTCTGTACCTCGGCTGGTGTAGATGTCCTCGGTCCCCGCGGTCTGACCAATCAGGTGGTACTGATTGAGGCGGGACCCGTCCTCCGCCACCACCACAGACTTGGCCGCCCCCTTCGTCCACGTGTAGACCACCTCCGACACCGGATACGCGTCTATAAGAAAAAACACACACACCTGATTAATGCCTCCGTTAGAGAATCGCACATATTCAGCAGAACTGCGACAAATGCAACTTGCTTTTAATCTAAATCCATCTGTTGGCATCAGTAAATGTATCATGGGCGGGTGGATCAATACAGAATCATTCATCTCAATAGATGTGACTGTTTAGGGCCAAACTAAGTGGGTGTAACAGAGAGTAAGTGACAGAAAAGAAATAGAAGGCGATAGAAAAGCAGAGGCAAAACAGAAAATAGGCACTTTGTACATTATTAATAACAGAACCTGATAGAAGTGCATAATAAAGATAGAAAATTGGACTAGATATGCATTAATCACACATTAATCCATTCGACATAATGAATAATGATTGAACACTTGAATCATATTATAGCTCAGAACTCTAAGAATACATCTGTTTCTTTAGCTTTTAATCCCATAATATAATACTGATGGAGTAAAAAAACATGTAGCAAACGCCACACAAAAGGTCAGTGGTCCTGTGTTAATTCTTTTCACCTACAGGAAGCGATATCCCACATCCTCTTTGTCCAAATACCACAGTCTGTTCTTTCACCACTTTTCTCACATACAGAGGATTTGTAAGGTATTAACAAATGTCAGAACACCTATAGGGACTGACGGTGGAACATTTAAAGGTGGAGTTACCCTCAGAGCTGTCTCAACGGAACGTGCACATGTACATTATTTTACAGTTATCTGCACATCATTTAAAGATACTCACTGGAAATATTAATAAAACCAGGAAAAATGGACTGTTTTAGTTTTGCCTTTTCGTTCTTTTTTTTTATCAGTTTAATTTTACTTACTTTTATTTCATGGAACTGATCAGTTTTTGTCTTGTTTTTTTATTGTTTTATTTTCTTGGATGTCATCACGAAAGCCTTGATTGGTAGTAGCGCAGTGAAATAATGCGTAACATCAGATATGGTTTATTAACGACTGGTTCTTAAAGGTTGTTTATTGCTGTTCTAAGACATTTTACTTTTGTGTAACAGGAACCACAGTGATATGAAATCAATCAATTCCACTTCATTTTATTTGTTATTTGTTAGCTGATATTTTTGTTATAAATTCACTTGAGAAGATGACTTTTTTTGTCGTACATTTTAGGTTTGGTCTTAGTTTTCCATAACTATAATAACCCATGGTTGGGATGTAGAATTATGTTGTCATCATTTTATGACAAATTCACTAAAAACTCTTAGGATTTATTCATTGTATAACGTACATTAAGTGTCATCTGCTGATTTACATGCCTTTAAACCATTTCCAGCATTATTTTACATATTCCAGCCTATTTACAAACACACTTCAACTCATACACTGTTATCTATATGAATATATAATGCTGTTTTCAGACACATTCCTCCTTTTATTCCTACTTATACACATCAATAATCACCTTTGACCAGGTGCAGTGATCACATACTGAATCCCAGTTACACTTTATCTATCAAGAATAAATCACATTGTCATGATTATTTTGTGAGACGAGGAAAAAATATTTTGTGCTATTTTTACAGGTATCAGTGTACAAAGATGTGGGAAGACAAAGGCATGATTACAGCAACCATTTAATTCAAGCACACCAGGGTTATTAAAGTTAATGAAACCTCAAGGTAAAATTACAACTACAGCTAGTTTTGTAAAACATAGTTTATGCTTTAATACTACAAAAAATTATATTTTTATTCGATCAAACATTAAAACAGAATAAAAATGAACCAAAACTGGTCAATTCCTTATAATAAAAATGAATTTGAAGCTAAAGTACATGCACTTGTAAAACCAAACTGAAATACTAAATATAAATGAAAGCTAACACACTGAAGGGCAATAGCAGAAAGTACAAATAACATAAAACCACCTCCCTTAGGGCATGCAGTTGTGTGTTGGTGCATAATGTTGTGCATTACATTCATTTTCCCTATGAGCTTTTTGTTTTTACCAAGAAAAGGTGAGTTTGATAAATGACATGTTACGTGAATGCAATTATGTAAGAGTTATGTTTTTGGTCACATTAGATTTCAGGTGCAGGTTTGTCCTCTTCTGAAATGTGATGATGCAGACTCACACAGGACAAACCCACCCATCCGTCTGTCGTCTCCTTCCACATCACACAACTTCACCATCTTTATTACCTTAATCTCTGCTCATCTGTGTGTAAATAGTAAACCCTGAGCGGCGCGTTCAATGACGTGAGGCTGACACAGAGATGTCAGACGTGTTATTTCTAAATAAAACACATTTTTATTGTGATATCAGGATGTGTCTCTTGATGCAGCAGCTAGATATGGAAAATGTTGTGATAAATAAAACACCAGGGGGGCACGGGACACTTGTCCTTTCTATCTTTACTCTGGATATTTAGGATTTTCCATATTTACAACCGCAGTGAGATTTTTTTCATGAGTCTTTGGGAATTCCAATAAATCAGGAAGTAAAGTTAGATGCTATGGATAAATAATATGGTGTGGCTGTGACACAACACTTGACCTTTCACCCACTTTGCTTCATTACACAGAGATTAACTTGGTGTCACTGTTAAGAGCTCTTGTTTGGATCTGATGTAATCAGTTTGAGCGTATCACAATACACAGATGTTGCTAACAGTACAGTATGATGTTGTGTAAATGTTAACACCGTTGGAGAAGTGGCTTTGAAAGATTATACTTTTACTTCAGGGGGGTGGGACTGGGGGGATTTGACCATTTGGCTTTGGAGCCGCAGTGTTTTAGTCACAAGTCTTATTTTCAATATGAGGCTTGAATACTTTTCTTTATCAGTGCACATTAACAACAAACACCTATGAAACAAATGCAAAAACAGCCAGTCCTTACACACAGTAGATGCACTAAATCTGCGTGTGTGTGTGTCTCAATCGTACTGCAGCGCGGTGTCCAATCAAACAGCGCTGCATTAATCCAGCGACTGTGGTGTTAGAAGACTCCACTGCAATTTAGAGTGACCCCAGTCAACCAGTCTGTGGATTATCATCTCAAAGACACTCCGCATTGTCTCACATGTCTTTGTAGAGCAGCGTAACATAAGCAGGCAGTCAGGGAAACATCAGTTCAGGTCTTTATGGTTCTTACAGGGTCTTCATCTACAGCTGAGATCTGTGCAAAGATCCTGAATCACACCAGTGCAAAGTCATTTATCGTTTTACAAGTAACATATCAAATCCTGAGTCACTTCAGTGAATACTAGAGGAATAATTTTGTCAAATCTGTGAGACTTTTTTTCTGCCTAAACATTTTTTTTTCTCTTAAACTGCTATATTTTAAACAAAGATGTACCTGTATTGTTTGTCATTAGAATGAATAATGCATGGTAGAAATAATAATAATAATAATTTTAAAAAAAGAATAAAAAAAGACAAATTAAGTCAAATATGTCAGGTGGCTGTAGTTTCCAAGCTACAGTCTTGAGTCAAAATGTGAAATTGTGAGAATTAATCTCTAAACTCAGCTCTACTTCAAAATACTGTCTGTACATTACAATACATTCACTTTACAGGTTCTTTCTAGTGGAAGATTTACAAATCTATTGTATAAATGTACATAAACCAATATATATGTGTAATAACATGTTATCATATACATTGAAAACATCAGCTAACCAGCACTTTGGTCATTTGTTTTAAAATCCATCTTATTTAAGTATATAATGTAATGATTTAGCACAATTAACCTCTGAGACAGATAATTTATTAAACAAAAAAAAAGTAGACCAGTGTTAAATACCACAAAGACCACCACATGAAGACCACTGTCTGTGTTGCTGTTCTCCGCCCAAATACTGACAAAATAAATCCACATTAAACTGATTGTGTTAAACTGGGTTAAACTGGGTCAGTGATGTGTGTAAATTCCTCAGATCTGTCCTGTATGTCGGTGTGTAACACTGTGCCTATTAGATGAGCAGGAAAAATAATGAAGCGCCCTGATTTTATGTCATTTAGACTTTTTTCTCTAAAATTTCATATTTATATTCTTTGTATTTTCAGAAACAGTTATATCTGTGCATCCACTTGACAGAATGGTTCATATTAGAACATTGTTTGGCTACTCTCACCTCTGGCTCCTTTTCCTGCTTAAAAAATGTACATAAAAGCATTTATTAATTAAAATAAAATTGCAAACACATAAGGTTGCAATATAACACTATGCGGTTATAGTTTATAGACAAACATGTTGTAAAATGCTTTCTAGATTGTATATTTGTGCAAAAAAAAAAAAAAAGAGATCTGGAAGTCATAATTGTTGTAGTATCACTATAAAGTAATATCATGTGCATCCCAGACACATATAGATGAAAACATACAATGAATTAACCATGAATGTAAAAATCCAAGTGTCAGTACTGAATCACATTAAAGTGACAAAAATATGTAAGTAAATATGGGTGAAAAAAAGGAAAATTGATCCGAACTTGTTTTTTTTTAATAGAGAAAAAATATGAAACAGTAAAAATGTCCTTTATTAGTGACACAGTGACTGTTGGAACTTAAGGATTTATGGCAGTTTTTTTTTCCATTCACCTTTAGAAATGTCATCCATTAAAGCTGCCCTTTTTCCATCTGTTGGAGATGATGGGATATGACCTGTGTCTGGAAATGTACTCATGATTCACGTCACCAAAAAGTGTAAACACGAAGCCTATAAACAACAATGTAGTATCTACACGATTCCAGCACAGGGTCACTTTAATAAGCACCAGGATATTATCTAAAAATAGTACGCTACGCTTAAGTCTAAGAGTTTTTGAGTCAACAGACGGCATGAAAAGGATGGATTCTTATTTTATCAGTGGATTTGCATTTCAGGTCAAATGAGGTTCATCTATTTATTTTATAATGCATAAGCTATTATTCGACAAAATGAGAATTCAGAAGAGATTTGATGTTTTATTATGATGACCTAAATGTACTCACCACAACATGGGATAAACAACCACACAGATATGTTTACTACAACCTGCAGTATCTAGCCGTCTTCATTTGTAGCCTAGTTTGATGGGTTTTTTGCATTTGTGCATTGTTGTTTCAGACCTTTAAGCCTTGAAAAATGCACTCAATGAATCTTCTTGCAAAGACTTAGTGATATCTGGCCGAAAACATGAAGCTATAACCAGGAAAAAGAGAAAAAAACAGTCTCTGGTTTCATAGTTTCATGCTGTGCTAACCATCTTCAGACTTTAGCTTAATATTTCAAGGACACATATGCCAGTGGTATAATTGGCAAAAAAAAAAAAAAAAAACACAAACAAAAATTACATTTATCATTATAATAATTATTAAATACATATATAAAAAGGAAGCGTGAAAGGGGCCACAATTAGCAGGAAGAAAAAGGAAGTAAAAATGACACTGGAGAGGTTAAAAAAATGACAAAATAGGTCCGGTTACAAAGGAGAGATGGCACTTCATCATATGTGACATTTCCTGTCTGCTAATTACAAAGCTAATGGCTCTGTAGTGAACAAAAGCATCAGTCAGACCAAAGCCTGGCCACGAATAGCTGGACTATTTTAATACCAGTACAGTTTATACAGGCACATGACACATAAAACACTGTCTGTTAAATGTCTTAAGACTCAGTCGATATGATATGCACTACGGTATATCTTGTGATAAGATAAGTAAACACTATTGCCGTGTTTCCAGAAACTACAGTAAATGAATCCTGAGGCTGAAAACAAGACCGATTGTAGAGCTGAGTCCATGAGAAGTGATTAACACAACAGCAAAGGACAGGTCTACTGTAGCTCTGAAAGCCTTGAGCTGGCGGGTGAGTGCTGTCCATTAGGTCAAAGGATTAGGTAGGGTTAATGGAGTCGGAGCAAACAAGACATACTGCACCACGGTAACTTTTACGGCTCAGTGCCTCACATGGGCTGTCACATTACGAGTCTAGAGTGACTTTACAGTAACAACGGAGCACATTCATAAGTTATACGCCTTGATTTCCCTGTATTTCTCACCTCTGTCGCAGTAGATAATATGCTTTAAGAGTTAAGAGAAGATTCTTGCGTGAAAATACGCCTGGAAATAGATTAAAACAAAAAAACCTGCATTACTGTATCTCAAACACTGATATTGACAGTGTGTGTTCTGTTTTTTCTTAGATAAAACTGTACTGAGTTCAACTGAATGTAATGCTGCATATTTTAAGCATAATTTAATGGATTATTTCGGTTTTATGAACGTCATCCAGACACAAGTAAGAGTATTCTGGGATTCAAGGTGCCCAAATCAGGTGTGGGCGTGGCTAAACGTTATGACACCCAGCTTGAGGAATACCTCCTCAGAGCGCTGAAGCCTGAAAAAGCCCTTCACACGTCACTTACAGGGAGGACCTCAAATGCTAATCTTAAGCTTGCACGACAGGAACTCCCCAGATATTTTTGTACCGCTGGAGCTGTTTGAGGTGAAGTAACTAGCTTAGAGGTGACGGGAGGGGGCGGGGCATGGGGTATATGTGTGGCTAGCGGTGCATGTGGAAAGTGTAGCATGGGACTTTTAAAGGTTACCTTGATGTTTTATGTGAATATGTGGTGTGTGTGTGTGTGTGTGCGTGTGTGTGTGTGGGTTTTATGTAACAGAGGCAGTCAAGGGTACAGGAGAACAGAGCTGACATGATGATTAATTGCTTAATCAGGAGCAGTGTGTCACAGTCTACATGGTTATCTCCTGCACTGACACAACAATAGCTCTGCACCTGAGGGACAAGGACTGTCGAATTCACCGACTACATTCACCCTTACACCTCTGCACGGACGAAGACACTGAAACTAAGACCACGAATAGTATGGAGTAATGTCCTCCTATAAATAACAAAACTATCACATTTGAATACAAAGTCACATTTAATGATGCGGGGAAAAATAATGTTAATGATTAGGGATGCACAGATTGTTCAGTTCTAATCTGATACTGACATGTACACTAACAGTCAAAAGTTTGGACACACGTGTTTTTTCTTTATTTTCATGACTATTTACATTGTAGATTCTCACTGAAGGCCTCAAAACTATGAATGAAGACCGATGGAATTATGTAGTTAAAAAAAGTGCATGCTTTATATTTTCGATTCTTCAGAATAGCCACCCTTTGCTTTTATTGCTGCTTTGTACATTCTTGGCGTTTTCTGGTTGAACTTCATGAGGAAGTCAGCTGAAATGTTTTCCAACAGTGATGCTGAGCACTGGTTGGCCATCTGAGGTCCATCTCATGTCAATTAAAAGAGAAGGTGTGTCCAAACTTTTGACTAATAGTGTACACTGACTATTTTTCTACACGAATGTTATTTTCTATTTGTTTGGTCAGCTTTTATTATTTTGTTGCAAGGAAATCTAACTTGACGGTTTCAAACTATCCTAGGCCTTCATTTTATAGTATTATCTTGAACGATCAAGCTCAATTACACTGTTGCCCATAAAATTGGAATAATTTTGTTCATCTTTTTATTCCTATTTATACACATCAGTAATCACCATTAGACCAGGTAAAATTATCACATACTGAGTCCCAGTTACACTTTATATATCAAGAATAAATGTCACCATTTCATGAGATGTCAAAATATTTTATTCCAACTTTATGGGGAACACTGTACATAAAAGTATCAAATAGCCTTTATGAGAACACAACAGATAAACCTCTGCCAGTGCCATCGGTGAAAAGATATCAAACATGCAGATTTAAAAGTGGCCAATACCTTCAAATGTTGTTGTATCCCTACATAACCACAACCTGAACATCAGTGACATTTGTTAAACATCTCCCAATGCAGTAAAGTGGTGTTTATGAGATTAATTTCCTGCAAAGACTTAAACATACACTGCAATGCAATAACAAAAACAATGTGGCATATAAAATGTATGCTCATAAAACAATATATAACATATCTATTACAGTTTCAAGAGTGTAATACAACAAACTGTATGTATGTATGTATGTATATAAAGCCTTTCACCAGCTTTTAAGTTCTTTTTAATTGCAATGATTTTTTTTTTTTTTTTTTTTTTTCAAATGTCCCAAAAACCTCGTCCTCTACAACAGCAGGTGGTGCAATAGGTAACCTGGCACATTTTAACCTGCAACAGCTATGAAATAAAATGTGCTGTTGCTGGATCCTCATTTTACGGAAATAAAATAAATCTAACTATAATGCATGTAACACCATTAAATCCACATCAGGATTGAGGATTGAACTTAAACTTGGATCCCGTATTCATCAGGAACACTAACCTTCCTGTTGTTTGAGGAAAAATTAATCTAGACATTTGTTAAAAAAACAAAACACAGTGGAAAGTTTATGCCAATATTAACGTGATTGTGCCAGAATTCCTTGTAAAACACACTATTACACTTTAGAAATGTGTTGTGTATTTGTTGGCTGTATACATTTTTGGCAGAAGATAAACTACATATATACTATTTTTCTCATCAGGGACCTTATCTTAGACCAATATTTAGACTGTAGATACGAATCCCTAACTTTATACTTTATAAATCACTGCTTTACAATGTGTGCATGTGTTTACTCACAACTTCCAAATTTAAGGGGACAGGCATGGGCGTCCATTGGGAAATCCTCCAGTTGCATGGGACATTCTGCTGATATAGTCAGTCTGAAAATCACACATCCAAAGTCACAATATTAGCAGACTGTGACAGATAAGGCACCATCATCATCATCATCAGTATCGTCATAATCAGTTTTGAGTGAAATCATCCGCAGTGAATTATGAGGAATTCTTTCATTTTGTTTGTTCTTAATATTGTAAGGAACCACCAAATGATGAAAACCAGTTTGTCTTTGTCAGTGTGTCTGAGATAGTTGACAGCGGGCTAAGTTGGAATTTTCCCAACAATGAGCAATAAGCAACCACGCCACAAGAGGGACCTGTGGTAATACCTATCGAGGAAAACATGATGTAATTGAATGTGCAGAAGTGAGAAGGAGGATTAGAGGACGGTTTATGGAATAAGGCTGCCACCAGCATGTAGCAATGAAATATAACGTGGTTTACTTTATTGGGACCATAACAGTTAGTAAAAGAACTCTTCTTGTTGGTCTGATGTGTTAGTAGTCCCCATCAACACAGTAAAGCTCATAGCCTTATCTAATGCTGCCCTCTGCTGGTCACTTGTAGAATAGTCAGAGCTGTGGTCACGGCAGGTAAAAACAGTGTCCAATGTGAAGTAGACAAAGGTTAAAAAAAAAAAAAGACATATAAAATGGTTTGTAGAAATCAAAGGACTGTATATTTTACATCACAGCAGATTCTACATTATTACTGAATGCTACACCCATGCAGCTGTGTATATAATGTATTTATATTACATACTACGGTCCATAAAGTTGGAGTAAAATATTTTTTTCCTCTTCTCATGAAATGATTTTGACAGTGTGATTTATTCTTCATAGATAAAGTGAAACTGGAACTAATCATTTTACCTGGTCAAAGGTGATTACCATTATGTATAAATAGGAATAATAAGAGGAATGTGTCTGAAAACAAAATTATTCCAACTTTATGGACAAGAGTGTATTTGTACTACATTGCATATATTAATACTCATAGCCACATTTTCTTTAAACTTAGTTATATTTATACTTATATTTATAATTCATATTTCTATCAATAGTGTACATTTATTACCCTTAGATCTGTAGATTGTGTAACTTTTTATATTGGCTGAAAACAAAATCTCATTGCACCGTACTAACTGTGTTTTGCAATGACAACAAAGCCTATTCTATTCTATTCTATTCTATTCTATTCTATTCTATTCTATTCTATTCTATTCTATTCTA
>JAPQRP010000020.1:22534336-22550240 GCA_037367295.1 Apogon hyalosoma
CCCCCAGTTTACCTCCAACCTGGACGCCTGTACGTAGCCCATTTTACGCATGCGCTCCCACCTGATATCCACGGACCTGTGGATCAGTTTTGCTCACACAAACACAGACTGGGTCGTACATGGATATGATAAGACAAAGTACAGAGTGTGTGAGAAGGATGGAGATGCGGAGCGGCCGGCGTGGGGTTTCCACGGGCGGCGACGAGCAGCGCATCTGACATCCAAGTGAAACGCAGCCCTGCCTCATGAAGCATGTGAACACAGGCTGCTGCTGCTGCTGCTGCTGCTGCTGCTGCTGCTGCGCCACGGGAACGCACAATGTGCACGGAGTCTCACCTGCTTTAGCGGACGGCCGTGCGTCTTCATTCGGTCATTTGTTGCGCAGTGGTCTGCATCCATCCAGAGCCCACCAAAGGGATGAACACAGGGCTGTTGGACATCCTGTCACTGCCGCTGGTTGTGGCGGTGATGTGTTGTGCGCAGAGGTGAGAGTCTGGGACTGAAAACCCGGACAAAAATGCCGGGGTCCGCCTCTGTAAAATAGTTACCCTGCCTTTTATTTGATCTCTTTCAGCGTCAACGAACCGGGGAACATGTCATTTGTCAAAGAGACTGTGGACAAACTGTTGAAAGGATACGACATCCGACTCCGGCCAGACTTTGGAGGTAAAAAAGTGGTTCCTCTTTGGATGTGTTTCACCCTAATAAGTCCCCGAAATGTTTCTCTACTGCTACTCTATTCATGCTTGACTTTATTATGTTATTATGTGTAGTTTTTATTTTATTTTATTTTATTTTATTTTTAGGTCCACCGGTTGCTGTTGGCATGAGTATAGATGTTGCAAGTATAGACATGGTGTCAGAAGTCAACATGGTAGGTGCATTTTTTTATTCATTAGAATCAATGAGATATTTTTACAATGATATTTGAATGTTAGAATATCCTCTTGAGACCCAGCAATGCATTTTTGTCTGAGGCACTGTCCACTGCAAAGGGCATTCCATAAAAAAAATAATTTTAAAGTATTTCTGAAAAAAAAAAAAGAAGTTATTATGCTGTTTCCACTTAAGACACTTATTTAATGTAAAAAAGTCCTTTCCTGGGTCTCAGGAGGTTAAAAAAGCAAGACTAATGCTTTAGTGTTACATGTAAACAGCTCCCCTGGATGTGTGGCTTTGTTTGGTTCACTGACTGTAAGAGATGCCTGAATGCTTCCTGTCTGTCAGAACACAGGGTCAGTAACTTTTATCGCCGTGTCATATTACTTTAAATATTACAACAAAACCCAACCCAGACTTGTTATGACACAGAGGAGTGGGCTCTCCATGTTCATGCCTGTGCGCCATCTATCATTGGCCTAAAATGCTGACAGAGCCTGACGCCTGATCACATGCTACCAAAGAGGAGATCGCCTCTGACATGCTGTCCTGACAAGTATGTGTGATGAAATGTACCCGTGGTGCATTTTAATGCACGGGAGCCCACAGTGGCTCAGTGAGAAGCACAGAGCAACATCACACGTACTGCTAGTGGCGATTGAGATTCATATTTAATAATGAGTTAAATGAGCAGACAGTGTTTTTGGCATGTCAAAGAACGTATAAGTGTATTCATTTATTCATTTTACTTGTAGAATTTTCATTACTGTTGTTTCTCCATATGTAGTGTTTTTGCAAAATAATCTTTTTAGCTTTGATATGATGTTATTAGTTTCATTATTATGCAGTCCTTCTGACACATGCTTTAACTTGTACAAAGTGTCTGCCTGCATCCGTATGAAAGCACTCTGCCTCCTCGGTGGTGATCATATCAGACCGTCTGCTCCCTGGAACAGACGAGATACATCTACTCCTCTGATACAGGCAGTCGGACATATCTAGAAAACATAGTCTCCCAGTTAATGATCGAAATGATAAACAGGAAGACTGTCTATTAGGCTCGATCTCCATGAATGTTAAACACAATCGATGGTCTCCGGCCGGGCTGCTCAAACATATCGGACTATAGGAAGAAAAGTCACCTCACATCAGCACTTCTTTTTCTCATGTCTGGCACTTTCATCAGAGTATCCAACACACCCACACGCTTTAATAGTTTATCTGCCCTCCTGAGCATTATTTGCTTCCTTTCTCTTTTCCAGTTCTCACTTCAGAGCACTCTGACATTTGTAGCTTCTTCTCACAGTCAGCCCATCAGTGCATCTCCCTGCTGTCGATGAACTGTATGTTTATAGTGTTACCTTCCCACAGACTGCAGTAATAACACTGAGGGGAAGAGTAACCAAGAGTGAAAAACAGTGGGTTTTTAACACTTGACCAATAATTCACATGAGAATATTGTATTTTGTGACTTGGCTTTATTAGATATTTTATGAGAAATAATGGAAATGAAGTTCAGTACTTGTTCATGACCGTAGACTGTGTATAAAGATGGATGACGTGATGCTGCTTACTCCTGCTGTCCAAAAGTGACGCAAAAAATACTGTAGTTACAACAGCTGCCATGTTTCATCTTGGAGTCAGGTGTATCTGTGCTAAAGAACCATGAATTTATCTAGGTTCATACATTGTGTGTTTTGTAAGATAAGACACAATAAAACAAGAAAAGATTCAAGATGGTTATTGTCATATATACAGCAGAAGCACAGTGATTAAACTTAGTAATGAAGTTCTTCTGTGAGCTCCCGTCACACAACTATATAACAACTAAACTACAATAAATAAAGGAATAAACTTAACCCTAAGCGTAGAAAATAAATAAAAGTGAGTACTATATACAAAGGGGTAGAGTACAGTCAACAGTATAGAATTCTCTTATTTGTGCAAAAAAAATATCGTCAGTGGCGACATTACGAATGTGCAAATATTGTTTATATCATATAAACATGTAAAGGATATGCAGAGGTCTCAAGTTACAAGGTACAAATACTTCATTACCTCACTTAAGTATAAATTTTGGTTATCTATACTTTACTGGAGTAATTATTTTTCAGCCAACTTTTTACTTCTTTACATTTTCACTCAATTCTCTGTACTTTCTACTCCTTACATTTTAAAAATAGCCTTGTTACTCATATTTCATGCCAGTTTGTCATTGTTCAAGTTAAAAAAAAACTATCCAGATAAATCGCACCATCTGTATAGAGTGAATCTGATTGTGGTTGGATGAGAAATATAAACATATACCATTCTGACACCCTATTGGTTTGTACGAGATCCATCCCACTGGACTTTTTGCCCCATTCCAATACTTATATTCAACCACTCATCATATCTTCTGCTCCATTAAACACATGTTAATGCTCAATAGTGCACATATATGGTTCTTTAATACATTTGCAGTGTACTCAAATGCGTTCATTTTCAATGTTCGTATATGCATCTGAAACAGGTAGACTAGTGCATCCCAAATGTTTTAATATAATATTATAGTCATTATGGCCTTTAGAAAAATGTCTTTTTGGGAGGTGGGGTAGTGCACTATAGACCCCTGTGGTACCACCTAAGCTTTTGTCCTAATGGCATTTTTTCCCCTGTACATTTACTTTTATACTTTAAGTAGTTTTGAAAGCAGTAGTTTTACACTTTTACTTGACTAAAAAGCTTGAGTTGATTCTTCAACTTCTACAGAAGTCTTTTTAAACCCTAGTATCTATACTCCTATCTGAGTAATGAATGGGAATACTTTTGACACCTCTGAGGATTTGTGCACATATGACAACGTTACAGATATTTGCAGATGTTGCATTGAGATGATGCATGTTTAAATATGCAGGACAAATAACTAAAGGGGTTTGAAACAGGTAGGTGCAGTTCGACAAGATAAGATAAACCTTTAAATGACCATGTTACAGCAGCAAAAAATAATTACAGCAACAAAAGCAACTGTAAAAAAAAAAAAAAAATCTATGTTAAAAATGGTAATGGTGGAGACAGAGGTAAGAGCAGCAAAATAGTAAAAAAAAAAAGTAAAGTGCAGTATACAAAAAAATAAAAAATACCATAGACTCCTTAGCTTGTTAATATCTTTCGTTTAATTTTTGCACTTCAGTTTTGCCATATCATTGGCACACCTGTTCTAGGCTAATGAAATATGAACAATAAATACTTAAATACTCATGTAGCAGTTCAGACCAATAATCACCTTTTCAGTGTTCTTATGACATGAACATGTATAATAAATACATTGGATAAGATTTCCTCAATAAAACAGTAGGAGCCTTGGATTCATGGTCTACAGATTTGCACCATTTGGACAGATGACTACAGAACCTCCACTAGCCTCAGATTAATGGGTGTCCATTTGTTAGTGCTTGTGAGGTTGGAAGGAGAAAAGGGTGAGGAAAATGCAGTTAACCAAGACCTTGTGGTGTTAAAACAAAAAAAAAAAGAAAAATTAATGATGTTTTTTAATTTGTGTTCAGGAGCAACATTTTACTAGCAGATATATATTAAAATATGTCGAACAGAGTGCAGCAGTGTTAGCAGTGCACTTCTTCAAGCAAAAATGCATCGAAAAAGTCAAATCAATGTGCACCCTTTTGTATTTTTTTTCATTGTAAGTCATTTTTTTCATTATCAGTCTATAGGATTTTTTTGTTCTTCATACTGACACATTAAAAGTCTCAGGTCTGTTTATCACCCCTTTTCATGTCTCTAAACAGACATAAACTTGTTTCTAATGCCCTTTGGGTTATTCTAAGAACAGTTTAATAAGATGAAGTATTAAAAGTGTAACCTCACAAAGCCTGACTATCAGTTTTCACACTCGGATTCAAGTCTGGGAAACATCTTTAGGGAATCAGATGTTAAGAAGAATATTTCACCTTGACTTAAAACCCTTTGATATCCTTAAAATCGATGCATCTGCTGCTGCATTTCTTATTTTACGACCTCGAAATGATTTATAACTGCAGTGTAGTGAATAATTTTTCCTGGAAATTTGACTTATGAGAACAGCTGGAATGCTTTGACGGTTTAATGCGTCTGAAACAAACAGTGATGACAGCTCGGCGAGTGGTGTTTCCAGTGTCCAGTCAGATCATGGAAGTATTCATATTGATGTCCGAGTAAAGATGAAAACTGTCAGTCATCTATTGTACAGCTCGTGTGAAATGACATCTGTCTCCTGAACTAAACCTGAGCCGTACCAGTTCATATTTAGGATTGAAATACATTACAAGAAGTTAAATAAGCACAATATATCCTGTGTCAGTGAAAAACGGCTTAATTGTCATGTTTCGGGCTCTTTTATCCAAACTATTTTTCCTCTTTTTAGGTTAAATGATGAGCCTCCTTTAACGTCAGCATCTTTAGGTGGTTGCCTTTTAATGTGTATGTTTAATCTGTTGAAGGATCAGTGTGTACATTTAGTAAAGTTGTTGGTGCTTGTGCTGTAAGAGGAGGAGTGGGAAACAGATTAGGTCTGCAATGCAGTGCAGGTCTCTCTCTTCTCATATGCTTCAGCAAGCTTTCCTGTTAGTAGTGTGCCTCTGTTTTTATCACATGTAGTGCAGAGAGGCAGAAAAGTTGTCTGTGTGATTTATTCGCTGTCCAATCGCACTTTTCACACCTTGCTGTGACTGTCGATTAATGATCAGTGTTTCTTGGCCTGTAGCCACAACACTGTACGCTCTTACTTCGAAATGTGACAATATTTCAGGCATTTTCTGTGGACAGTGTGTCTTCATCAACACACCTAACAGTGCCAGTAACATCTGATTTAACAATCCCCGATCATGGGAATGGTATTTTATTAGAAACGCTATAAAAAGGCAGCAAAAGTTAAATGTTAAAAATAAATTGTTGTTCAGATGGCTTAAGAGGAAGTCTTATGATTGCGGTTTTATGCTGCAGTTTCTCATTCCCTGATACAGGCAGGGTGTAAAGAAAAGAAGAATGAGAAGGGCAAATCCTGGCACCAGATCAAGTTGATCCCTCTGACTTTTACAAACTAATATGAGCTTTTTGACCCGGCACATACATCACCATTACACACCGGTTTCCCTCAACATGAGTGGAAATGACTTTGTTAACGTTCCCTCCTGAAGGAAATAGAAACAGGCTTAAATAAATAGATTTAATAGGTCTGCAATGTGAAACCAATCCACTATGAGGTCCACTCCCTTTTAAGCCATTAGACCTATTGCCAGTATCCTGCATGTTTTAGATGTATCCCTCTTCCAACACACTTGATTCACATGATCAGTCTATCATGAAGCTCTGACCGTCAGGTGTGCTGGAAGAGGGAATCATCTAAAACATGCAGGATACCGGCCCTCGAGGACCAGGATTGGTGACCCCTGCTGTAGACGTCACTTTATAAACAGCTCCCACTTGTTAATGAATGTGAATGCAAATAAAGTTATTAAAGGATAAAACAAGTGGTGCCAGGCACAACAAACTCCACCCCTCACACATATTTTGCCCATTATAAGTAAATGGGAAGATTTTAAAAAATTCATAAAAAATTTGAACTTTGACCTACTGTTCCCAAAATGTAATGAGATGGGTTACTGGCAATCTATAAACCCAATTTGTTATGAATTCAACTAATAGTTTGGCTGCTAGAGTGTTAACAAACAAACAAACAAAGAAACAAACAAACCAAACAAAAAACAATACCCCTTAGGGCAGGGTAAAAATGAATTTGAAAAAAGCCTTTATGTAGCACATTCCCATTTCTATTCATATGATATAAATTAAAATGGCAGATGTATTTTAATCAGCATGTTACAGCCATAACATTATGACCGCTGACAGGTAAACTGGTAATAATGTTGATTATCTATATACAATGCTATCCTAGTGGGTAGGATATATTAGCCAGCATATTGACCATTTAGTTATCAAAAGTGTTTTGGTCAGATGACGGGGTCAGAGCATTTCCAGATCTGCAGGTCTTAGCTTTTTCCAAATGCAGTGGTTAGTAACTTATCAAAAGTGTTCCGGTGAAGAACAACAACAACCCCATTTCAACCCAGTCGTGCATTTGTGGGAGGTGCTAGATTAATAAATCCAATCAAATGGAGGCCTGACATCACTTGCACATGTGCAGGACTTGGACCAGGATCTGCTGCTGGACACCATGGTACACCCTCAGAGGTTTTAGTGTGGTCTGTGCCTCAGGTCAGAACTGTTTTGGCAGCAAAAGGGGGATCTACACAAAAGTGCTAACAGTGTTATATTCCCAAACACGATAGATAAGGTTGAAGTCGTTGCCTGTCATATGGCTGCTTCTGGTCAGGTACTAACCCCAGACCAGGAACTCCCAACAAGACCTGTAGTTTTAGAGAAGCTCAGGATGTGCAGGAATAATATGGCAGCAAGGCCAGACATACAGTATATACTGGACCCTCCCATGATGTTGAACATGACAAACTCCTCCACTGTACCTTTCACCTATTTTAAGCCCGTTTAGCTGTTTTTAAAAACCTGGATACAGATGATATAATAGTAAAATAACAGTAGTAGTTAATGGGATGAATAAAGACACTGTGCATATGTTTTACAGTAACAGGTTGATTGAGGAGTCCTTATTTACATGACTTCTGTGCTTCTCGGTCATAGTTCACGTTCAGACAGAAGCTTTCTCTTCCTCTGAGAGGTGGAGAGCATGAAGGTGTTGGCAGTGTGCTTTCAAACAGCTACACAAGTCACATAAGGTATCAGCCCATTATAGCCTGTGTGGGTGAGCTGCAGAGCCTGTTGTCTAGGAGATGAGATTATTAATATACTTCTGACTTTACTTGCTCCACACCTTTATTTTTAGCTTGAAAATTAAGATTGCTCTGTGCCATTTTTCATTTGTGATGTTATTTTTAATCCTCCTAGTAAACCAGATGGCCACATTACACAACTGTTACACTACTAAAGCTACAAATGAAATGCAAGAATTAGTTCTTCAGATGTAAACTGCCACAGTCTCTTAACTTTGCAGAGCGGCACCTGTCCATGGCCATAAAGCACCTTGAGCAGTGATGCATATTCCTCCCAGCAGTGTTGTTTCACGTTTATTCAGTAGCCCCAGTATGAGTCAGCTGGAAAACGAATCCATCATGTACTAAAACACCCATCCATTTTGACATTTTAACATTACCCACCTTCTGCCTGGAGGCAGTATTACCCTTAAAAATCTCATACTACAGATGTTCTCCAGGGTTTATATTGAAGAGCTCCGCTGACACATCAGCCACATAACACACCAAATCACCTTAGGCCCCAGCTTCTTACAAGGTAAGGAGAATGTGGCTGGAAATATTAGTGTCGGTTTCAATACACAGCTTTATGCTGAGTTTTATACTGTACAAAACTAATACTGCATTTAGTGTTACACAGCAGCGGGAATGCTTCACTGCAGGAAAACTGTGCAGCAGCAGCAGAGTGCACCTTTAAAGTAAAAATGGAACTTAAAAGGTTTTTATGGGACACATTCACCGGAGTACATATGAAACTAAATGTAGTCTTTCTAAGGCACTCATAGAAATGCTCTCAAATTCAAAATTTACACCTTAGTGTGTTGCTGGAGGACATAACAAGACTTTATTACTTTTGTGAAATTTTTCTAATTTTTTTTGTTGTCATAGAAAATCAAGGTCAATGAAGTTACCATATTTGGTTCTTTGCCCATATGCGGAAAAAATATGTATTTTATATATATATATAAGAACTAGAAAAGCACCCTGAGAGTGCAGACCTCTGCTAAGGCAGATCAACCCCTCCATCAATTTGTTCCTTGTGCCAGTATCAACATTTCCTGAAAATTTCATCAAAATCCATCCATAACTCTTTGAGTTATCTTGCTAACAAACAAACAAACAAACATACAAACCCCGATGAAAACATAATCTCTGCTGTTCCTTGGTGGAGGTAATAGAAACAACAAAAAATAAATAAATACAAGAAGTAAATATAAACAATACAAGAAAAACACATGTAATGTGAAAGGAACACGTATTTTAGAACATTTGAACATTAGACTGATCCAAACCCCTGTCCACATCCACCTGCTCCCTTTGACCATCATTCCTTACATTAGCACCATTACTTCATGGTACCTAACAAAGCAGGTCCACTCACTATTCATGCACAGGTGGACCTTACAGACCCTGTAGACCACATTGGACCTGAGATTGTTCCCTTACTGTCCTTACTGGAACTGTTGCTGTCACTGTCTTGTAATATGTGTGGAAATGACCAAAAATAGTCACTTGCCCGATAAAGGGTTAAGCGCTTGTTGAGTATGTGGTAAAATGACCTTACCTATAGCCACTTTCACACAGAGGTGGACATTATCAGGATGTTATGTTGAAGATGTCTCAGTAAGTTGTATTGGACACTATTCTTCCAGGTTCCTACTAGTATCTGGACGTTGCCCAGGTGGACTCACATTCAAAACAGAGGCAGGAGATTGTTGTAAGAAATTGGCTGTGTTGTTATGTATTCATAGTGTGACGAGAGAACAAAGTAAACAAAATCAGAATCAGTGAGAATAAAACCATTACAGGATTGCTATGCATAGGTTTTGTCTTTTTTTTTCTCTAATCTTTTGTGCTCTTTCATGACCACTATTGATACAATTAACAACATTCAGTATCAATACCAACACAAATCCCTGTACTTGACATTGATTGGAGTATAAACAGGAGTGTGTCTGACGTTGCTGTTCAGCTCAGCAAGCAGCCTTTTCCATTTCAGTAGACAAAAACAAATGAACACTGCGAAACCAGACGTTTTACAAACTGTTCTTCAACTTCAGGTGACATTGCTTCAGCGTCATCCCTCTCATCCTCTCAGAAAACACATTAAAAAGTTTTGACATTTTTAAGGGTTTTATCAAATTCACTTTGCATGGTGAAGGTCTTTGTTTTTGTCTTTTGTTTACGGGGTGACCTCAATCAGCTGTAACGCGCTGTTATTGGTCTGAAAGCCACAACAGGAAAGAACTACACCGAGGCTCAGTTTGATCCAAGTCAGGTCCACCATGGTCCACTCTACTGTGGACCCAGGAGAGGTTTTACACCTGCTATTTTAGTTTCGATTAAACTAAAGAAATCTACAACTGTGGACTAAATGAGTTAAACATCCAACACCCAAAACCAGCTTTTAACTGCGGCCTCTAATGTTGAGCAGGTTTTAGACACTTAATGCATCTGAATGAGATGACATCGAACTAGGGGTGTGCGATATGACGATATTAGATCATGGAGGATTAGAACGTATCGACGATCCAACAAAGCAGAGAGATCGTGGAATCAGGGGGGTTTATATGGGGGTGCCGCATGAACCCCACAATGAGCACAATGAGTACGCACGGTGAAAGTGAAACTTAAAATGGCAGGAAATCTATCATAACTTAAGACTTGGCCCCCGCAAAGTCGGGCGCACTTGACTCCATGGACGTCCATGCACATCAACCTGTTTTTAAATATGAAAATCCACTGTGAAACTTCAAATGCACGCAGAGTACATGCCGCTCATACATGCACAGTATGTCCGACTCTGTGGGAGCCTTTAAATGCTCCCACTGCTGCACAGCTAGTTTTCCTTTAAACTATCTTCGGAAACTTTAATCTGAGGGGGCAGGATGTGAGTCCTCCACATACAAGTCTGTCACGTTATACTCCTAGAATAATGTATGTCGACACTACGAACCTGTTCAATCAGCTGAAGAGACAGCATCCCAAATAGTATGAATCATGATAAAATCGAGATCGTGATTTTATTTTTTTTAAAATCGTGGTATGATATTTTTGCCATATCGCCCACCCCTACATCAAACTGTCTTTACCTGTCATATGTGTATATTTTAGAGATTTTTCCAATTAATTTATTCTACAAGTTGTTGAAAATTTTCAGTTACATTATTAGTCCTCCCAAGTGATCTACCATGGTCTGTGTGAAATCAATGTATATGATTAATTTGATTGAATAAAAAAAGTCGCAATTAATTTAAAAATAAAACAAAAAGGTTTTCTTGTAACCTCAGTGTTGCTGTAAGTTAATGGAAGTTACGTGATAATGGAAGGAGTGAAATCCTCTCATGAAAAGCTTGTAAAATATCGTGTGGGAGGATTCAGAGACTAAATGTATTAAACGCATGGTTTATAAAACCCACAGAGGCCTAGTACACTTCTGAAGTCATCTGGGAACACTTACCTGTCTTACGGAGAGATGAAAAGCCCCTTTCTTCCATGGGGCAGCATCTCTGAGTGCTATTCTTGTATTCCCAGCAGATATCTTAGTGTTAGGGTGACGTAGACGATGTTTGACTGGCACACAGTAACCATGTCTGAGTATGAAAGTGTGAACTCTCCGAACTGAGGATGACATGACAAGTCTCATTCTCCCACTGGGCCTCATTTACTCACTGGTGCTGAGAACAAACCTCTTTCTGTCTCTTGTGGTCTATGTATCTGACAACAAACAGCACCACCCTTTACCTCTAGAGGTTCTAAACACAAAGCAGGAGCACCTACAGGTATTTTCTAAATAGTTTATTATCAGTTGACTTAGCGGATCATGCTAAAAAAAACTTAAAGCTGCGGATGATGTTTGTCACCAATTTTTCATCAAATCTGTAAATCCTGAGTGATAGCCTAAGTCTGGGGTGCTGTAAAGGGGGGGGGGGGCATGACAAATTGTTGGGGCCCAGCATTTCCAGGGTGCCCAGTGGATATAGGTTAGAAGTTGTGAAAATTTCGTATAAGCTCCGGAGTAAAAGAGAGGTGTAGAAGCCGGGAGTTGGACGTCCAAGTTTAAGTTTCAGTTTCGGTTTCACACCAGTTGTGGTTGTTATGGCACTCAAGAAATGCACCCCTATACCCCCTGTCCTTACACAACATACATACCCCCCCCCATCTGACAACATTTATAGATAATTTTCTTTCTGAAGGGCCCATAACGTTTACCTTCCATGCGGTCCACAATACATAGCCCCAGGCCTAAGTATCACTCCCCTCATGGTGAACAACTCCGAAGTGTACTCCATCACAAGCCGTCCATTTGTTTACATACCGAACTGAAACCTAAACCAAACCGTCACTCGGATTCATGATACTTAGGCTATCACTCAGGCTTTACAGATTTTATGAAAAATTGGTAATGAACATCATACACAGCTTTAAAGATTGTCAGATACAAATACTGATAATTGATCCTCAGCATTTAAAGCTTCAACACAAGAGTTGGGTACAATTACCTAAAGTTAAGAATAATGTATTTTCATAACCTTAGAATAACCCGTGGTCCTCCTCATTATGGTTCACCATTTTTCCACATACACCCAGAACAGAAAAACCACACCCTGGTTCTTGTGAGATTTTTTGAGTGTGTTTTTCACATTTTTTGCACCCACCATTGGTTTTCTTTTACATTTTTGTCTTTAGCCCATTCCGTACATTCATGCTAACATGTATCATATATTATGATTAAGATTCAAGATGGTGCTGGGTGGCAGCAGCCTGTTGCAGCAGCTCTTGCTACTTTATCATTATTATTGCTATTACAGTATTTGTCGCTTTAGTCACTTTAACAAACTTGTTTATATTTTTTTATTTTTCTATTGTATTTGATGCATACTGTCTTGTGCTACTGTACACACTTGAATTTCCCCCTTGGGGGATTAATAAAGTATATCTTATCTTATCTTACCTTACTTTATCTTATCCTACCTTACCTTACCCAACCCTACCTTACCTTACCTTACCTTACCTTACCTTACCTTACTTTATCTTACCTTACCTTACCTTACCTTACCTTACCTTACCTTACCTTACCTTACCTTACCTTACCTTACCTTATGTATCACTGCCGTAGCTTTTGCAGAATCCTACAAAGAGAAAGACAAAGTAACCTGACTAAAGTAACCTGACTGATCAAAAACTGATTGAAAACTAGATTTGTTACATGGATATTGAGCATACATTGGCTTGAATTGGAAAAAAGTTTTTACCATAAAATGTACAAAACGCTTAAATACATATACATAAAAATTGATTGAATAGAGAATGAAAGCTTGTTTGTAACATCTCTAGCAGACTGGAAGATGATAATGAGATGCACTATTTGTGTAAAAAATCTAAATTCTGATTTTTAATGAGGAAATTAATATGTGGCATAATGTGGCACTTGAGACAGTTATTCAGTAGCCAGTACATTTCTTTGGACAAGAGTCAGCCTAAAAATTCTGGGGCCTGGACCAGAGCCCTGTGGGACTCTGCAGGTTGCACCCTGTACTGGGAATAGACAGGCATGTTCTACGATGTGCTACACGGCAAGAGTCACCAGCTGTAGATTTGTTTCTGAGACGCTACAGCGATTTTTAAGGCAGCCAGAAACAATTACTGATGTGGGATCTGCGGCTCTAAAATAGATGTGGTCTGTGTGGTCCAGACACAGAGTGAGGGGGTAGGGAGATAGGCTCCAGCTCTGTGTAGTGGAAGAGCTGTTGTGTAAAGCTGATTCACCCAACCCACACCTCAGCTGCATGTGGGAGAAAGCGTAATGAGGGCAGCTCCACTTCACAGGGGGGTGAAGTAGATTTGGGAGGGTGAAAACATCTCTGAAGAGAATCACAATCGAACTTAAAACTAAAGATTTTCTGGAAACATACTCTTATAATGCTACTTGTGACAGAACATACACCTACTCTGCTCTCTTGGCTTATTTTGAGGGGCAGGTTTTTGATAAATGTAACAGAAACACACAGCCTCAATAGCAAGAGGCAACTTTTTAACAGAGAATATGTCTCCTGATTGTACGTGCACACTGAATTATTCATCATTCAATCAATAGATTACATTAAGTCAGTCAGTTCATGTATTGTAATTCATACTGATACTGAACACAAAACAAAGTCACGCCACTGCCTCTGTCATGTGTCAAAGAATAATAAAAGAGTCAACAAAAACAACAAAATCAGGTCAGCAGTTTCCAAAAGGAGGTCCTACACGCACCTGTAGTGACAATTAGCTCAGCGTTGAAACAGGAGATATTGATTTTACATCCGAATCTCGGCATTTTCTGAACACTTTATAATGAATATACTATTGCGCCAGAGGATTGAAATGTAGGCATTTTCAGGTCGGCCAAGTTTGTGTTTATTTCCTGTGACCTGCTTATTTATTTAAGAGAACATTAGTCAGCAGAACAAAGCCAAGTGAGCTAGTAAAAAGCTCCATTAAATGAGAGGAAAAGCTTTTGTGTTTGATGGGTTTGATGGATCCACTTGAACTAGCTGGGAATAAATGTCCACTAAATTATTGACAGACTCATATCATTGCACATGTGGTGAATGCTATCCATCCATCCATCCATCCATCCATCCATCCATCCATCCATCCATCCATCCTAGTATTCATGCTGTGTCTGCATTAATAGAATCTATAGACTGAAGGCTAGTTCCTGTCTTGCTGGGTTTAAATGGTTGGGAGGAGTTTGTCATAGAGACAGTTCTTGAAATATTCACCCTGGGCAGACTGATGGAAATCTGCCCGGTTGTTTGACAATTCTATAAATATCAGCTGTGTTACAAAAAAAAAAAAAATCTTTTCCAAGCTTTAGGCTGCAGATTGAACTTGATAACCTCTTTATAAAAAGTCTGGTGTCAGCTTCAAGAGGCTATATGTCATATTTCTTCTTTCAAATATTAAAAAATTACCTAAAATTATCTTCAGAGGTTTTAGGATATAGAGCTGTGAAGTTATGTCAAAAATGGTAGTGTATTGGATTGTAGAGATATGAACTAAATGTATTTACTCTCATGCTCTGGGGGATTTATGTGGCCACTAGAGGGAGTAGTGAGTCACTGGCACAATCCCAGTTCACCCCTTGGCCCTACCCCTTACCCCTACCCCTTGGCCCTTGCACTTGGCACTATCCCTTGAAATGGAGTTGCAAATGGTGGGAGTTGAAATATTCCCCTACGAAATGGGACAACTCTTTGAGACCTGTTACGTCAGCTGCAGTCATAGATGCTGCTATTAACAGATGCGACAACTTTGTTTGCGACAGTATTCATCATGCCGTCAGCAGCTGTAACTATTTCTGTTCCATGGGCTTTGGGCATCTTTTTGCGGCTATCAACCGCAAACCGCAGAAATACGATCTATAATACTTTGAAACAGCATTAAACTGACAATTAAATTATATATATATATTTTTTTTTTTACAAAGAAAATACTTACTTTTATATGTTTCTTTCGTCACACTGCTGCACTTTTTAGCTGCGTTTACCTTTATTTTGCTGATGTTTCGAACAGAATTATGGGAAATTTCTCATACCCCTCCAATTGTAGTGTGGTTTCGAGAGCCAAACTTCCCTCCCCCTTAGCCTTTCCACTCCGACTCATCGAGAGTCCAGACACCCCTACTCCTTCATGAGAACGTGCAAAATGGAGGGGTGAGGTTTAAGGGGGGAGTTGGGATTGGGCCACTCTGTCGGCCTTTGGGTGACAGAAAGTAATGACGTGATGAGAATCACTAAGAAACAGTGACAAAGTGATAAAAGCTAGAAGAACTGATGTTGTTTTTGCCACTAAATGAAAAGAATGAAGTTTGGTGCTAAAATCTGTGTTTCATCTACACGAGTGAGTTGGATTATGAGGTTTATGAAGGTATAAAGTTATAATGTGGTGTTATTATTTTTGCAAAGTTGCCATTTGTTTGTCGCAGTTCAGACTAAACTGTGACAGTTCTGACCTTGTTTGGATAATTCCAAACAGATCTTTAGTGCAGCTGTTGACAACACTAACTGTACAGAAAACAGAGGTGATTTGTGGTTTTAATGTGGCTGTTTTCTGCCTAAAATCAGAGCTAAGCTAACAGAGCTATACACTGCGTTCCAAATTATTATGCAAATGATGTTTTTGTTTGATTTTCCAAAATACTTGATGCAAATGATGAT
>JAPQRP010000020.1:22567734-22582863 GCA_037367295.1 Apogon hyalosoma
AAAATCTTATTTCAAGAAATCTTACCAAGATAATTTTCACTTGTTCTATTGGCAGATTTTTTTTTGCTTGAATTAAGTGAAAAAAAAAAATCTTGCCAATCTGCCAATGGAACAAGTGAAAATTATCTTGGTAAGATTTCTTGAAATAAGATTTTCAAGGTCTATTGTCTACAAATAAGTGCTTATATCTCACTGAAAAGTTCCTCTTTTGGTGATTATGTCTTATTTTAAGTGTGATGAGTTATTTGGACTAGAAATGAGAAAAATACACTTGGTAAGATTTGGATTTTTGCTGTGAAACAAGCTCTGAATCCTTTTTTAATTGTAGACGACTTTAAACAAAGTTTAAAGATGAAGTAAAAACACTTACTGCAATGATATTTTTCGCAGTACAAAATTATTAATTATTATTATATTATATTAGGACATTTGTCATTGTCGCTTTGTAGTCCAGGCCCGTTAGCAATGAAACACATGATTTCAATGTCCAAAAACTTTTGTCCATATTGTATGTTTGATTCTTTGTCAGCTGTTTAGCCTTGCTTTACCACATCTCCAAAGGTAAATATTATGCACCTTTGTGGCTCACTTAAATATTATATCCGACATCCTAAGTGAAGTTTGAAGGTACAGTTTTACAGGGAATGTCTGAAACTGTGCATTTGCATTATGGGAAATGTTCACAATACAGATTTTTCTATTTAGACTAGTAGCACTAGTTCAGGCTAGTTAAATATTAAAACAAACTAATCTTAATTTTTAATACTGGTTTGAAATAAAAGTTGTGTTTTTCCCTCAGGTATCACCACTGTGCTGACCATGACTACCATCAACACCCACTTGAGAGAGACACTACCCAAGATCCCCTATGTCAAAGCCATAGACATGTACCTGATGGGCTGCTTCGTCTTCGTCTTCTTGGCTCTGCTCGAGTACGCGTTTGTCAACTACATCTTCTTTGGACGAGGCCCACAGATGCAGAAGAAACTGGCAGAGAAAGCACAGAAAGCAAACAACGATCGGAATAAGTTTGACAGGCCCAAGGTGAGGATTAGTTTGGGAAATTACACGACACTGATATCAGAAAGCAACTGACCCTGGTCCTGTTAGATATGTCAACTTTTTACAGCTCTTAACATGTGACATTTCCAGGTTCATGTATCTAAACATGACAAGGCCTAGGTTACCTGTGCATGTACATTTTAGCAAATGTTTCCAACTATGTTCAAATTCAGAGACATCTGTAGTATTCAAAGTATTGAGCCATTTTGTTTGGTTACCTGTCAGTGGCGTCATATCTTGTTTATGGGGAAAAAATATAAACATCAGATAATTCACAAGTTCATCTATTATAACAGCTGTGTGGAAGTAAAAACTTGTCCCAGTTGTTATGCAAATCTCATTATGTTGTGTTTATGTTTGATATGCAACTATATACACACACACACACACACACACATACAATATAACTCTTAAGACGTAACCACCAAATAGTTGCTTAGTTGTAATACAGCAGTATTTAAGGCCACAATGCATATTTTTTTTCATGCTTTTCACAAACATAATGTGAATAAAACTTTAATGCATTTATATGTTCATTTTCGCCAATATATTACCGTAAAGAGTTCCAAATCTTATAAGTGAAGAACCACATGGCTAAAATCAATAAATGACACTTCATTTGAAAGCTAATAATGTCTAGTTTCAGAAAAGGTCCTTTTTCAGTATGTGGCTGAAATATAACCTGAACATACACACACACACACACACACACACACACACACACACACACAGACATACATACACACATACATACACACATATATACACTAGACCTATTAGCTTCAATCACTATCTCGGTGATTCATTCACTAGTTATGCTTTGGTGATTGGAAATGCTGCAAAATAAACCTGGTGACTGAACTGCTGAGAATCTAAGCTTTGTCATAAGGTATGACAGCCCTGCATTGACAAAAGTTATTGTACAGACATTAAGGTATTTGATACTAAATGACTGAATTGCTGGCGGGAATGGAGAGGTTTAAGAAGAAGTAAATAGTACAGAAATTACACACTGTGCATTTTAAAAGCAGATGTACAGGAGAACAGTAACCGTATAATTTCTATGGCTTGTCCTTTTGGCATGTTGGTAAAATAAAAAGTTTGCCCTGGACTTAAATGGTCTGTACACTTCCAGACCTTTGTGAACCCCAGATCCAACACATGACTGAAGCTCAGACAAAGGGCTGTGTGTTTGTTTTTCTCCTGGCTAGTCTGCACTGGAGGGAGGCAATTGCAAGTCTTCATCTGTTAAATCGTCCAATCAGGTACAAAGTCGTCGTCACTCACGACGGGTGAGTGTCTGTTACTACCCGCTGTGTCAAATCTGTGAACCTCCTCTGAAACTTTGTTGCTGCCGTGCAAAGTTTTATTACCCTCTCATTTAGCAAAAGGGACACCAATGAAACCAGCCATTTCACTCCCACTGTACACAACCAACACCTCAATGCATCTTTTCTCCTTGTTTCACTTTACTTCCACTACTGTTGTTGTTTGTGTGTGGATTTCCAATCCCCCAAACTAGCATCTCAAGATCATCATCATTGCAAATCTAATCAGTGCTGACCTGAAAGTTCCCTTTATACCTCATAATTTGTACAGTAAATGCCAGTCTGGTATGTAGCAGTGGTTAACCTGTGTTTTATCAATATTACTGTGTTCATTGTTTCCATCTCTGCAAGCGGTGGGCCTCTAAATTACATAATGGGGCACCTCTCATCAAACTGTCTTGAATCACTTACTTTACTCACAACCCAACAGTGTTCCTGGTGCTTAACCCATAAAGACCCAATGCTGCTTTTGTGCTAGTTCTCAAATAATTTTTTTCTCTATATTTAACATTTCTTCAGTGATTTGTCACCATTTATTCTTAAATAATCATCCATATTTTGCGTTTTGTTTCAGTCAAAATCAGGTATTTCCTAATAAAGTTGAGGGTTATCATTATCAAAAACAGAGAAAACTGAAGAAAAAGTGACTTTTCAGTAAAATATATCATTAATGAACCTAAACCAAATGTGTCCATCCACTGTCATTGATCCAGTTCAATGGGTTTTACTGGTGAATCAATGTCATAGAAGATGACGGTGTTTCCACGGTAACTATGGAGCCTCTGAACGTCCAAATGGGTCATATCTGATGATCATGAAAAGGTGACAAATGGCATTTTACACCAATTATTTACATGTATTGATAGGATTAGTGGATCAACAGGTATTAAACAGTTCAGATCAGTAGATGGTTTTGGTCACTGGTGGATGTTTGGGTCTTTATGGGTTAATATTCAACCAGCAGCTGATGATCACAGACAGATATTTCCAGTTGTAGAAGGCTTAATTATTCTGATGGGCTCTGGTATTATTTCTTCTGAATGTTCTGGTAATGATGTGAATAAGGAGCTCAGTTCATTATTTTCTTCATCAGACTTATAATTTAGAATTTATATAGACTGAATATATGGGGCTTTTATTGTATCATTATTATATAATTATGTTCACAGTTCTGTATAAGATTGGAAAGTGGATTTACATATAAATATCCCACATGCATTTGCAGATTTGCTGCCGTAGAACTGTAGCAAAAATATCTTGTGTATAGGCTTTAGGTTAGTTTTAAGGACTTGATGCGATTACTGCTCCTTTGTAGTCTTGCCGTTAGTAAGTATATGCAAATTTAAAGGTCTATTTACACATTTGCATTTTAGCAAATATATTATAGATCTAAGTATATTCATAATTAATTATACAAATGTGTGTATAGTGCAATACAACAATATGTGTGCGATTCATTATCATTTATTATAATATTAACTTCTGAGTTTTGTGTATCTCAGTGAAAATCAAGTGTTTTACTATGTTTGATTTACTGATCATGTAGATGTTCATAAAAGCTCAGAGCGAATTCAAATGTTATTATATCAGAACAGAAAAAACTGACTTCAGCAAAATATGTCATTAACTGAACATAAAAACAAGTGTCTACAACCACTGTCATTTCTCAAATTTGAATGAAGAAGATGGTAGCAGATGATGATGAAAAGCTGACGCACTGTATTTTAACTCAAGTATTTGTGGATTAGTGGTTCAGAAACTATTAAAAATTTAGATCAGTAGATGCAGTTGGTTGTTTGCGACTGTTTATAACTTGAAGGGTTAACTGACAGTATGATTATTAACACCCCTTAGAAGATTTTCTCACTTTTTAATGGGTCCCTGGTTGTCCTGAAAAGAACTACCGCTCTATCTTAAAATAATCTTAAAATAGAAACTAACAATCCTCCTTTCCAAAGATTTCTGGATGTTTCATGATGTTTGGTCCATTGAATTCGAGGTGGGACACGAGTATTGCTTTAGTTTATATAAAAGGTGTCTCAGGGATGCAGTGGAGATCTATTTCTGACATGCAGGTTTGACTGATTTTTATGTTTCGTGTTGAAAGCAGCAGCTGTCATGACATTAGTATTAGAGCCATGCAGTCCAACCTTGAGCTGATTTGTGAGGAGTGATTTAAGTTTGGGACAGGAAACGTGCTTCTGAAGGCTACTGTCTGTTACCCTGGCTGTAATCTGTCAGCCTCCTGAGAGACGCTGGGCCCGGGGCCGACGCTCGCCGCACATGTGCCATCAGTCACCGACGCCTCAACACGAAGCCCATTTTTAACACTGCTCCTGTCTGTTGTGCCTAGGTCGACTCCCAGGGGAACATTTTGCTGACAACATTAGAGATCCACAACGAGGTGGGAGGGAATGAAATCACAACCACCGTGAGCGAAACACACAACTCTTCCTCCATGGTCTTTGACAACTCGGGCATCCAGTACAGGAAGCCGAGTGCGGCGCGCGAATCAGGCCACCTCAGCCTGGAGAGGAATGCTCACTTAAAGAGAACCCGACTGCGAAGACGGTCATCTCAGCTCAAGATCAAAATCCCAGACCTGACCGATGTGAACGCTATCGACAGATGGTCACGGATAATATTCCCCTGCACCTTCTCCCTCTTCAACTTAATCTACTGGCTTTATTATGTTAACTAATGCACTGCTGTTTTATAAACCCAGTTCTGTCTCATTCATGCATTTGGATGAGAGTACTTTTAACATGAAGGACAAAAAATCCTTAAGAACACTTTTTTAATTTAATGAGTGCAGACTGATGAAATATTACTGACTGCAAACAAGGATTTATCCACACATGTATTTTACAAAGACTGTCTTGTAAATTACTCCTGTGAGGACCTGGGACATTTCATGGGTTGAAAACAGTGTCTTCACTTGATCTGAGGTGTCAGATTATTTACAATGTAGATCTGGTGTTACAACTATACCCATAATAAAGTATGAAACATGGTCATCATATTACAACATATTACCAGACGCACAACTCAAACAGACAAACCCAGTCATCCATCGATGTAAATGAACAGATCTGAACACATATGCATGGACCGAACTCTGACTTTATGATCTGGAAACAACATGGAGTGAAAGGGGACTTCAATTGCCTTGACGCCACCAACCATTCACTTGTTTTGAAGTGAACAGTGGAACCGTTATGACCTTCCTCCAACGTTACAGATGTTTAAAACCATTTAGGGATGTCAAAAAGTTTGATTTTAACACCCAGTTTTTATTAACAAGAGGAAAGTTGATGGAGTTGATACCAGCATTTTATAAAGTTGTCATTTCTGTCATTCACTGCCATTACATGAAGGAAAAGTATAACATTTTGGGAGTTTGATTTCTTGCCAAGAGTTAAGTAAAAAGATTGATGCCATTATTGTGTCTGTATGTTGAAGAAGAAGGTAAAGCTAGGCGATAACTCACTTAGCTGGAAGAGAATAGCTAGTCTGGGTCTGTCCAAATATAAAACAAGCTAATTTGTGTCTCACTTAAATACTCCACAGTCTATTTTTATGCTAATGTATGAATCAAACCATTACAATTATTATTAGATTCAATGGAGTCTATTTTGTGCTGGAAGAAAGTTGTTTGTTGACATTAGCTAACTCCATTTTTAAGTTAACAACTGTCTCAGATGCCTACATTGATGATAACAGCCTATATGTGATACTACAGAGAAATAGGGTAGTTTTTTCTGCAAAAATCTTTTTGTTGGCTTCTGAGGTCTTTAATTCCTCTTTTTTGCTGTTCTACATTGAAAACAGTGTGCAGCACTGTTAACTTAAAATGGAGTTAGCAACAACCAGCACCAACTAAAACACAGATTTTAAAACCTCACAAGCATGAACAGATCTGAGACACACACACACACACACACATATTTATATATATATATATATACACACACACACACACACACACACATATATATTTATAATTTTAATGACTCTAACTGCTTAGATTCATTAAAGCCAGATTCAGGCTAGCTAAATTCTTGCTTCCCTATCTTTACGCTAAGCTAATCTAAGCTAAACTAATTGTTTCCTGAGAACGGTATCAGTCTTTTCCTGTAACTCCCAGGTTTTTATAACTAGCACGTACAGTTCTTGTATCTGATCAGTTTACATTTCATCATTGTACTTTTAGCAATGCTGTCATAAAGCCCTAAACACTTATTATGCATGTTTTTCAGACTGAGTGCGCTCTAACTTTTGTCTTTCATTTTCAAGTTGTCACCCTGGCATTTGTTCTTTTTTCTGAACTTTGATGTACATACTGTATCATTTTCAACTGTTTCAGCTTCACATTAATTACATGGCTATGTTGTCAACATTGTTTTGCTCAGTGATTTCAGGCCTGGCTATTCTGTTTGTTAGTTTTCACACTACATTATGATTTCCTATTTGTGTTGTAAATATAAAACACATATCATAGCCTGTGATTATTTCTGTTCTTTCCTTCAGCAGTCACATACTATAAGTGAGTCGAGGCTGTAGGGTTTCAGCATATATAATCTTTTCAAAACAAGTATTCACACCACACCATCTGCACTGCTTGGTTGAGCTACTTGCAGAGCGTAGGAGTGACACCACCTGCCAGAAGTCCACACAGCTTGACAACACCCAAGTGCACCCGTCTGACGAAGCCCAACATCCCATAGCAATAAAGAAAAAAACTGGATAATGTAGCAGTGTTCTGCAAGATGTCCAACAAGTGTAGAAGCCTGACATTTTCTAGTGCACTGTGTTCTCTTTTACATAAGGGTAATGCTTCATACTTCAACACCCTTGTTTTGCATTAATAACCAGTGTACACACTCACTATATACAGTAGTGGAGAAAAAAAAGTTTTTGGACACCTTTAAAATTTTATATGATCTCAAATACTATCATGAAATATTTGCAGGTAAATATTTTTTGTATTTCAAAAGATGTGGCCGCATCAGTCAGTCAGTCAGTCTACAAACAGATGCAAATGACTATTTTTTTAATTGTTAACGTTAAAAAAATAACAAAAAATTACTGACAGTTTCAAGATGTCATGCCCTTGATGTGTTTCATTATCTTGTAGAAACATCCGGTTTTGACCTCGATATAACAGTGCATGTGCAGAAGGAAACATGGGTTTAAGGAATGGAACAATACTTGGTTCAATGACTTAAGACTGATTCTTAATGCAATATATTACAAATGCATTGGGCATCCAAAAACTTTTTTACACCACTCTATATAGACATTCTAAAGTTGTTATAAGCACAGGATAAACCAATCAGGACAAACTAATAGTTGAGATTTATTGAATTTGAATTTATTGCACAAAAATATGAAGATGAAAATACAGAGTCAAAACTATATATACAAGTATATGAATGCAATTCATACTAAAGATTATTTCTTACCATACAATGTTTTCGTCAGATTTCAGAGTTTAGGTGCTGTTTGGGTTCCAGCATTTTTGCTAACGCTGTGAAAGACTAAGGCTCCTGGACTGAGAAAGATAATTTTACAATTCTCGACAAAAAGTATGTGATTTCATATTATTAAGGACCATTATTATAAACATAAATTGTACATAATCTTATCTGAAGTTCAGGACCACACCTCAAAAACTGCTACATGCTATACACCTGTTTGTTTTCACATCCATGGCCCATCTTCTTTCCCCCTCCTGTTTGTCATCCTATCTATCATGGGGATTAGGTGAGCATGAGAGCTGCAGAAGACCCTCCTCAAACCACAGACACTCATCCATTTACTTCATCATTATAACGCATTTTTAAATCAATACCATTATCCAATAAATCCACTTGTTTACAGTTGTGGTACTTGCTGGTAAATGTGTACAAAAACATGGAAAACCTACCACAGAATAAAAAAAAAAAAAAAAAAAAAAAAAAAGACATAAAGTTAGTCTGGATATTTTCTACAGTGATTCTACATTCATTTGGTGTAAGTGGCTTTGATAATGGGCCTAAACCTTTTGTTAGCAGGGAAAACCTTTCTATATAAAGTTATTCTTAAATAACTTATACTCCAACTATAACTGTCAAATATTGATTAGAAGTTCATTTCAGAAGGAGATGAAGTTGTTAAAAAACCTTTCACAATCCAAAACATGCCCATCTGCACATACATGACTGTAAGCCTTTACTTCCTTATGCTTATAAAAAACAGTCTGTTCTGAATAGTGAATATGGCATTTAACTGTTCAATGAATGCATCCTGTATTTACATGTACAAATCATTCACAGGTTAATTTGCAAATAGTTTACTCATGAAAACTGTTGTCTTTTGACCTTCAAAACAGAAATTAACTAATGATAACTTAATAGATTTCAGTTAAATTATGTAACTTTGTTTAGATGCTTTAACCTTCACTACACAAGATTTACCTGTGCTTCTGTGCATATGCGAAGTCTGTGTGAGGAAAGTAACAACTTTCTTGGTTGTCTTCATTGGTGATAACACCCTGTACAAATTGTTTGTGAATGACAACAGGCTCGTTTTCCACAACAATCTATAATTCTCACTCCTGAATAGTTCTTAATGTGCAGCACCAACTACTGTTATCCCAGAATCCAGCTATTATCCCCTTTTCAACATTTATGTTTGAATCATTTGGAAAATGGAGCAAAAGAAGATAAGCTACAAGAAGTGGAGGGGCAATGAGGTCCATTTTTTCCAGCTCTTTTGAGCATATTCACCTTGCTCCTACAAGTGCATTGCAATAATCTCTCTGTCCATATGTTCGGGATAATTACCCTGGAACTCATTGAACATGTGCCTATTATGCTCAAAAGAAATTCAGCGGGACTTTGATTCAGCAACTTGAAACACCCAAACCTGATTTGAATAACATTTCCAGGAACTCTAAGGTGCGGTGAAAGCACAAACTACACAGGTTACCAGGAATTATTTTATCCAGGTAAATAAATTCCTGCTAATTAAAGTTCCTGGAAGTGTTGACAGAAAAGGAGCTATTCTTAGCTTAAACCTGGGTCTTAGCATGAACACAAACATCATGTAAGCGCATATATTCAACAACTTAAACATGACTATAAGTGGCATTTTTCACCATAACTGGTTCTGTCATTTCAAACATATTTTGCTACCCCACATATTTTGCTTATTTCCAGCTCCTATAGCTCGTAGTCAAGTTTATCCAAGTAACAGCACAATAAAATCATTGCATTAAATGATGTCCTGCAGCAGTAGATATCATAAGCTAAGCTAGAAGAGGCAATTTTCTTACTGGGACCTCGTCAGCAGAAATAAGATTCAAACAACCATAACCATCAGAGATATGATCCCTGTTTTACTGTGTGTTTTAGCACTGCTGAGGTCATGGCAGAGCGCCTCTCAAATGAGCGATGCTGCTGTATTATTCATAACACCCAAGAGAACTGTAACTACCTTAATCATTCATTAGTCAGCTGCGTTCTTCATTTATCCCCTCTATCCTTTCTGCAGCATATTATGTTTTGACAAACGTTAGTCATTCTAATCTCATTTGTGTCACTCTGCCTGTTTGTTACTTATCCCCCTGCCTGTGGTAATGTTGTGATTGGTGTAGTGTAGGATGAAGGGCTTTGACAATTCGTCTGTGTGATATGGCGGAGCTGCAATAATTCAGTCCTCAAATAACAGCTGATTTACTGATGTGTGTGCATGTGTCAGACAAATGAACAGCAGGTATGTGTTTTACCATGTACTGTTCATTATTCTGATGTGAAATAACACATTTAAAATCCTTCCCCCTCTCTCTCTTGCTTTTACATTTCCATAAAATCTGAATTGTGCGAGCTCTGGTTCTCTGCACTCTGATTAAATGGCTTTGTTCTGGTGACAGATGAGATTAATCTCACTGCTGGAACACTTCATGGATGTAATGACAAATAATGATTGAATGAAACAGGAACATTGTACACATAGCAGTCCCATGTATTTCACTTACCTGCAGGCGAGTTCCTGATGGTATTTATTCTTCACCTTTCACTGTGTATAAACACACTCTGAAATATTATGTATTTCAGATGTGTACTGCTGGCTTTAAAGTAACCGACACACCTTTGCACATACTTTTTGCGTACTTTTCTAATGGTGGTAGCTTGAACAAAACACTAGCAAGCAAAACCTTTGACATAGTTTGGTTGTAGTGTGAGAATATTTACTTGATCATTGATTTTTAACTTAATAATCTTAATACGTGGTCATGGGTTTAGGTGAAATTTCAGTTGAAATTTGGTGTTGTGCTGGAGGACATTGTTTGTTGATGTTAATTAAATGTCTATGCTAATGATGATGCCGATTACCTACATCCATAAGATCCTGTACACTGATTTCTAAAGTATGTGGATGACACTTCATTAGCTCTTTTTTGTTCCTCAACAGCAGGAGTATCAAACATGTGGCCCGTGGGCTAAAACTGGTCCACCAATGGGTCAGCAAGATGGATTTGCAAAGTGCAAAAATTACACAGAAGATATTAACAGGTAAGGGTATCAAACTCATTTTACTTCAGGGGCCACATACAGCCCAATCTGATCTCAAGTGGGTTGGACCAATAAAATTAAAGCATAAAAACCTATACATAATAACATCTTAAATGTTTAACAGTATTATAGCTGTTACTAAATGTTCTGTGTGTTTGTAGATTCACTGTGATCTGTGGATTGTAATACACATGTGTAAATGATAAGGTGAGACATAAAATTGTTCTTAAGGAATTTCAGGTTGTTTATGGTTGTTCACATTGTGAATATGTTCATAATGTAATTTAACGTTTTTGTAATAACACAGAGAAAAATTTGGAATTGTCATTATGTATAGGTTTTTCCGCCATTGTTTTACTGGTCACTTGAGTTCAGACTGGACTGTATGTGGTGCATGAACTAAAATGAGTTTGATGAAAAAAGATTGTGTTAAAATAGTTATCATTAGCTTAGAAATGGTATCATCAAACATCAAGAAATGTTCATACTCCAACACAAACTTGTGCACACAAGAATATAAAAATCTTTCTTTGAATCATGATGTCTAGTAATTTCCATGAACGTCTTAAAATTTCTAGATATGTGCTAATCCATTTGCCAGCAAAATATTATCATTTTACATGTCTTCAATCCTTCTATAAAAGAATATCTAATCTCTGCATAACAGCCTTATACACAGCACCTAACATTAGCATTAGCATTGGTAGATTAGGAGCAGTGCTGTTGAAGGCGCTCTGGAACCAACTCCAGATCTTCGTTAGTATCTTGGTCCAGGACATTGACAGAAAAATTAACTTACATAGACCTGTTTTTGTTGATGGGGGAACCAGAGAATCCGAAGGAAGCCCACAGTGCTGATGTAGCTTAGGTACCACAATTTGCACAAAGGCAATGTTTTTTCTGGTGATAACCTGAATGTAAGGATTGTTGGGTGTTTACCTAAGAATGAGCTGTTTACATCCTAAAAGGCATCTGGTCTCCTCCTTTAACTCTACCATTTCCCCATATTTCTACAGTGGCTCAGTGTTACACTCCATTGTTGCTCAGATTTTTCTTTCCATTTTATAGCAGGTGGTATTGAGTGTTAAGGTTCATATTTTGAGTGTGGATTGGAGTTGATGGACATGATATGAGGGGGAATGGAGTATTCAGTAGGCTGCAATTTCAGCTTCACCACTAGATGCCAATAAATTTCACACAGTGTACCTTTAATGAATGTATGTATAGGCTAATGCCCCTGTGATCATCCTATGTCTATTTGTTTTTATTTATTTTGTTTCTTTCTTTCTTTTGATGATGCTTATGTCATCATTATATGTAATTTTACATTTTTTTAATCTATAGTGAAGGAGTGATATATTAATGTTTGGCTGTTTTATGTCTTGTTTCTGTCACCTGCCTAGGGACTGCAGATGAAAAGTGGTTATTTTTTACTAATTCTGGCATATTTACATGGGTGTATTTTTTATACAGCAATATTCATAAATTGGCATGGTCCCTATTAAATAAACCAATAAAATAAATCAAAATAAAATGAAATAAATTAAACATTTAAACATACATACTTTGTAATTTACTGCACTGTCTGTTTCAAGTTTGCAATAACTTATGTCTTAACATATACATAAGTGTCTCATACTAACATAGTGACATCTCATGGGATTTAAAATGCAACACCTAATGTTTTTTAGTAGTCATTGGACAGAATATTTCGAAATCGTGAATGAGGATGAATTGCGTTACTGCAGTATCTTATAAACACAGTGTCAGAAAAGAAGGTTTCTTTAACACATATTATTTTAGTAATGATAAATAACAAACAGTAAATTTCTGTCATGTTCATCTCCGCTGATTTAATTAACATTATGTTGCAGGGGTTATGATTCAGTATTTTTCCATATATTAATTCAGTCTTAGATTAAATGTAATATTGTAAACAATTTGGCCCCAAAATCTGATGCAACAATGGGATCTGCACTGGCATTCCTCATAAAGCATAAAGAACGTGCTGCGATGTTCAGTTGCATCCATTTTTTTCCTGATGCCCTGTGAAAAATCATCAAAAAAGCATCTACAGCGCTATTTTAAAATGTTGAGCATCATTAACAAGGCTTTGTAAAGTGACAAGAACAAATCTTTAGGTCAAAACATACGTTTGACAAGAAGAACCAACACTGAAACTGCAGTGAAGTCACCACATAAAAGCAAATATGCATGACGACTATATTCTGACAAACAAAAACCTCCTGTCTGATCAAATCCCCGAGGACGCAGGACTGTAAAACCCTCTTGTAAAAATGCAGCTCTGAGGATTTGCCTGTATAATTAGTGCTTTTACAGAGAAAGTGTCAGACAAATGAAGGTGAAAGAGAGTCATTTATTATTTCCATTAAACGTGTTTTATTGTGTCAGATATTGTAGATTTGTTCAGTAAATGACATGCAAATCAGGGACTGGAGGACTCTTAATGGGACTGTAAACATTAAATGCAACATAAGCAGGAGGAAACCATTTGAACCATGTGATACAGTAGCAGATCATACTGTATATTAAAAATAAAAAATCGACTCTGTGTTTTTCCCCTCAGATTCTCCGATAATGAAGCTCTGGGCATGTGTGTGCAATAAAAGCAATAACCGAAACAAATCAGAGCGTTGATTGGGCTTCTTTTGGAAACTATGAGGATAATTAGACTGAGGCAATAATAAATTTCAGACTTTAATGAGACAGACAGTTCGAATATCAGTACATTCACACAGGATAATTCATCTAAATGAGTGATATTAAAACTGGAGGCGGGAGAGACAACGACTGCCATGTGAGTGGTGGACCAATAACCAGGAGCTGAGGTTGCCAACACAAATTGGATCTCCACGTCCGTCAAAGAAACTCCTCATTACCAACAGAGTGAGTATAAGATTTGGGATATTGATATCACCACTAGGCTTTCATATCTGCATGTCTGATCCACTGTAGGGTGTTTTTGCAAAAGACAATGTCTACAATGATTAAAAAATACTCTGTTTGGAGCCATTTTGCTGCCAGACCATAAAAAAATGGATCAGTAGTATAATTATACTGTCAAAAGTTTGTTATAGGAGAATACTGTAATGTTACAACACATGACAAAGAGACAAGAATTTCAGCTCCGAAATCCAATACAGATAGATATAAAATATTAACTCACCCTCAGGTTTGGACCCTCTAATAAGTAATTTTGTGATCCAACTTTACGTTTTTCCTCCATTAACAAGATCTCAAGTCAAATAGAGGACTCTGTTGTTAGCGGTGTCTTGCTTTGATTGACAGCTCATTTGTTTGCTAAGTCGAACTTGCAGACTTTGGGCTTGAATATCCATCTATCCACTTCTCAAGAAGAAGAACAACACAAATCTTAACTCAACAAATCCCAAAAATTTTAGGCCTATTTCAAAACTTCCGTTTCTGTCCAAAGTTCTAGAGAAGGTGGTTTCTGAACAATGTGTGTCCTTCTCAGAGCAATTCAACATTTTTGACACTTTTCAGTCTGGTTTCTGTAAAGTACCGCTCTACGGAAACTGCCCTGCTTAAGGTGTCCAGTGAAATTATAGTAGCAGTCGTAGTAGTAGTAGTAGTAGTGGTAATAGTAGTGAAATCTTACATATGTAAAATCATCCCATAGTTGTTAGAATTTTTGTGAATGGGAAAGAATGATTGGTTGTTTTGTTTGTTTTTTCTGCATGGCTGTTATATATTTAGACTCTTCAGTGTGTGTTCATCACACCAGCTACAGTTGCCAGGAGATTTGTGATGCAACTGTGTTCTTAAAATAAGATGTAATGGACCAGTTTCATAAATGGATCATTGAATATATCAATTACTTTAAACCACATGCTAAAGCTACAGTGCAGAACTTCTGTCACCCCCCCAGTGGAATTCTGCGTTATTGCAACATAAAGCCGGCGCTTCCATATGGCGTATACCCAGGTATAGATAACGGATGTTTTGTTGTTGGTGATCAGTGTGTTTTTTGTAAGCAGGATTATCGTCAACGCAACACCAAACTGAACGACTGTAGCTCTCCATGCTTGCGCTACACACCATGCACTGCTCACCATGGTGCACACACTCACTACACAATGTGGCTAACACCAGGCTGCTAACATTACATTATGTTCATAGCACCATTTCCAAGAAAATAA
>JAPQRP010000020.1:22582963-22595807 GCA_037367295.1 Apogon hyalosoma
CCTTCTTCGCTAATACTCCTTCAGCCGAACGTCCAGGCTTTTTCTTTGTGGTAGGATCCACTTCTGAACCGTGTCTCAGCCGTTTCTTTGGCTTCTCCACCATGTTGCTTACCTTGCTTTCCCTTTCTACCTGTGCTCTGCCTCTTGCCCCTCCCTTCTTGTTGTGAGGTAAGATGCGTCATTTCCTGTGCGCCAGCGCGGGAATGTCGCCGGTCGACACCAAAGCAAAAATGATATATATTGAAAAATACCACAAGATTTTAGAGGAGCCGATCGGCTTAATCAGCATTGTGTGACCTCCTCTAGTAGTGGCCTGGGTGAAACGGACATTTACAGACATGTAGAAGTTCCACACTATAGCTTTAAGACATGGTTTGACCTTCCCTCTAGTAAAACTGTAAGGAATACAAAAGTATGTTTGTATTATTTATCCTTACATATTACTGAGCTCCATGGACTGGTTTAAAAGTGTTTATAGCTGGATCAGGTGAAATCTTTAAATATCATCCACTTTTTGTCATCCAAAGATATTAAAAAATAGACCAATTAAACAGTTTCTGTCATTACGATGTTGAAGAGTAACATGGATGAAACAGACTTTAATGATTCAATTAAAAATAAATAGTTTTCAGATGTAGTTACTACGAAAAAATCTGTTGAAATTACAGGTACTAGTAATGTTGCTGATTACAGAGAGATTACAAACAAATATATGAAAGTTTTGAAGTAGAATGTTAACAGTTTGTCATGTCTTTGGACATTTCAGTGCTAGAAATTCAATAATATTTCTCTCCTGAAATCAGTTGAGGCTCTGACATTACTGTACATTACTGTGGATTTAAAATGATTTTACTCCCAGGCAAAGTGTTCTGAATGTAATCAAATGGAAGGTGCTAAATTACGTTGAGGAAATAATTAAAGTCAGTATATTATTTCTGACATTTTAACAGGGTAACTGAAACTTGTATTACATTTCCAGAGTAACTTTCCCAATATTATTTACACATTACATTTGTAAAATCAATGTGACACTATCCCTGGTCATACCTGTGGAGACGAACAGACCTGACTGGGACATGTTTGCTCCAGCTCTAACTACCTGGACTCATCAGTTTTATTGGTGCTGCTCAGCAGCTGGGCTGCAGTTTGTCCAGATGGTTCTACTGCATTGCACCCACATACAGACAGTTATGAATGAACACAGAGCCAAAATGACAATTAATTGTAATAAATGTGTCGTTTCAGTTTTCCAATCAATATAATTTAAAAAAAAAAAAAAAAGAAAAAAAAAGTTTTACTCTGTAATCATTACACTCTTCATTAGCCACATTCATTAAAAAATAAATAGACATAATAAAAGTGAATTTGAACAATTTGTAACTCCGGCAAAAGATTATCACTTTATTTTTGCTATTGTATGCGTTGACGTACACTGTGACACCTTCATTTGTTTTGTTTTAGCCTGAGTTATTCTCCTTGGTTTTCACCCCACATCAAGTCACAGAGACACAATAAACAAATAAACCAAGCAGCTCACCCTCTCAAATTAACATCCTAGTCATGACATACATAGATGGGAATTACCATTGTTTATTATTTGTACTGGATCATACATCTCACTCATATACTTCCAACATTTCGGTCACTGATGCCATTAACTTTGATTTTGTGCCTCCAAACTTTCTAAAGAATGATTTTTAATATCATAAATCAGATACATGGAAGTGGATCTTGTTGGTTACACTGTCCTCAAAGGTTTTAAACATAACATACAGACAGTTGTTCCTACTAGTGGGAGAGGTCAAGGGCACCATGGATGGACAGCCCACTACTTTTTGATTCGTAGCTTTTGACCCAGACAAGACTGAGACAAATATTACAGATAATTGTAAAGGTTTAAATGCCATTTTAAACATACTCCAAGAGCAAAATTTTGTTTCAAATATTTTTAAATGAAAAATATCAAAAACTCCTGTCACGGACGGACAAAAAATTAACATCAATTTTATTTTGCAAGAATTACAAAGATCTCAAAAGTGAAGTTCCTATGACATTTTCATCCTAAAACGTATTCAGTGTATACCTGAAACCCTCTATTTTACAACCTAATAATTGGTTAGAGGAAAAAAATATTTGATCATACCTCAATAGCAAGAGTTTTGAAAAATGGCAGCGTCACGGATGGACAACATAAGTAAATATCAAATTAAATTTTTTTTAATTTCAATTATCAATATCATATATATATATGATGTTATATGTAACCTTCCCTTGACTTCACCCTAGTGTTTAAAGTGTGTTTTAACCTTTTGACTGCACCACGACTGCTATTGACTCAAACTTCAGTAATGTTTTTTAGAAAATAAACTGTGGTCAACTTTCACTTATAGTTTTATTATGTCACTGCTATACTAATACTGTTCTTCTGAAATCTGTTTTATTCCCAAAATACATCATTACTCCTAGTCCCTTCTCTTTTGGAGGCTTGGTGTTGTTCTTATTAATCCAAAAATGAATATAAAGTCGGGTAGGTAAGTGTTGGATCAAACACTTCATTTGATTTATTATGATAGGTTAGTCTGGTTTCATCCATTCATTTAAACTTTATTCTTAGAATATACTGAGGAAAACAACAAGAAAGAGTAGTGATGAGAGCAATAAATTCAACAAACAATAAGACCTAAAGACTAAATGAAGAAATTACATCAACAGCAAAAAAAAAAAAGGATGTACAATGGTTTATTTCAAGGGTGTTTCACACACACATACGTGACCATGACCTTGTAAACATGGAAATAAAAATCAACTGTGTTTTTTTTTTTGCCGACTTTGTGTTTTTAATAAGATGAACCATAAAAGGAAAATATCAGTGGTTTTCACATTTGTGTATGTTTCAAGCGTGAAGTTGAAAAAGGCTGAGGAAGCACTTTTTGCGTTCCTGGAAGCTTAGCATTAGCTGAGGGTCAGTGCCCATCATAAGAAGTGGACTGGAGTGGTGGTTATTTTTGATGAATCTTAAACACAGTTCACTGGAACATGAACAATGATCATTCATTATGTAGTGCACGGTTGTTCAGAGTGAATTGGAAGTTGTAGATTGCTGTTGATGTATTCAATCTGGTGGTGCTCTTGTTCTAAAGTGTTCATATTATTCCTGTAATCTGAGACCTTTGTTGGGGTTGGTGTTGAAGTAAGAGCTGACACCTTCCTCACCTCTTGGGTCCACTGCTGCTCTGATGTATTTTCCTCCTCTCTTCTTTACAATTGATTAGATATCTCTGACTGAAACATTTTTGGACCTCACTGTGCACCGTCAGCAGTCTTTTGCGAGCACACAATCACAGTTTTTCGCTGCCTCTTTCTTTCCCCTTGCCTTCACCTCTCTTCCACTTTAAATGATGTATTATTCCAATCGGCAAAAATGTACAGGACGTTTTTTTTTTTCCTCGACATTTTCATGAGGCCTAATTTTGACTGGAGGTAAAATGAGTGTAATTAGTCAAGTGGATTGAAATAACCGAATCATACAGCCACAAATGGACACCCACATACTGCAATGGGTTTAATTAATCAGTGTATATTGTATAATAAGAGCTGCTTTTTAGAGATTGTGATCATTTGTCCTATCCTCCAAACACTCAGAAAGAAATGAGCTGTATTTAAATGAACAAAACCTGACAACGAAGAAATTAAGAACATCTACAACCCCAGTTCAAAACCCATGCATGAACATGCAAAGGGTATAAACTGGCAAATTGTAGTGTATCAGGCTAAAAACAAAAGTATTAGAATAAAGCTGCCATCATTTCTAAGCATGCATAAGAAACAATAAAAGAACAATAGTGATGTTAATGAAAACATTATTTAAAATCGTGTCATTTAATCCTTGTGCATTCCTGCAATAATTAAATTTTTACTACCTCAGTCAAAAATCACATGCACAAAAACTGATACAAAATCATCATATATCAATACATTTTCTGCTTATTTCTGCATAACTCTCTTAAATCACTTCAGCTCTGCTCAAAACTACCAAATGTTCAATTCAAGGATTTTGGATCAATGAATAGTGATGATGTGGGGTGTTACTGGTGATTAGCCTTGAATGTGTCAAAAAGTAAGAACAACATTCATGTCATAGCATTAGTGTTTTTATGTGATTAAAAAAAATCTTGTTTCAACGTAAGTCAAATTTTTTGTCATAAAGGTCCTGCTCTGAACAAAAAGTACCAATGGAATGAAATCAGTGTTATTGCTTATCTTTGACATGTCCAAAACAATGCCACATCCTTCCACCATGTATTATATGGGAAATATCCAATATTTTGTGTTGTTTTTTTATTGAAACAAGTGGTATCACATATTCAAATAAGTATTTAAAGGGTTAAAAGATTCCAAATTATTGAACATTTGGTAGTTTGTAGTGAAAAGCAGAAAAAAAAATCGATACAATGATTTATAGCAGCTTTTTTGTGTGTACATTTTGGGCTTAAGGGTCCCCAGAGGGTGCAAGAAGTACCAGTAGTGTACAACAGACCTGCAAGATAAACTGACAAAAAACGGAGGTCAGAAATTCATGCCATAAGCTGTAACACAGCCTTAATGATCAACAAATCAAAAAAGAAATATAACAAGAATGTTCAAAAATGGCCTGATGCATCCTGAAGGGTTAAAACATGCAACTCAAACACGTATAATTTAAAATATACAGGGAGGTGTTTCTATTTTGGTACCAATTTCTTTTCCAGACATTTGTTTTGTTTTGTCGCTGTCCCAACTCGAGATGTGTTGCAGCCGTCACTATTTTTTTCTGAAAAAGGCACATTTTCTAAATTTAAATATTTTATCTTTTATATCTTCTATTTTGAATAAAATATGGGTTAGTAGGACATCCTCATTGTATTTATTTTTTATATAGCGTTCCAACTGTATTTGAATGGCATCTATGGAAACAGAATATCAAAAGGTTGTTGAAGGACTATTATACTGAAACTAGCTCGTTGACCAGTGGGGAACCACGGGTCATATTATACCGATATCTTGTGACTGAAATTAGTAAATGCGTTGCTCCTGTGTTTAGCTTAGTTTCTCATCATGCAGTGTGGTACTGCGCTTCCGGTCAACTGTCATGGGCAAAGCAATGTGATTGTAAGGCTATTGTATTCCAAAATTACTAATATCTCCAAAAATATTGATCCTATCAACTTGCTGGGATATTTAATGTGGAGATGGTACTATTCCTCAACTGTAGGTACCAAATTGGCCAGTTAAAAACATCTCAATTTCTCAGAGCTGTGAGAGCTGAGACCTTCCAGTATTATGATATAGATGGTTTAGAAACTCAAAAGTGCTGTGATTATGATTTTGGCAGAACAGCTCAGTAATATCATGGTAACACGCAGGTGATAATTATAATGGAATAGATTTCTATGGCACTTTTCAAGGTACCCAAAGTGCTTTACATTATTGACCCATTATTCATTCACGCCCTGGTGGTGGCAGACTATGTTTGTTGCCACAGCTGCCCTGGGGCAGGCTGATGGAAGCATGGCTGCCAAACGGCCCCTCCCACCACCACTGAACATTCACACACATTTATATACCAGTGTGAGTGACACTGGAGGCAACGTGGGTGAAGTGTCTTGCCCAAGGAGCACATGACTACTGTGTAATTTTCAAAGTAATAACCATACACTATTGTCACTAATAACTAATTCAAGTTCTTGGTTATAAAAATAACAATGACCATATAATAAACCTGAATTAACATGTTCCCTTACGCCCCAAATGTTCCCTTTACTTCAAAGGCAATGCAGCAGAAATTATGTTTGATGCTATGACATGTTTCCTGGAAAAACGTGTGATATTTTCCGTTTAATAACCATGAATCCGCAAAATGCAAAAGTATCTATTTCTGCTTAATTTACCAGTGATAGGCTAAGCTAAACCGATAAGGACTTAGAATGCACACAAGATGACCACTTAGGTTTTTACAGGGAAACAAAGGATGAATTTCAGTTTTATAATGTGGTAATAATATTTTTGCATTTACAGTCGCAAAAAAAATCATTACAAAAACAATGGTTATGCAATCCAGTACAAACTCCTGTGTGTATCATGTGACTAAAACAGACAGAAAAGAAAACATGGAATGCCTAAAGCACTGTTTTTGTCAGGACAATGTCATATATATTGGTGTAAGAACTGAAGTGATTTTGGTTATTATCAAGAAAACATGGAAAATGGATAGATATTAGCTCTTGAAATGAACTCTTATGAGCTACTTTTGTTGTTATCATTATATTTGTCCAAAAAAAACGTACCTTTAGTTGTACCAGGCATTAAAATGAACAAGAAATTGAGGCAAACAAAGGTGGTCTAATATTTTTTTCTGCTACTGTATACTTCCAGGAATTGTCTTGGTATTACTACTTTATTACCATATTATTAAAGTATTTCTACCATGCTGTAATGTAAAGTGGCTTTCATTATAATATTATTATTCCATTTCTGTGGTGAGATCCCCTAAATCCCTGTAAATCCCTGTCATTACCTTTAATACTGAGCTATAACTTATTGATGAATACATTCTATTAGTACTTCTTTATCACCACGCCACCACACAAGCTGTGATGTCAGCTACTCATTTTTTATACTAATAAGGCCCTCTGACTCATCAATATAGACAGCTGATAGATAAATAGTGTGATGTAGCTTGTCTTTGTCTCTGGTGGCTGTGAAACGGCCGATCCCCGAGGCGACCTGCATCAGCCTCTTCATCATCAGCCTGGATGAGGCTTCCCCTGTTTATGTAATCCCTGGTCTCTAGGGAGGATTTCCCACTGAACGTCTTTGTACTTTCACTGTAAACAGCATTGACACATCAGGGATCACAGAATATTCGTCCTGTATGCAAACAGTCCTCTGATACCAGACGACTAGAGGATGTTAACCTGTGTCAGCACTGGAAAAGTCAGCCAACTAGGCAAAGTCATCCCTGTACAACAGTCACCCTCAACCCTGCATGTAATGAACCATACTGTACATCATTGCAATATCTCTAAATAATATTAGCTCTATGATGCTCCACTACCTTGGCAAACTCCATCGTGGCTGGCAGGATGCCCGGAAACCTTTTTAAATTAATGAGATAACTGTGCATATGCTGTGTTCTCTGGATTTCACGAGCCCACCCTGCTCCTGCACCGCCGCTTGGCCTCAGGGCTCGTTTTGCAGAGATCTGAACATGGAGTTTACACATCACTAATTATGTTGAGACGTTCATGGAAGGAGGCTCCGCTTTGGATCATGTGTTTTTTTTTAATCACATATATTTATATATGAGCTTCCAGGCATCCTAGTGGTTTTAACAAACGGTGTCACATCATGCCTTTTTCTTGCGTGGCCTCCATGTTCATTTTAGAATTGATCTCTAGACTTTACTGATCACTTTCAGAGATTGTCAGGGTCTTGCTCCTGGCTGTTTAAGTGAATTAGAACCTCCTGTACTCCAGCTCTTCTTGGGTGAGAACCATGGTTCCAAAGTCGAGGCTCAGATCCAAAGGGGACTGTGTCTTTGAACAAGGAGACAAGACACACAGAATCAGTGACTTCTTTAAATCACTTCTTAATCCAGAAAGACCTAGTACTACTTTTGTGGCAGTCCCCAAATGAATTTTTCTCTGTTTAATCTTTCTCAAAAATTTTAATCACCATTTATTATATTATTATCCTCTGTATTTTGCTTTTTTTTCAGTGCAAATAAGGTATTTTCCCATATTTAATTTTCTGACCATGTAGATTTTCATAAAAGCTCAAATTAAAGTTGTTGATTGTTTTAATCTCAGAAACAGAGAAAATTTAAGAAAAAGTGACTTTTTCAACAAAATCCATCATTAACTGGACATAAACCAAGTGTCTCCATCCACTGTCATTGATCCAACTCCATGGGTTTTACTGGTGAATCAGTGTTGTAGAAGATGACGGTGTTCCACATGTTCACTACAGAGCCTCTGAACATCCAAATGGGTCATATCTGATGACGATAAAAAGATGACAAACTGCATTTTACACCAATTATTTACCTGCATTGATCGGATTAGTGGATGAACAGGTATTAAACATTTTACATCAGTAGATGGTTTTGGTTGCCAGTGGCTGTTTGGGTCTTTATGGGTTAAAATTCAATTTTATAGACTTGCTGTTATGTGATTTTTATCATTTTAATTCTTTTTACCCTTTAACTCAGTTGTTTTATTGTTCTTATTTGCTTCTGGCAAAGTCATCTTTTATTGTTTATTCAGCATTGTTATAGTTTTAACTTCTACTTTCCCCTTTTTTCCTTTGTTTTATTTTTGTGATGTGAGATCATCTCTCTTGTTTCTCCCTTTGTTGTCTTTGTGTTTCTTGTTGCTTATTCTTTTCATCTTTTCTTTTAATGGAATGATGTAATGTTATTGCAGTATTTTCTTTATCCCGTCTGTTCCATACTGTTTTAACATCTCCTGCTTATCCTTTTTCTTCTTGTTTTAGCTTTTTCTGTTTGGCCAAATACTGTTACACTCTGTTTTGCATTACACCCTCTTTTCTTTTTTGTTTTTTGCTTTGGTTTTTCATTTTTCTTTGTCTGTTAAAGTAATTTGTAAACTATTGTTTGTTTTTTTTTATGGTGTTATATTGATACAGCAATTATTGTTACAATCTTAGGTTAACTCAGACCATATAATTCCCTAATTTTATACAGTATCAGCACATAACCTGGTGACTTTCCCTAAATACTGCATTGGATGTGACAATATGACCTAAACCTTCCGGGTCACCGCTGTTATTCCCTGTGACCTGCTCAGTTGGACCACTGGAACATGCCAGGTCTCGTACATTTTAACAGTGGATATTCACAATGTTGGATGAAAAGACAGACTTCATTAACAGTCTCTTTTGTACCAAGAGATGCCAAGCCAGAAGTGTGAAAATGCCCCCCTCAAATGACTCTAGTGGCCCTTAAGGCAGAGCCACCACCTCCCCAGTGCAACATCAGTATGACCTTACTTCCTGTCCAGAAACCCAGGCTGTGCTTAATTAAAGGTTAATGGTTAACTTGCTTTATTTTCCCCTTAGGGAAATTTGGTCTCTGCATTTTACCCATAATATATGCACACACACACACACACCCACACACACACACACACACACACACAGTACCTAGCATTAGCATTAGCACATATTAGGAGAAATGAGCTGGCATTGTCGGGGCTTGGGGACCGACTCCAGATCTTCAACAACACCATGGTCAGGAGCACCAACAGGAGAATGAACCTATATTTACCTGTTTTTAATGACCAGGGAAACCAGAACATAGAAGGGCTCTGGTCTGATTGAGAGTTGAACCCAGAATCTTCTTGTTGTGAGGTGGAGGTGCTACCACTACACTGACATGCAATATCCGAAGCTATTGCGTAAAATGTTCATGTCATTCAGTGTTTCACTCAAATTCCACAAAAAGATGTTGATACAGTATGTTGGTCACTGTTGTGGTACTGTATTTTTGTTGTATTTACCATGTCTTATATGGTAAGTCCTCAGACCATTGCCTTTAGTTATGTATGAAAACTCAGATTATGACCAGGACAGAAGGCTTTCTCGTGCTTAACCTTACAGGGCCTCTTGTGCATGTTAGGATCTGTTTTGACTAAGGGGACCCTTGTCTCCTTCCAGCCTGTACTACAGTCTTACTATGTAATAAATATGCCACACTTCAAGGTAAAGCCACATCTGGTATGAAGACAAAATTATCTTCAGGATATGCCTTATCTATCGTTTCACCTCGTTTTGTTCATTCTCTAGTGTAAGAACAGTCTCGACTTTGAGCAACTTTGAGTTTTGACTTGTTAATCATTACTGTATGATTCATAGCTTTTTGCTCCTTCTTGAAAGTAGTATTTGATTTTGATTCACATCCTTTTTCAAGTGATACTTTTTCTGCCACCAAACCATGACACATTATTTCCCTACTCCACTACCCTCAAAAATACATTCATACAATTCATACTAAACATTCAGTATTGAATAAAAATAAATAAAAATTAATAAAATCTAAGCATTTTAGAAAACTATATAAAAATAATATATGAATCATATGTATTTGTCAAAACAATTAAAATGACAAAACACCTTCAGGTCAACAGTGTTTGTATTAGGCAAATATAAAAAGTTGGAAAGTATTAATAACAAACTAATGGAAATACATTCAAATTACATACAATATAAAATACATTCAAATTAATAGAGCTAAACACACAATGTAAGACCATTACAGGATAAGATTTTCAGTGAGGTTTCCTACTGAGCTGTCATTGTCATTGTCAGCCTTTTTAGACCATAGTAGTCACTGGAGTTTCCACATTTCCATTCCACAAATTGTGGACTAAAATTTACAGCCTGGGGCCCAAACCACTTACCTGCCTTCGCACCATACACCTCTGACTGGTACTTCCAATCTGATCACGCTAATGCTACTATATCACACAGTACCAGCACTAAAAGAGACAACCGCCATTCACATTTTACAATATCCAACCACACTCCAATCTGCATCACATCGTCCACATCTTGGTCACATCGTAAAATATACAGAGAGGAAACAAGACGTGTCTATAGACCAATGTGAACACATCTGTCATGGGGGTTATCTGAGGATAGAAAGTCTTATGTAAGCAGCACATTGTGGGATTTACTCGAGGGAACCATGAAGAACCTGACACTGGCCTTTTCCAAATCCTGAACATGCAGACAGGACAAGCCTGCTTCAGTGACCTTTTATCATCTGCGAAAGAGCAAAATGATAACTCACTGAAACATGACCGAAATACAGAAATCCAAGCTATGGAAAACCCCACATGACCTGCATACAGTGTCTACTATGACAGGACAAGACAACTATAAACAATACAATGACCTGAGAGAAGCTGAACTGAAAGCATCACAAGCAGAGACTTTGATAAGGCGTCGTCTGATTAACAGCAGGACATTAACTTTTATAAAGTCAGACATCACTTCTGGGTGTTTTACCCATACTGGCACGCTTTTATTAGCAAATGTAAAGTGGTGCAGCATTAATTGGAAACCTGTGTACAAAGAACTCAGTGTTTGATTGGTGTTTAATGAGAAAGCTCATTGAATGAGCTGCTCTCATGAGAGTTCATGAGGTGGATAGTGGTCTGCTTAATTAAAGAAACATGTTGCCATTATGATGTAGATGAGTTTAAAATTAGTATCTCCCTCAGCTACAACTGAGCAGCCTCGTTTTACATTATGGACCTCGGAGGACGCAGGCTAAATTGGTGCATTGAGACACAGCGCTGCAACAATTTGTCAAGATAAAACATCGAAGAAAAAACAGCTTTGTTTCCCGAATGATAAGCTGTAAGAGATGTAAGTTCTGGTCGTTGATAATGAATGAAAAGTCCAAAGTAAAGTCTAGACTGAATTACTAGAAACAGTAATATTTGTGCATTTCTTTCTTCTTCCACAAAAGCCCATACTGGTTAATTATTCACAAAGCCTGTGTTTTGTTATTACTGTTGATCCATAGCACTCAGAAAACACCAGTCCCCCTCTGCTGTGCGTGCATGATTTGGATATCAAAGGATTTAGCTGACTGCCTCCTGAATGTATAATGCACTCAGAAGTTCACTGTGCAAAGGCCCAAATAAATCAAAGTAATTAACTCAATAATTGATTTGATGAATTCCCCCCTGCAAAAACTGAGACGTTTTTGCTCGATCTGCAGAAATGTGCAGCTGGTGGAGCTCGGGGAAATCACACAAAGAAAGATCTTGCATAAACAATCGGCACATTGTGCCAGAGGGTAAGTCACTTTTAATTATGAGACACAGGACTCTGAAGCCACTGTTTGACCCTTTAATTTGTGATTGAGTAGTGGATACACTGAGCCAAACGTGAAAATTAAAACAGATGACACCTCATGTCAAGCAGATAACAATCTTCCTCACGTGTAATTCAATCAAACTGAGCCTCATCATTTACTTCAAGTTATACAAAGCTCTTATTTAGCTGTGTCACTATTGATAAAGCATTTGCATATGAGTGAGATATCGCTGGTGGTGTTCAGATGCACAGTTTTACTTCCAGACTGTTATTTTAGGAGGAAATTAATACGTCATGAGATCATCACCTACATGTGCTTGTGACATTGACATGTTGTTAATTCCACACATTTTGACATTTTTCTCTCTTCTTTTGTTTTTTGCAAATCTAGCCTTGCATCATTGATTGGCCAAAAAGTCCAAAATCAAACCATAGATCCAGCTCAGATCAAAGACAAATGACAATATTTGTAATGCCTTGGCCAAACTACAGAGTGGAACAACATAATATCCCTAAAGTTTCACTCCAGTGGAAAAAAACCACCCAGCACAAGAAATGGAGAGCGGTTAGAATCAAGTTGCTGCAGGACAGTGGTGGCTGAACTAGTCCAGATTAATCTGACATGGGGTGACACAGTCCAAAAGTATTAGAGGAGCATCACTGAAGACTAATGTCTCAAAGGGAATGGCAATAAATGATGTCCCATGCTTCCTAACAACAAGTTTTAATGCATGTAAAGGTACATTAGGGGATCTCTGTTATCTCATTTAGTTTTCAAGATGCTCCACAAAGTCTCTATATGGGACAAGATGGGACTGGATCAGGCCAGTCCAGCACTCGCACCCTCCTTTTCCTCAGCCAAGCCTTTGAAGAATGTACTCTTGAAGATAAGATAAGATAAGATAAGATAAGATAAGATAAGATAAGATAAGATAAGATAAGATAAGATAAGATAAGA
>JAPQRP010000020.1:22596058-22607509 GCA_037367295.1 Apogon hyalosoma
AAGATAAGATAAGATAAGATAAGATAAGATAAGATAAGATAAGATAAGATAAGATAAGATAAGATAAGATAAGATGCCACACCAACTTAACTTGGTTTGGATAATTATTCTGTATGAGTACTTCTCTTTTGTTGTTCATGAAGAAACATCCACATCATATGACCTCACCGTGTATACAAAACCCTCCAATGACCAGTGAACCGCCAGTGTCCACAATAAAGAACCTCATTTCAACATGTAATGACTCAAACATGAAGCTTGTAAGATTGAACTTAAAGGATACCATCATGAAAAATTCCTGTTTTCACCAACTGGAATAAATATTTAATTCCAAATTAGCAGCAATTTGTTCCAGGCTATGTATTAGCCTCATAGACCCGATGAAGAGTTATTGCTCACAAATCATTTGCCATTCCTGCACTGCTGACTCACTGGGACATGGAGAATATGTTCTTTTTCTGTTTCTACCCTGAATGGACGAGTTTAGATCCAACAAGGGCAAGAATGTTCAAACCGAAAAAGTACAAAGACACCAAATTTAGTCATAAATCACACAAAACTGTGTCTTTGTGGTATACTGTGTTATATAGAGGCTCCATAGACTAATACGAGGCTGGACGATTACTTTATCTTCCAGGTCATCTGTCTTATTGGCCTTAGTGTCAGCCGACCTTAATGGCAATTTGTGTCATTATGTTTAATCTCACATAAAACTGCAGAATCTTACTGTGAGCTTTACAGATGATGGAAGCTTTCCACTTTGAATGTCAGTAATGACTTGAAAATCCATGCCTCAAGTCAGGGCTACCGTCTATAAGCAGCTGCTGAGGCCATAAATCATTACAACCCGGCACAGAACCGAACCAACACACAAGTACTGTCTTCCAACATGCACAGTTATCCTCTCTTATACTTTAATGTCTTTATTTCCTCACTGTTTTGCAGTTGTATATATCATAAACAAGAGAAGATGAATCATATAAGAATAAATTAATTAAACCATGCTCCACATGTTAAACTGCTCGAAGCTATTAGAGGAACAGATGCTGTAAATGTAACATTACTGTAAAGACCCAAAGACTTTGTAACAGAAACACTGACAATACTAATAAATCAAAGTCTCCAGGCTATGAGTGTTCAATCTGTGTGATTCTGTCCACAGTCAGCATCTCTTCAGCGCCGGTGCTCTGCTCCCCATCTGTCGTTTCTCTACTGTAGCAGCCTCAGAGTGTTTCCCACTTCTTCACAAAAGACTTCCCATACTACCACTTCAAGAAAATACAGTAATCGCACATGAAGAGCATTTGATATGTGTTGAAGTGGTGTGATAATATAGATTTTAGTACCATTACCTATGCGCAATAAAATGTGCATCCTTCTTTGAAAACCACAGATCTGAATGCAGAATAGAATAGAATAGAATAGAATAGAATAGAATAGAATAGAATAGAACAGAATAGAATGTTATCAAACATGCAAAGTCCAACAAAATATAGCCAATAATTGTGCATTTCTACATTCCTCAGATATATAAAACCTCAACATTTCTGAACCAAAAACATGCTTCATATCAACATTATATCAGTGGGAGAATAAATGAGATTATGTTAACACTTAAACACCTAGACATATCTTCGTTGCAACTTCCAAAGGAATTTTTCTCCACCTTTAACCTTTCATAAGTGATTTATCATCAATCACTGTGATGTGTGTGAGGGTAAATTCCAAAGGTATTATATCAAAACAGAGAAAAGTGAAGAAAAGTTATATATCTTATTACAATTTCAATCATGCTTTGCAGAAAAGTATGATGGCAACTTTTCATTCTGGTGACTAACTCCACAAAGGATCAAAAACACATGAAAAATGTAAAAAAAAAAAAAAAAAAAAAGACATTTTTTTAGCCTAAAGCCATTAATTAATGTATTCTAAAGGTTGTGAAAAATGGAATTATATCAGATAAACTAAGTCTGACCCAGTGGTCTGGTGCATCTCTGTGTTGTGTTGGGTCATGTTACATACTATAGCATGGCTGATTGAAGAAGGATATTAAGGACAAAGTGTCACACAGAGGACAGTCCTGACCCTTGGGCCATCTCATAATCCTTATCCTCAATAGACACCAGGAGTCAAGATCACACGCAACAGCAGCATCAGTTTGTGAGTGTAATGTTCAGAGTGGTTAACATGTTTCACCAAATTTCAGCAAGTTCCAATGGTGTCATTTTATAATGTTATTATTCATTTGCAGATCCATGAAATATTCTATTATAATATCCAGTTCTCCACAGTTTGGGGCAATGAAACCAGTGTGCTTGGTGACACCGAAACTGGAGCTTTGCCTCTGGGGGGATTTAAGTGTGTACTGTAAGTCCTTCATGTGGAGTTGTACAGTTTTACAGTACAAGAAAGAGTAGAAAATCAGCTCATCTGTATTTTTGTCAGAGGCCTGTGTCCGGCAGGAAGTTTGTGTGTGCTGCCTCAATGGGAACATGAGCCTAATGACACAGTAAACTCTGCAAAACTGTGTTTGACTGAGAGAAAAGGAGGAAGGAGAAAGAAACACAGCCTGCTGTAGACACTCTCTATTTATTCTAATAAACAATGTGTCATTTAATTTTATTACAGACTGGATTTTTTACATCATTAGGTGATCAGGTGCTTTGTAAAACTGTCTAGATTTAACACCCATCCAACAGAGGTAGAATCTGTCTTATTCCATCTGATTCATACATTTACTGTGAGTCTAGAGCAGTAATACACCACTTGTGAATGAAGTCACCACTTTAGTCATTGAATAGTTTTTACTTCTCTTTTCAATAACATTATCTAAAAAATTTTTTTAAAAAAAGTGCACAGAAGCTGTAAAAAAAAAAAAAAAAAAGCAGGGTTTTAAGCAACATAAATGTGCTTTTTTTCTGCTTTGTTTTGCATGTGATCTCCTCATAAGCCCTAAGATTTCCAGGTTTGGAACTGTATCTAATGCACAGTTAGTGGATCCATTTGACTACTACTGCTTTGTTTTAAGTGGATGCAAATCGAAAAACTTGATTCAAAGTGGAATGTTGCTTGAAGTGTGCTGTATGATGGAAGCCCGTGTAAAGAATGCACATTATTTTACTCTTTGCCTCTAAGAAGGAGTGAAAATGAATTAAACTAAACACTTATATGCAGTATTCCTATTTTATTGGCATTATCATTCACCTCTATTTGTGCACGTGGGTCCAAAATCAAAGGGGCAATATGTCGTATTACTACTTCAAAATACATCTGAAAATTCCTAAAACTATGAAGAGAGAGTTTAAAATATTTAATTCTGATATCATACCAACATTTCAATAAATGTTTAATAAATCCACCCTGCTATCTTGATGCAGTCCATCTATACTTATTGCATTATTTCACTGATTGTTTTAGTAGTTGTGGAGTTCTGGTTCACATTTCCCCTCTGTTGTTGAGAGTTGTGCATTTCAATTCTACATAAAACTCAAGTTTATTCTCCTTCTACCCTTAAAAATATTGTATTCTTTAACTACTAAATGATCCATTATGATATAGATACAAATGTAATCTGCTTTCTTGTCCTCAATGGGAGAACAGTGCATTTTTAGAGCATTTTAATGTGTTTTTACACTATTTAGTACATACTAGTCATTTAATCCAAAACATCTGAATGCAGCTTAATCATGTTTAATGCAATAACACAGTTGTGCTGGTGAAAGTATTATTACTTTACTTTATTGTGATTATAGAGCCTTAAACTGTGAAAAGCATTATGTCCAAACACATCAATAAAAATCAATAAACTCTATGACACAAAGTAAGTGGTTCATGCAACTAGAGTGTGTTGGTGTTCAATATGGTGATCTACCCACTTTTCACTTGCAGAAATGGTCAGTTTTGTGCTAAAAAAAAAAAAAAACATAGAAAAAACCTTCTATAACACCTCTGTAAATATTCAATCCACATCTGCAACAATGGAAACTGTACACCTTAAAGGTTAATATGTGATTCAGTTTAGTGACCTAATAAGGAATGTCTCAAATGACAGAACAGGAGCAGAAAGAGATTAAGGAGTCCCTGTGGTGAAAGTGATTGTTGAGTTGGCCTAAATTAAACTGCCTAAACATGTTGAAATCTATAGGTCAGCTGATGACGATGTAAAGCTGCACTCGCTTTTTCAATGTTTTTCATCAGCAGCTTGTGTGATTAGATCAGGGACCCACACCAGGTTTAGTGCCAACATCTGTACATTTGTGATGTCGCTTAATATTTGCTGTTTCTGAGTGAAATCTAATTGAGATTGAAATCCAGTTAATCCCAAGCCAAACACTGTTATAGGTCAGAACTTCTGCATACCGTAGACATTTGAAACCTGCCTGATGTCTCTGACAGTCAGTGACTAAATGATCAAGGGCAGATATGTACAGCCTGCACATGGTCTATGGTTTGGTATTTATTCGTGTAGAAAAGCTAACCTTTAGCCTCATTTATAGGTTGGATGAGGGAGGTGGTGACCTCAGCTACCACCTGGTTTCTTTCATACAGTTTGTCTCTGTTAATAGGGCAAATGTTTGTCAAGTGTCCAACTTTAATGGCTCAGATGGTCCCACACCAGTTATCTTTTTGACTAAAATTAGAATTATCTGTCCAAATGAATGCCCTGACAAGAGGTGACTTTGTCCTTTTGTCCCAGATTTAATCAGTACCTAAATTAGATCTTGTAAGACTTTCTAAACACTTCATAGACAAAGCTTCAGTCTTCAGCACCAGTCTGGCAACCAGAGTCTAATCAATGAATGTCTTTACCTGCCAAATATACAACAGCAGCATTTTAAAGGTTCAATATGTAAAATTAGCAAATGAGCACGTGCTTTTGGAAAATTTGTGTAGATTTGTGTCTGTTTTAAGTTAACCATCACGTACATTACTCCTGCTGTTGAAGAGCAGAGAGGAGGCTAAAAAAAAAAAGTATTTTTGGGAAAAATAACAACAAAAAACCCAACCCTGCACATGAATCCCTCTACAGGCTCAGACTGTGACAGTAATTCAAAAAGTAGACTTTAGTGAAATTGTAGGTTACATTTGACCTCCAGCACAAAACAGACTCAGGTACAAGGTTCACATGTTAAGAACATAAGCATATGTGAATCTTACATATTGAAACTTTACCACCATTCTGAGGCTAACTCATCCACAATTCTGAGAATTACTGCAAATTTCATTTAGTTAATTTTAAGACACATTTTTACATTTGCATCCTCTGAGAAGTAATGACATTACGAGAAAAAAATACTGTAAAAATAATGTTTTTGGAATGCATTCCCTATTGGTTTTTTTTGTTTTGTTTTTTTTTTTTTTTTTTTGAAGACGTAGATGTTTTAGACTTCCAAATTAATGACTGTCTACAGTATCTAACCTGTCCTAAGCAAATTGTAGCCATTTGTTGATTCAAATTTACAGAAAGTTACGATTAATTAATTTTGCATAATGTCAGGGCCAAAACACTTTCCCCATAGAGGATCTAAACATTCAGATAAGACTACACTTTACTTGACATTTTAAAGCATATGGCCAGGATTAGGAAAAGTTATTGAATGTTTAATTCCATATATGGTCTCGGTGTTTGAGGCAATGATGTAAAATGTCTTTAGAAAATATAGGATATTTCATAATTTAAATGTTAAACTTGAAATTAAAACAAAACAGCTACATTTGTAAAACAAACTAATGCTGAAGTTAAATCCTAAACTAAAGAGAGACAAAACATTTTACAGACCTATTATAACTCTGCATTCAGCTCTGTATAAGACAAACATGTTGGAGATCTGCATCATTTGTTTGCTGTTCCTGCAGCAGAAGTGAATTTTTGCCTGCCTCATGCATGCCATCTGCAGTAACTGATTACCTTTGTTACAACGGCGTCGAGCCGCTGTACATCATTCCAACAGATTGATCTGCAGCTTCAATAGAATCAGCAGGATTCCTCCTGGTTCACCTGGAAATCAGTGGACTAGGCAGTTATTGCTTCTGTGTGTGACAGATAATATCCATCCCCTGGATTTATCCTGAAATGAGGTGATGTAGATGCTCATTCACAGCTCTTCATTTGTGTGTCTCTTTTTTGTTTTCGTCACTGCAAAGAAAAGTGGGCTGAACTGATTTGGTGCATATTTTCTCCTGTTTCTTCTAGATTCAAATAGAACAACTGCAAGAAACAGAGGTGGATCTTTGACATCGGAGAGAAGTTGGAGCCTCTGTCCTTGTGTTTACATTGATGTCTTCCTTCTGGTTTCTTAACACCTACAGATCACTTCAGACAAAGTGAGGTGCCAAACATCTCTGTCTCTAGGCAACAGGAGTACACTGTTCTCAGTATAGATAGACACTGTGATTTCATCGCCTTCCCTGTCAAATAATTTATGTGAAACACTCCTCATTTTCAAGGCTCAGTGTGTACAGAAATGTACATGATGCAGGTTCACGTAACCAGTGTGATCTGACGGTGCTCACTCTTCACAGTTCCGTTGTCCATATACAGTACAATCATCAAACCGTGTCCTTCTGACTTTATTGAGCTTTGATATAACGTTGTTTGGGAGTGAACAACTGAGTTAAATAAATGACAGGAGATGTAACATTTGTCAGACAGCACCTACAGTGTGGTGCTTAAATTCCCATCTCTGCACCCACTCACATGCATTTGTACACAGACACAGTGGGAGCGTATATACTGACTGGAGTATCATGCCCTCTTCTGGCAGGTTGTTTATTGTCTCTATGAGAGGCTGCGGTGCAGCTGTGAAAGTGTCCTCGCTGTTAAGTGCATTTTGTTTACAGTTAGTTTTTTTTTTTTTTTTTTTTTGCATGAGCATAAATGTGTTTTAGAGGTGATTTAATGGTAAAGAAGCAAATAGATATGTAGAAGAACATTGTCTCAAAAGCATCCTGTAATAGACCATGGGTGGTAGTAGTCATCTTAGATTCAAGGAAAAAATGTCAAGCAAAACAAAGAAACCAATCAGAATTCACAGAAAACCAAAAGGAACATGTTTTGGATAGTACCTTAACCAATATCTGGAAAAAGGATTGTGAAATTTGAATGGATTCCAGCACATGTAGGTGCGGAGGAATTAAACCGGCATACAAAAATGTGAAAAAATATATTAGCAAATAGAATCTAATCAGAAATGAAAAGGAAATGATAGGAGGAATGGAACAGGGAATGTAAGGTGGAATGGCATTTACAAAAAACAGGAGAAACAAGCAGAAGCAGATTTGGTTGGTCTGAGTGAATACTGTGGCATAAAGGAAGCAGTAGAACATGTAGTTAGTCATTGTCTTCAGCACCAAAAAGAAAGCCAGATATTAAAAAAAAAAAAAAAAACACCTGAAAAAGAAGACAAAGACAAAGAGCAACAACAAATGAACTCAGGACTTACTGTAATTGCTATATTTACATTTTTGGACCTGGTTTTATCTCCTATTAGATCCATTCACATCTAAGTTCATATATCAGAACCAGTTTATTTGCCATTTGCAGAAAAACTGCATTGGAAACAACTTGCAAGAGCTCAGCATAAAGATACACGAAAGGCAGTAAACAAGGTAAAAAAAAAAAAAAAAAAATGAAAAATTACATGAATAAGAGTAATAAAAAGACAGGTGCCCTGTAGATTGACCGACACTCACTTCATCATTAAATCATAGCATCATATCACACATAGTTATGCTAAATATGCAATAAACCCTATCAAATGTGATGTTATTCAGCTGTAAAGGGATGGTTTTAAGCCACTGTGAAAATCCTGGACTTATCTGGACCACACTGCTGCATGTGTCATCTACATATTAGTGTTATAAACATTTACAGTCTAATTATAAAGTAGTCAAAGTCAGCTTTATTGTCAGTTTTGCCATATGTACATCACATACAGAAAACTGAAATTACAAAGGTCTAAGGCCCCACAGTGCAAAATGAACATAATAGGGGAAAGAAAGAGAAAAAAAAAAGAAAACGATACAAAAAATAGAATAGAATATAACTATGAACAGCAGGGGGTTGAGGAGACAATAAATAGACAATAAAGCTGCAACAGTGAAGTTAACAGATAAGGTACTGGTGTAGATGAATTACTGAAATTTCATGAGTTGTTGTAGTAAATTTGATTATTTCTCTGATATGGTTCTGTTCTACTCTACTACTTTCCAGGGGGAAAATATTGTATTTTCATAAAGTATTTGTCTAAAAGCTTTTGTTCCTTTTAAGCTGAATATTTTGCTTATATGACCTCAGAACAAGATTTTAAAGTAAAATATTTTGTTAAAGGTTAAGTCAGTAGCTTTCAATCATTTTGGCTTCTGATGTGTTCAAATTGTTCAATATGTTGCCAAAAAAAAAAAGTTTAGACACAAACTGTATACAGATGAGTCTACCAGAACTTTTTTCTCTCCCATTAATCATGTGCAGACCCTTCACATTTATCTTGTATCCCTGTTGAGAAAACTGAAGATTAAGCAGTTCCAACTTCAACAGTAACATGCAATAACAACACAGATGTTTGACTATTAATAGTTCAATGGTGTCATACAATAATTTGACAGTGAAAAGATTTTAGCTTTAGCTAACACACACACACACACACACACACACACACACACACACACACGCACACACACACACACACACAGTACCTAGCATTAGCATTAGCACATACCCCATTAGGAGCAGTGAGCTGCCACTGAAGGGATCCAGGGACCAACTCCAGAGCTTTATCAGCACTGTGGTCAAGGTCCTTTAAAATACATAAAACAAACCTATGAAGTTCATTCACAAACAAATAATATACAAAGTCAGTGATAAAATGAGAGATTTGTGAATTGGGAAACCCAAAACCTAGAGACAGACTGATATATAGATTTTTTTCAATACCGGCCATTGGCCTTAATTTTTTTTCTTAAAGAAATATTTGATCAGTGGTAAAAATGTTATTAGATATTTGATCAGGCACCTGTGTGGGCAGCACTTGAAGTTCAATAAATGTTAAAAGAGTACTATGTGTATGTGTATTAATAATTTAATTTACATTGCTGCATAAAAATCTTAATTGAGTGTTTCAGTTGTATTTTACGGTCAATGTGCTTTAAAAAAAAAAATCTAACATAAATATAGGCCTCAAAAATCGGCTGTAGATGTCAGATAACCTGATGTATACAATTAGATACATGCAATACACAGATAATCCACCAGGGCAGAGGAGTTTTTTCACCAGAGGCTTTCCAGTGACACTACAATATTATCATTAATGAGGAAGAAGGCAGAACTTTGCCAATTTTGAAAAGGAATAACCAATTTGTTAGACATGTTTGTGTTATGTTATGTTTTTGTTTGTTCAAAAATAATAATATTTGAGCATCTAGACCCATTGTATTAAATATGATACAAAATTGAAACTCATACACTGATACAGTGATATCTGAAAAAACATTTTTTTTGGTTGTTCAGAAAGACAGTAAAGGCTCCAGTTTCAAAGAACTGGAATTTTCTGTCAATAATTTAATGGTTCAGGCTTTACAGGGTTAATCCCCTAAGCGACTAAACTAAACTAAAATCTAAGAGTTAATTTGAGGATATTACTGCCAAATGTGACTGAAACCTTTAATGATGCAGTGATGCAGAGAAATTTCATTTCATCAAACCATCAGTTCAGTCAGATACAAGAAACACATACAGTCAAAATAAAGACAAATGATGGCACATGTTTTCCATTGCGTTCTTTTAATGAGCTCATGCAATGTCACATTTATTTCTATTATTTCATGGACATGCATGTAACATTAATAAACCTAGATCTGACCAACTGAAACAACTCCAAATCATAATGCTGTAGGCACTAGGCATGATGGGTAATTACTTCATCTGCCTCTACTCTCACCTTGATGCACCCATCACTCTGGAACAGGGTCAAACTGGACTCATCAGACCACATGACATGATTTTTTTTTTTTTTGCTTGGCTGTATATATCATAGATGTAAATAAAAGTAAATGGAAGTAACATAGTATTTCATAAACATTCCAAGAAAAATGTAGAAATCTTCACCTACTTTAGATGTTTAGCCAGTGGTACACAGACACCAACACTAACTTTACATCAGCACAAGAGCACGCATGAATCTTACATGTTTAACTTCTTCCACAAATAAAGTTTCCATAGCTTGTCTTATTAAAATGGTGCTTTGAGATCAGGCAGACCTTGAGTCATGTGTGCAATTACTGGTAATATAAAGAGTAAGTAAAACACTATGGCCATAGTTTACATAAAGTTCTGCATTCCAGTGGTTTTTGGGGAGTAGAGCCCCACTGATATGTTTCTATGTTTCGCTGAAGGACACCAGCATGAAATCAAAATGAGCACAGAAGGAGAGAAAAGTGAAATTAAAACAGGAAGGGAAGAGTGTCAGCCTCGCATCACTTCAGCTCATGTCTCCATGGAGACGCCAGAAGACTTTTTGTATTCATTAACAAAGCAGGGTGTCACTTAGATTGAAATACATTTGGGGAATAAACATTATCACCACAATGTGCTGAATGTTTTGTGTCTGTATTTGTAATCAGACGATGACATTCAGTGTTTTTATATCACACTGGTATTATCAAACCAAATGCCAAACACACACCAGGAGCACAGGGCAGAAAACATTAATATGCAATCCAGCAGTAGTGACAAAATAAAAACTGCCGGTACTCCCACTTGTAAAATAGATGGGCGTTCTTCAAACTTCACAGAAAAATGACAAAGGAGTTTTAACAGCATATAATGTTGGCCTTCTCTGTCATATTTGGACATATAGTAACATATTTTCCCCAAAGGAGTACAAATATAGGATGGCCTTATTCTTAGTTTAGAAGTAAAGCCTGATTAAGTTTTTTACTTATTGTTTACTCAGGGCAGTGGCTGGGTTTTTGAGGCCAGGCAGCCTGTTGTCTCGCATCCACCTCACTCTGGTCGTTCATCATGAGGAAATTGAATTGTTCTCCATGCCAAGATGCCACAGTGTACAATCAGCCATTAGTTTTTCACCCAACAGCTGGATGCTCCTGGAGCAAATTGCTCTGGTCTGCCCTGGGACAGGCCTTTGATTTATCTCTTTAGGAACCAGTTGGCTAAGTGGCAACTTTGTCTGTGGCTGGAATAATATTTCAGTGTCTCATGCTCAGTCAGTATTACACAACTCATGAGCACATGTGTTCTTTTGGAAAGTCTTATATGTTATCATACAGTGGGACACTTTTAAGGATTAGATTTTCAGGGCTGAACAAGTTTTCATGTCCTGGTTTAGACACTAGTTAGAGATTGTTTTAAAAGTCTCAAAACTTTACATTATTATTATTATTATTAATAATAATAATAATAATAATAATAATAATAATAATAATAATAGAGTTAAG
>JAPQRP010000020.1:22607609-22627186 GCA_037367295.1 Apogon hyalosoma
TCAAAACTTTACATTATTATTATTATTATTAATAATAATAATAATAATAATAATAATAATAATAATAATAATAATAGAGTTAAGCACATCACTACTTATTACTTTTTCACTTTTATATTTATTGGGGAAATTCATTTGGAAAAAAAAAATAAACTAAACCTTTACATGTCAAGACCCAACAAAATCTATGTAGTAATAATACCACATAAAAATGCCACAAAACAATCCTCAGAGCACAGTTATGAGGGATGATATTTGTTATATGTGGCAGACATACATTTTATTTCGGGTCACTGAATCTGGTCACCTGATGAATGTTTATCCCATATGATCTTCACCCACTCCATGTCTATAACATGTGAAGGAAGCTGACAAAATACAGATACAGATACAGATAGTTACACATACAGATACAGACAAAGATACAGATAGTTACAGATACAGATACATACACAGTTACAGATACAGATAGTTACAGTTACAGATGCAGACACAGTTACACACACAGATACAGTTACAGATACAGATTGTTACAGATACAGATACAGTTACACACAGTTACAGATACAGTTACAGATACAGATAGTTACAGTTACAGATACAGATACAGTTACAGTTAAAGTTATAGCTACAACCACAGATACAGATAGTTACAGATACAGTTACAGATACAGACACAGTTACAGATACAGATACACACACACAGTTACAGATACAGATACAGTTACAGATACAGATAGTTACAGTTACAGACACAGATACAGATACAGTTACAGATACAGACAGATACAGATACAGATAGTTACAGTTACAGACACAGGTACAGATACAGTTACAGATACAGACAGATACAGATACAGGTACAGATAGTTACAGTTACAGACACAGTTACAGATACAGACAGATACAGATACAGATACAGACACAGTTACAGACACAGATACAGATAGTTACAGATACAAATACAGACCATTAAGCACACAGTTAGTTGCAGACACAGTTACAGATACAGATAGTTACTGTTACAGATACAGACACAATTACACACACAGTTACAGACACAGTTACAGTTACAGATAGTTACACATACAGATACACAGTTACAGATACAGATAGTTATAGATACAGACACAGTTACAAATATAGTTACAGATACAGTAACAGATACAGATCACCTTTATTTGCTCCAAGGGGAAATTACAATCAAATAAAATAATCATCAGTGCATCAATCATCAGACTGAGTTATTGCCCATCCGAGGCTGATTTTTTCTCAGGTGTCACTGCCATTACAGTGGTCATGGAATAAATCTATTCATTAACTGACTAAATAATTGTGCTATCAGTAACTTGATAGTGAATGATGGATGAACAGATGCCAATCATCACTCTTTCCCTCGCACAAATAAAAGTAAATTAACAATGTGAATGAGGATTTTCTTTACAGTCATCATTAATGAGAAAGGCTTTGACTAAAAAGAAATTGTGCTAATTTGCTTCTTTTTTTTTTTTTTTTGCCACACAGGTTGTACTAATGCCACATTATGCATATACAGTGAGAAACCCATTGTAATTTTTATGAACTTTTGAAGTTTTAACAGGGTGGAATTTGAGAAATCTGAAAAACAGTGGTATTTGAAACACAATTCTGTTGATATTTTCAATTCATCCAAGGCAGAAATCTTGCTCTGTTCTATTTGGTGACCTGTGAAGTGTTTAAGTGTGTATATTCCACTTTTAGTCTTTTTAGACTTCATTCCCATATATTTTGTATTTAAGTTAATAAATGCAAAGAGATGCTGTGGTAAGGTATGGTAACATCTGGTTATGAGCCTACATACTCACAGAACAGGTGTTATCTTTGTTTATTGAGTCACTGAAAGTTATTAGACTCATTCAAGACTCAATAAATCACTCAATACTGTGTTGCTTTGCTTTCGCTGATCAGTATGTTGCTAGTTGTCACCCACGCAAGCAGCTCTGGTGTGGAAGATCAGTAAAATACTGACACAGCAAAAGATTAATTTTGTGTAATTTGATGTGTTTATTTTATTATCAATAAGGTACGCGATAGAAAAGAACTGATATGATGAGGATCAGGTCTAAATAACTTCTCCTCCAACTTGTTTCAGTCACATGTGAACTATTGCTTCAGTTCTGTTGATGTTAAGACAGATGTGTTCTTAAAACTACAACACTGTGTTATTCAGAACAATTTATATGAATATTTAAGTGAAATAAATAATTAAATAAACAGCTGCCACAATAAACAGCTGGAGGGGAATGATGGCTATGACTTCAACTTTGAGGGACATTTGTGTTTCTTTGCTCACATTCACCAAAAGAAGATCCAGTGTCATTTCTAAACCCTCAATGATGAAATTACTGTTTTTGTTTTATATCTAGTATTTTGTATGACATAATGACTCCATATAAACTTTGTTTCTGGTCAGTGAATCTGGTCGGCTGATGAATGTTTAACCCATATGACCTGCTTAGATCTTCACCAAATCCACACCAAGTGCAGGAAGCTGGCAAAATACAGATACACATTTAACTTTTTGTATTCCAAGGGGAAATTAAAGTTAATTAAATTAATCACTTTTGTATCAGTCATCAAACTAAGGTATTGTACATTAGTGGCTGATTTCTCTCAAGTGTCACTGTCATTACAGTGGAGGCATAATAAAAGTATCATTAACTCACTAATTAATTGCAACTATAACTATCAATGATCTTATCTTATGCATACATCGTGTCATATCTGCTGCTGGTTGTTCCTTTGTGCACCTCCTCACCTTCCATCGCTGTTACTATATTGCACTGCCACCACTTTTGTAAATCGGTTTGATTTATATATTTTATATTCTGTTATAGCATATCATTTGTACCATTTTATTTATTCTCATTCCATTTTTACATCTTTTTCTAATTATATAGCATTTAATTGCAAGGTGAAAGAAATAGCATCTCAATTCTCTGCATATCCTGTGCATCTAAAGATTAACAATAAAAAAAACAACAACTTTGAATCGTGAATCTTTTCTTCTTCTTCTTCTTCTTCTTCTTCTTCTTATTATTATTATTATTACTATTATTATTATTATTATTGTAGTAGTAGTAGTAGTAGTAGTAGTATAAGTGGTGTAGTTTCATTAAGGAGATCGTTTAACACCTTCACTTTATTGGAGCACCGTGATTTAAGTGGTCGGACTCTTGTCAAATCGCTTCATCTTTATATAAATATGCATCTAGATGTTAAATTCCCGATGCACGGCCGCTTCCTGTGGGATTGTATAAACTCCAATAATACCGCGTGGCACTTGGAGACACAAAAAACCCCAGGTTAAATCGAGGAGGGGCCTGTGGGTCAGATTTCCACAGAAGTGCGACCCTCGACTCACTAACGAGCATCCTGTTTGTGCTCAGCCTGCGCACATTCGCCGATCTACAACACTACGCAGGCGCAAAGCTACCACCAAACCCCCGATCCGTACGGTTTGTAAATCGTGCGCCTTCCTGTGGGGAGGTCCGAGTTACGACTCCCTACTATCTCAGCATCCTTCCCAGCAGTAGGAAAAAAAGAAGCTAAACAAGCCAAAGTTTTCCTCTGAGTCGCGAAAAGAGGAGTCGACATGGATGAAAAGGAGCTGTTTGTGTGAAGAAACGACAAGCCTGACGAAACCACTGTCCACACGGTCAAAGAATGATTACTTAGCTAGTTAGCGGGAAGTTATTTAGTAGTTAGCAGAGGAGACAAAAAGCAAAAAGTGTTGGGAAAGTTAGAAGCTATGGCGCGAGACGGGGAAGACGCCGGGATGGTCAAAGCTGCAAAAGTCAAAAGGCAAAGGAAGAAGAAAACCAAGGAGAACAAAACCAGGACTGTCCACGCAAACATACTGTATGATAACGCCAAAGGGGAGGAAAACCCCAACCGACACTATGCAAACAACAAGATTAAGACGACCAAATACACCCTTCTGTCCTTCCTGCCAAAGAACCTTTTTGAACAGTTTCATCGCTTTGCTAATGTTTACTTTGTTTTCATCGCGTTGCTAAACTTTGTTCCAGTTGTCAACGCGTTTCAGCCAGAACTCGCCCTGGCTCCTGTAGTTTTTATTTTATCTGTCACTGCAATTAAAGACCTATGGGAGGACTACAGGAGGCACAGGTCGGATAAAGAAATCAATCACATGGACTGTCTGGTCTACAGCAGGTAAGCCAGGCCTAAGATCTGACTACTAGCAGCCAGTAGTGTCCAGCTGTTACTGGAAACCTGTGTTTTCTTGTATTTTTCCATGTGCACCGGTAGGACAGGCTGTTCTTCCTCAATGCATCTTACACTCATTCACATCAGCTGATTAAGGCACAATGTTCTGGACTAAAACAACATTCAAGACACATTTCTAGAAGTTAATTGCCAGAGCATGCATCCTGTCCATGCAAAATCAGTCACATTATCAGCATTGATGACTCCAAATGGGGAAAATAAACCTTGCATGCATCAGATTAAACCTGACTGTCACACAAGGATTTATGTTACCTGTGGAGTCCAGAGAAATGCATCTGTCAAAGAGGTGTGAATCATCACCTGGCATCACCTGATACAATTCCACCTCATGACAACCTGTTGCCCTTCAAGGCCTTTTTCACTCTTAACAAAAACTGTGTGTGCACCTATTTTCCTGAGTGTGTGAGCGTGTGTATTTTGCTAATGAAAAGCAGCACTGTCTGTCGTTCATGTACAGAGCATAGTTCAGGCTAATCAAAAGGCTCAGTGTTTACTGGCTGCACAGTTTTTGCTAAGTCTTGAGTCGAAGTTGTTCTGTCAGGGTTGGCAATAATTGAATTTTCTTCTGCTGTGGAGATAGTGTGCAAAACATCCCCTCTGTGAACCTGGTTAGGGATAACTTAGTTAACATGAGGGCTATTTTATTCAAGGTGAAACACTCATCAACTAGATATTTTTTTCCTTCTTTTTCTGAGAGCTTCTAATTGCGCCTGAATCTATATCTCAAATGCAGTTCTTCACTGGAGTACATTTCCTTTGGCAAAATAAAAGAGAGCACAAATTCCATTTTTTATCAAAAGACACTAATATTTACAAGGTCTGCAGGTGTTTCTTTTCATGTGTCATGTCTGTTGATGCTCCAGAATCTATATTTATAAGAAGTAAATCAAAGATGCACACTTATCAAGCCAAGCCATTCATTTAAACTAACAAATTTAACAAAATGGAATGTAAATCCTCTGCTTTTAATCTACTTTACACAGTGCTACCAAAAACTACTAGGTCGCTGAACGTTCAGTCTGACCAGTTATCTTGTTGTTATCCATCTGAGCTGATATGTTTCTCCATAACCAGATAATTAATAAGTTATGTGTGTGGGCTGTACTTTGTCTTTGTCATGCACAAAGAATTTAAAGGAATAAAATTATAATTTCACGTTCAAGTTGCAAAAGAATGACATTTGACTGCTGTTAAACTGCAGAAAGTATTCATTATCATCGAGCTGACCTCGTTTTACACAGTCTTTTCTATCTGATGCAGTACAAAAGGGTTTTTATTATTCTTGTTTAGAGTTTATGTTGTGATGGTGAACTAGGGTCAAACTGAGGATGAAAAATGTGATATTTGAGAATTTGACATTCCTAATATTTGGAGAAAAAAAGATAATATGCTACCAGAAAAAAATTTAAATATTACAAGAAATAAGTTGTAGCGTTTGATGGATAATGGCAAAAAAGTTGCATGAATAAAGTCATGCTATTTTGAGGAATAATAGTATAACATTAAAAAAAATGGTATGAGAAAGAATAAAGTAACAAAATTGTGAGAATAGTCATTATGTAATTTAATAACTATTAATAGATTTAGATTCTTTAAAGATGTGACTTTTCCTTTAGATATTATGACTCCCCTCTTGTAATATCATGCCTTTTAAAAGCTTTTTTTTTTTTATCTTCATAACACAGGAACTTTATTCATGTAATAATATGACATTATTTTACTCTTTTCCAGAGTTTTTCCTCTTCAATGTGGCACTAATACTCGTTATATGTCATAACTATAGGAATAGTTAATGACAAAACAGTGAAGTGCTTTACAGTAGTTAAAACTCCATCTACAACAGAGGGCTCTAAATACTGTGGAGTTCTGTAGCCATGAATGTCTGAAACAAAGCTGTCGCCTAAGACGAAGTGCTCTGTAGTATTTCTGTCTTGGTATGTGTCACGGTTACATTGTAAATGTACACTATGTATGTTTAATAAGGTGTGAAGTCAAAGATAACAAAAACCATGTGCTTTACACTCACATACACAATGTAAACTCCCTGTGCAGATATATTTATAATATGTCTTCAACACTGAGGATTTCTGTTACATTTGGTGTTTATTTGTGGTAGCATATGGGTGATTCTCCTGAAGCCAAAATAGGATGTGGCTGTGGATAGGGCCGGGCGATCTGGGTAGAGTCAGAATCCACAATCTGAATCACGACCTTTTCACCTCTTATGAAATGTGAGTTTAACTCCAATTTTCTGGGTTTTTTTCCCTTGTGTGATGGATTTTTTTGTTGTCTGACTATAAACTCATTATTACATTATTAGTTTTGACAACATCTAGCTCACAGGTGTCAAACATATGGCCCACGGTCCAAAAACCAGCACTGCTAAGGGCTCAATCCGTTCCATGGGATGAATTTGCGAGGTACAAATTGACAAGTTGTTTTGATCATAAAGTTAGATACTGTTTCAGTTCCTGATTCCTGTTAATATTTAGTAAGGGCACAAAGGCACAAAACATTTAAATGTTCAAATGTTTTGTGCCTTTATAGATCCACTGTGATGTAAGTTCTACTGCACAAGTGTAAATTAGAAACTGAGGCATAATATTGTTACAGTTGCATTTACTTTTCATAAGAAATTTCAGGTTGTTCATAGATGTTCAGGTTATTCTGTATAGTTTATAAACGTAAACATTTTCATACTGAAATTTTACATTTTCTGTACTAAAACAAAGAGCATGATAACTTAAAAATAATGACAACTACAAATTTTTCTATTAAATTACTGGTTTGAGATCAGATTGTGCTGTATGTGGCCCCTGAGCTAAGATGAGTTTGACATCCGTAATCTAGATAAAGTAAACACAAATCCATGTTTTCCTGTGCATACAGCTGCAGTGTTTCTATTAATTACGTAGATTGTGGCAGCGTAATTTGTCCCACTAGAGTTTTATGATGAATCAAAAATGTTTTTACACTCTAGCATAACTCAAGCGTGACTAAGCAAGACTAAAGTATTGCTAAAAAATGGGCTGAAATAAACTCACTATCCTATTGATCTGTGCCAGTGACAGAAGTGCTATAATAATGCCACAATTTAATATCATGCATTCATACAAAACACTGTTATTACATTTTTCATCTGTATGATCATAGACAAAATTAAGAGAAATCACAATGTAATATTGTGAGATCTCTCAGCCCTCATTTGTTATGTATTTGTGCTACAAGAATATCCACAGATTCTTAAAAAGCTTTAAAAAAGTCTTGAATTTGATTGTCTAAAAGAGAGTCCATAAATGTCCTTCAAATTAATAATTCAATCTCAAATATGTAATTGTGTTTGGCATTTTTATCATAGCAGAGATGGGAATGAGTGGAGCCTCCAATCATTTGTGTGTGTGTGTGTGTGGGGGGGGTTCAGGTTTGAACATCAGTAGAAACATTAGTCATGGAAAAATGGCGATGTAATGTTAGCTGGATTTCAACATAGCTAAGACTGGTTCAAGGCAGTAATTACGAGGCCTGTTGTGCTCTTATGTTTGTGGATGTAAAGCCTTACATTTGACCAAAGACACCTTAAAAAAAAATCTTCAAAGTCATGCATTTGGCTTCATCAAACCTGCAGATACCCAGAATAGTTGTGAGCATAATATGTAAGTACTTGCTGTTGAAAAAAGTGACAATTTGTTGTTTCAAATTTCTAATTAAAAATATGTTATTGTAGTCTTTTTCATTTAATCACTGTCTCTAAAATGTCCACATGAAATCAGATCCTACTGGATTTAAAGACAAAAAAATTTATGAATGTTGTGGTGTTGAAGTTAGTTCAGTGGTATACAGTATACACTACAGATATGTCTATCTTGATAAAGTAACTTAGTTTAAGGACAGCTTTTATTTTTTCGACCTGGGTTTTTCCATAAAAGTGGATGTAGTGAATTTATAGGTCGCCTTAACTTTGTTATTGCTGCTTCTGTTGTACAAATGTGGGGAAACAAAGACTCCCATAAAACAGCTTGTATCCGGGCGGGTAGCACTAGACTCCCATTATGTTTTCTAAATAAACATAATTTTTACACGACTCATTTCCAGTGCTTGTTTCACAAAGGACATATAGGCCTCTGGAGTAGCCATTATGGCACTCTTGAGTAGGAATCCACATTCGAGGTATTCGTCCACCAGTGCTGGTTTGTTTGCATGTGTAGGAGCCATGTTTACGGTGCTACTTTCTTCACAGTATTCACCACCATGAGAAAGTTTCCTGTAATGAGAATTACTTTCACTCAGACTGACTCAACATGCTGGTCATGCTTTCAGCAGTGTTTGAGCTTTTGCTTTAGTTCATATCCACTCACCCAGTCCTCGACAATCATAGTATTGATTTTCTGTAAACTAAAATAAGGAAATAAATAGAATTACAGTAAAAAAAAATCTATTAAGTTCATACAAAGTTCTGAATCTCTCTTGCAAATATTTTAATATCAGCAAATCTTTTTAGGTTTCATCAGTTCAGTTTATGTACACTAGCTTTTACCAGTTATTCCTTTTTCACTGGATTTGGTTGAAATTTGTATTGAACAAACAACAAACCCTGAAGGTAAATACAGGGGGTTCCACAACCATGAAAATCCTTCATGTGCAGCCCTGGAGAAGAAAATTAAGTAAAAATCATTAGAGGTTTAGGAAAAATCATTGAATTCAGTTTTTAGCGATTCAAACACCAAGTCTTGACAAAAACAGCTTTTTTGATGTAAAAATCAACGTAATACCATATTTTAAAGCTGATACCTTTTTAAAGTTCTTCAATGCCTCTGGGAGGTTTGCATTGTTACTTTTATTTTATTGTATTTAACCCCTGACAGTTTTTCAGGGGTTTTAGATGAAGACACTGAATGAAAACCCTAATATTTGCTCTTCATGGGTTTCTTTAGTTTTGTGGAGGTCTAAGTGCTAGGGGTCTTTTTGTTGTTATCGTTTTAGTGAAAACAGTGCATATTTACATAAGTGTGCATATGTTTTATTATGATCCTAAGAAAAATGTATTGGCCTAATAGTTTGAGTATTTCAAGTGAATATGATGATGAGGAGTTCGGAAAGTTTCATGAACTCTATGACATAAAGTGTGAGGGCTAAGTGAGATGGTGTTGAATGACATCTGAACAGATAATAATCTTACAATAAGGTTGAATCATTTGTACTTGAATACTGCACATACTGTATCAGCAGTGAATGCATTAGCTTTGCTCTAATCTTGTCAAGTTTATTTCTGTCCTCCATTTCCATGTAAAGAGACAAAGGAAATGTTCTAAATCATTATTAATCTTCACTTTCTCTTATCTGTCTTTCTCCCTCTGCACTCATTATGTTATTGTTAGAGCTGAACAGTAAATGACGGTAAAAATGTCAGATTTTTTTTAATGATAGATTTCAAGGAAAGGAATGCTTTTATTTACTCAGATGTGAGTGATTAATGTCAGGGGAAGTCAGTATGAATAAATAATTGTGTGTTTTTCCTTTCACTTCTTGGCTGTTGTTTATAGCTTAGAGTTATGTATTATTCAGCAGATTTCCTACCAAGAATATGAAGCTGTTGAGAAATCAACCTTAGTTACCATTAGCACAGAGCAGCTAAGAGTAGGAATGACATGCACAGGATCATGCAGCAGCAAAATGAACCCATTTGTGATTAGAAACCAGTCTGATGGTAACTACAGAAACATTTAGCCTTAGGCCACACTGTAAAAAAGCTGTTTTATTTTAATGTTCTTGAATGACATTAACAGAGAAATGCCATTTCACTGACAGTCAAAAAAGAAAATAATCCTTAGATTGTAAATTATCTGGAGTTACTCTCCACAGTAAAAAATTAACTGAATTCATGTATTGTAATAACAGTCACACCGGGACTCTAATATGCTACTGAGAATTACTGTGAAATCATTTATATCATGGTAATCATCCAGTTTTTCAGTATAAACTTTCCTTTGTCATTTGGGTTAATATTATTTACATGAGAGATGATCTACAAGATTTGTTGTTTTTCTTAAATTTACCTTTTCCATATTTTGATGTTGATCAGAGACTTTTATCATTAGGATAGTTTTGAGGTTTTGAAGTGTTCTAACTTTCCATCAGGACCAAAGCTCAGCTGTTTATCTTGAAAAAATACTGTTTGACCTGAGTGTTGTTATATTGACTGATATAAAAGTCTTTTATTATGATAATATTTTTGGCCTTACTCCCTGGCTTTAAATAATAATGTGATACAGTATGTTTTAGTCCCATTTATATTTCAGAGTTGACCTATAAGTACACATTCATTATCATCTTTGACAGCAGAGTCCAGTTTCTAAAACTGATTTTACATTTAGTGAGAACTAGTTCTATATATAATACATCAAATTTGTAAATGGTAAATGGATTTGCATTTATAAAGTACTTTTCTACTTCTGCTCGAAGTACTTTACAGTGTGTCTCATTCACACACCAGTGGTGTAGCCTCTGGGATGAAACTGGGATTCAGCGTCTTGCCCAAGGACTCTTCAACATGTGGACAGGAGCTGGGGATTGAAACCGGCAACCTTCAGATTTGTGAACAACCTAGTCTGCCTCCTGAGACACATTCGTCACAATCGTCTGCCCTAACAGTCATTTGTATGAAAAAGTACTAGAATAAAAAAATGTGGTTTTCATTTCTTAGATGGTCAGTAGTGGAAAAAGGTTTTTGGCCACACAATTTTGCATAATCTCACATACTATGAAATATTTCATATTTGAGGATTTATTTTGTGTTTCAAAAGGTGTGGCTATATCAGACAGCCACAAACAAATGCAAATAATTTTTGGTTTTGTTTATTGTTCACAAGAAAAAATAAAACTAATTTCTTTCTTGAGTTTCAGCATGTCATGCCCTGGATGTGTTTCATTATCTTACTGAAACATCCAGTTTTGACCTTGATGGAACAGAGCATGTGCAGAAGGGAGCATGTGGGTTTGGAGAATGGAACAATACTTGACAGAGTTCAATGACTTAAGATTGATTCTTAATGCAGTATATCTCAAATGCATGATGTGTCCAAAAACTTTTTTCCACCACTGTACTGTGAACTTGGTTAAATTGATCTATTTAGGCCGTAAACTTATTTGGTTTAACATTTTAATGAAAATTAGAACTAAATGTATGTCTGTTAACTATTCAACTAGTGTTAATTTGATTAGTTTAATTCATTTTTTTAATCTTCACAGCCATGAGTGTGAATTTTCTTACTACTGAAATTATTATAATTCTTGGTCAGGATCATAATTAACTGCATCATGTTATGAGTGGATTAAAGTGGATAACACACCAACATCCTTGTGGAAATGTAGTTTTTTTAACTCTTCATATGTTCCAGTGTATTTGAAGACTATCTTCTTTGGTGTATTTTACCAAATCTACCTCAGAAATACTGCACATTATGACACAGCAGTTTTTATCTGTGCCTTAGTTGTCATTTAGCTTCTATCAAAACCATTAATATTGACATGTTACCCTTTTAATGAAGACTCTAACAGCTGCCAGGCTTGTTTACTTAAGCTTTGGAAGTGACTTGTCTTGTGAAATGCTTTGTACCAAACCATTGTGTATGGATTTATTCAGTGGACCCGGAAGCATTTTATAGTTTGGTTATGTTTCTTTTGGTCACAGGGTTCGTGCTTGAAATCCTTGAAAATCCATGAATTTCAGTGTTGTGTTTTCTAGGTCAGAAAGTGCTTGAACTTTAGTTGAAGTGCTTGAAAATGCTTGAATATAACTCTGTGATGTGATTTATTTATTTATTTTTAATATTAACTCTGCCAGGTTAGATGGAAGGCAAAGCTACTTACAGAGGTGATACATTTTGAAAAATAAAACTTTATTTCAAAAAAGAACATTAGCAGGTGTTCTCAGATTGACTACAGGTACATTTTTGTCTTAATCTTTGTCTTGGTGTGAGTGTGCCTGAAGAACACCAAGTGGCTTCCCTTTTTTTCAGACAAAACTTTGTGTTCTTTAATTTCTAAACTTTTTGCTGTTTTGAAACATAATTGTAGACGTTTATAGCATAATACAATGTACATCATTGTGATAAAAAGTGACAAAAATGATCATGACCATATATATTCCTGTAGATATGTACTTTACCCCAGTGATAAGGTGCTTTGCTGGAAAAATCAAAAATGATCCTTAAAAGTGCTTGAATTTGACCTTGAAAAATGTGAATGAACCCTGTGGTCAGAAATGTTTAATATATAATTGGCATGTTGAGGAAGATGTTTAGAGGACTCTGCTATCAGCTAAGTGCCATACCAGCTTTACCAACAACAGCTCATTCCCTTGGTATATCTGTTGTCCATTCAGATTTATGGACGTCTGCTGTTTATAGAACCACCACTTATTGAAAACAATAGCTCCACATGTTTTGTGCCACAGCTTACACCAACCGCTTAACCTCTTATTGTTGCTGCAGAGCGGAGCGACGTTATGTGGAGAAGTACTGGAAGGAGGTGCGAGTGGGAGACTTCATCAGGCTGCGATGTAACGAGATCCTGCCGGCCGACGTCCTATTGCTGACCTCTAGCGACCCCGACCGCCTCTGCCACATCGAGACCGCCACACTGGACGGCGAGACCAACCTCAAGCAGAGGCAGGTCGTCCGCAGCTTCTTTGACCTGGTGAGATGTCTCCCATTCACTTCCTGTGTCCTAGTTGTCATGGTTGGTTTACATTATAAAGGGAGTGGTTTTTACATGTTAAGTGGATACAGTAGTGACAAACAGACTTTTTTTTCTGTTTGAGGTTCATTGAGGACATTTATTCTTCTAATACTGTTACCTAATTGAAAATACTGTTAGATGCCCCCGGAGTCGTAAAGGTAAATTTTTCTGTTGTTTTATTAGTATTTTGTGTTGTCCACTTGCTATTCAATCCTGTTTTCGTTGATATTATATCTCAGGAATGCCTTGACACAATGTTCTCAAATTTGGCAAGTGAATGTTCACATGAATTTTCAAGGATTAACTGAGTAGAAACTGGACTGAGTGTCAGATCAAGGTCACTGTAACTTGACAAAACATACTTTTTCCCAACAGGAACTGAAGAGAATTTGAATGGATATGTTAATAATGATAAAATGAAAATATGATCTTTTATAGAGCTGAAGTTCCAACCTTTCTGGTTGTACCCAAAGGGACCTTATTTCAGACAATAACTGCTACATAGTCTGTGGTGAGAGACTGGTTATTATTTGATCCCCTTTCAATTGTGTATCATTTACATATATGATGTTTTAAAGATAATTCAACAGCTCAAGATTTAGTTCTAGTTCTAGTTTGTGGTAAAACTGTTTAACTGTCTAAACTATCTGTAGATCAAGAATACCAGTAGCACTTGTTGAGTAGAAAAACTTAATATCAACGCATTTCAGCATCACCAGGTTCACTGATGAAGGCCACAAGTGTGGGCCTATATCTAGAATGAAATAAAGTTCTTCCACATGGCAGGTGCTGCTGGAGTTCTTGACTTACAGGTAGTTTTAGTCCTTCTCCATGCATCTTGGAAGTAGATGAACTTGTGCCAGAGCCTCCTATTTCTGTTTCAAACAACAGGGTGATTGAAAACGAACTCCCTATTTTTAAGTAACTGTAATTTATTTCTGAACTATAATTCTTACAATAAATGAACATGAGAAGAAAGTGTATTGCATGGAGTTTTATTTAAAATTCGATACGGGCGCCAGCATTCGCCACCAGCTTCTCAAGCCGACTGGGAACCGCATCAACTGATTTCATAAGACAGTCTTGCGGGATGGAAACCATAACTTCACGTATTATCAACAAAATAATAGATCTGAAAAGGAAACAAGACCAGAGATTTAATTCCAATACTTCATGGAACATACACAAAAAAATTGTGAAAAATATTACAGCATTTGAATAAATTATAAGTATTTTAAAATAGGGAGTTACTTTTCAGTCACCCTGTATGTAATTGTAAAGACTATACACTTGAAAGTCTCTGTGATGCTATTGGAAGTGTCTCTTTAAATGATTATTCAGCCTCACTGAAGTCTCTGCAGCTTCAACATAACTGGACTCGCAGTGATTTTTCTGGTTTTAACACTTTTACAGATCTCTATCAAAGATTGAGGTAAAATGTGCCAATTTAGCAGCCATTTTTGTGTTAGTGATGTGGTGTATCATATATGATGAAAGAAGCAGTGCATTGAGTTGTTTAACAAAAAACTACATGTTTATTTACTATCTTTGTCACAAACTGACTTTCTTTGCTTGTAAAATTATCTTTTAAATTGACAAAGAAAACAAATAGGGAAAAAAAATACTTTTTTTCCCTTTAAACTGACTGCTGTTAGGTCCCATGGTCAGACATACATCAGAAGGTCTGTGACTTCAACTCTGTAATCTACAGTCATGCCAAAAGTTTTGGGAATGACATAAGTTTTGATTTCGGAAAATTCATGGCCTTTCATGTGTTTCTGAGGTACACTGATGAACAATTAGAAGTATTATATAAGTTCTAAAGACTTTTATTGACAAATAATTCACATTTAAGCAAAGAATCTATTTGTGTCATTCCCATAACATTTGGCTACGACTGTACAATCAATGTGCAGTCACAGAGACATAATGGTCTGCAAAAACACTTAGAGCCTTTGGAGTAGGGAATGTAGGTTTATTTCTCAAATCACATTGTTGACAGTTTTCCAGTGCTGTTATTTGAGAAATATCACCAAACAGTTTGTTTTGTCCCCTGTCCATGGAATGCATGTCCACAGTAGTCTAGTGTTCTGCAGCGTGGAGTGAATGTGTCCGATCTGTAGAAATCCAATTGGAATCGCATCCCAGATTCTCTCCAAAGCAGCTTCAATCATATTTGCAAAAAAAAAACCCTCAGATCTCAAGATACCATATGACTTTTGTTTTTGTGTTTCTGCTGTCCAGATACTTTCAAAAATCAATCTGGATACAATTCGGTTATATCAGAAACAGATTCTGGCCTAAACAAAGACAGCAGTTTTCTCTCTGGACATTATTTAGAGGACTGATAAATGTCAACACAGAGAGAACTTCTATCTTTTACCAAATTCCAGACTAGACTTGACTACACATGTATTAAATGACTGGACAAATGTGGATGTAAACTACAGCCATGAGCTGATAATTCAGATTTTCTAACCATTTAATGCTTGAAAACAACAAATAGTGTCTTTGATTATCTGTTATTGAGTTCACTTGTAAAGGGTTGATGTGGGATGATTGTAACGGTGCCGGTTTGTTCATTATAGTACAATAGTGCGCCTTATAATAATCAGGTGTGTGTTGCCTGTTGACAGGATTGTGACTTCGACCCCACAAAGTACAACAGCGTAATTGAATGTGAAAAACCCAACAATGACCTGAACAGATTTCGAGGCTACATGTGAGTATTAATCTCTTCTACTCAGTTCTATGCAGTGTGGGGCTGTAATGGCTGTCTACCAACATATTTAGAGTATATTGGTCATATTAAAAGTCTCATTTTGAATGAATGCAGTTACATTTTGAGTAATCTTCAGCTCCAAACTGGAAATAATGTGAATATGTGGTTTGTTGACAAGCCAGAAGTTTCCCTCTTATAATTATGACTTAAACAGTTTTTCCAAGTCAAGATTACAATTTGCCTTCATGGGTTGTGGTTTCAAGCTTTTCCCCATTTGACCGTGGACATCTGAGGTTGCATTTGCTCTGTCATAACCAGAATTACCCTCGACTGCTTTTTGCACCCTGAGAACAGTACCAGGGCCAAACATGACAATCAACTCCTTTCCTATTTTAAGTCAATGACCAATGACAGATGTGTTTTCTCATGACATACAGCTGTTTGGGCTTCACTGCATTGTATGTATCTTGAAAAAGAAGACACATGAGGATGGATACAAGTCAGACTGGCTTCATTATTAGCAGTTAGCATTAGCATTGGCTTGGCTAGCTTACTCCACACTCTTTCCCATCTCCTATTGTACTTCCAGCACCAAAAAGCTAAAATTGCACAATGGCCAAATAGCAAATTCAAGCCATCTGAAGTGTAGTCCACTAACCACTGGATGAAGTCTGGGGGTTATGTCCAATTCATTAACATAATCTCTGACTGAAGTCTGTGTTACAGACTAGACCTGTGGTGTTCTACAGAGAGATGCTAGAGAGATGCTTTACTATGAAGTAGGACTTCACAATATACAGTATCTCAAAAAAGGAGTACACCCCTCACATTTCAGCAACCATTTTATTATATCTTCTTACTATAACAGATAAAACTTAGAGTAGTAGGCACACAGCTTGCATAGGAGTATAGATTTACTGTCCTCTGAAAATAACTCAACACACAACCATTATTGTCTAATTACTGTCATTATTGTCTTTTGTGAGGTAGTGTCACTAGTTAAAATGATAAATCAAGGTTTTGCTTCCTGAAAAACACTTAAATTGCAAAATCAACATTGTTCTTCTTTGAGACTTTCTTTGCTCAACAAAAATTCAACATGTAATCTGTTTGCTTCTTGTCTAATATTAATTGTGAATATGTTTTTCCAGTCAGATGTGGCCTATGCTTGTAGTAAAGACAGAGTATTTTTGAAGCACATTTTGTCTTGAGTTCATGTGGCCAGAAAACATTGAAATAAAAATAGAGATTTAATTTGGCCATACCACCCAGCTCTACAGTCACATTGCACTGTAGGATCTGGAATTTTTGGAGTTGATTCTATACAAGGGATTAAATATGAGGATCTTGGTATCTGCTGCTTCCCCTTTTTACTGTTTGTAAAATGGGATGTTAAATGTGTCAATCCCTTTAAAAACTGGGATTTTACATGGTATGCAGTGTAATCAGTTTGCCTTTAATTGCAATATGTTTAACATATTTGCATTTGCCCTCAACTACAGCCATAGTTTCCAGAACCCTGTGTTTATGCCAAGTCGGTCCCTACGCTCATTTTGTTACTGTTAAAGTTTATGTAAAGCAGAAATGAGAAATGTCCTCCGGGCTTGCAGTAAAGCGGCTGGGCTGACCTGCACTCACATGATCCTGACAGTTATTCTTTGCTCAGAAGGAGACCAGATGCTGCAGGTATTCAGTTGCCAGGCTACACTTGAGCACAGGGCAGAGCAGTGGAGGTGAGGTGAGCAGCCAGGGCTTGTCTCAGCAGTGTTTTATTACATTACAGCCAATGGCACCAAGTCTAATCTCACTACCCTCTGTAAGAGAAAGCACTTCCCGTCTTAGAGCGTTATCAATTTGTCGAACAGCGTGAGCTATGAACTAGGACAAGCTGTATATGCGCTATAGCCGCTCACGGCTCAGGGACACTGTTATTAATCTATAATGGTGTTGACGTGTCAGCCCGCCTGCTGTCAGAGGCCAAAGGATGAACATTCCTGTTAGTAAACATGCTGACAGTTGTGTGACTTTGTGAGAAGCTACAGTGCTGATGATTAAGGACTGCGCCCAGCTAAAGGTTGTGAGGTGACATGACTAACAGTTGTAATCCTTGATTTAGCAATGGGATTACAGCTGCCATTAAAAGCTCTGCCCATTTTCCTCTGATTTAATACAACTCAACATACATCTCAGTTTGACTTTAGGAGGTTTTTCTTAAACCTAGTTTCAGTTTCCTTAGGTGACATCAGCTTTAGACTGAACTGAGATTTGAGGGTCAGTGATGAAACAGGGAATGACCCGATTGACCCCAAAAGCCTGGGGGGGTTCGCGGTGCAGCAGCACAGTCAGTGCTTCTATATCAGAGGGCATTTGTGCTGAGATAAGGGCTCGAAGTGAGGGAAGACCATGATGCTTTGGAGCGTGATCGATAGAGGTGCTCAGCAGAATAAACGGATGTTGTTGTTTGTGGGTTTTTGCTTTAGAGGAATACTCTGTTCCTGCTACGGTATCAGCATTTTACAGCTTGGTATAAAGATATATTTATCATTTTCACTGTGCCTCATGGAGCCTGGATTGCATTTTTTGGGTCTCTACCAATATTAGAGAGTAAAAGAATTCTAATTTTGATAAATGGTTGGATACATTTCTTAAAAGTTCAAGATGGAAGTTCTGTTCTATTCCATATCCTATTCTAAACAGCTAATATTTATAATTTATACATGTTAACTATTAATCCTCAGGAGGAACTCCAAATTTAGATACTATATATTAAAAATGATTAATGACTGGAGGCGCAGGTTAAAGCTAAAGTAGGCTCGATGATCTAGACAAAAGATCTTTTCTACAATGTGAATCACAGTTTTTTCTCATCTATTTGACTGAAAACTTCACATTTTTGCATCATTTTTAGCTGATTCTTTTTGTAGTATTTAGACAGTAGTGAGAAAAACAAACCCAAAACAAATCTGCTCAAGGGTGAAGTAAACATTCATGCATATTTTTCTGTCTGCATATATCTGTGACAGCTGGCAGTGCTTACGGAGGCCTGTCAGTCTTATTTGTTCTGTGACAGTTTCATAATGAACTGAACTGTCCTAATCACATAACAGACCTCTGATGTTTTGTTTTATAGCATTGATTCTGCAAAGGCTGCATGTGGAACATCTGTAGCCACCAGGAGTTTTCATAGTTAAAGTAATTCAACACCATCGTAAATCATCATGAGTGTTTCATCACTGGCATCAAAACAATACAAACTCCTGTAGTTTTAATTTAATTAATCAAACACTGTTAGTGTTGAAAGACTCCAATGAATCATCCTAAACAGACTTAAATAACTTACCAGTCTAGTAACTTTAATTGTACAAATAGGCCATAATCCTATGTTTTCTGTAAAGTACAATAAGTACACAGGAACTCTGGTCAATCCAATTTAATGTCAGTGTAGTAGGAAAGTTTGGTCAGCCTTTATTAATGTGTTATTTAAAGATGCACAATGACTGATTCCCATGAAAAGAAGATCATATATCAAAATTAGATTTCTGGGATTTAAAACCATTAGTCAGCCACAAATAACAATACTATAAAAAACAAATGTTAAGTAAATTCCAGTATTCAACATCCTTTTTCATATGGACCAGTCAAATTTTCATTATTACCCCGCCCCCTCGAAGGGGAGGCAAGGGGTACTGTTTTTGGTTCGGTTTTTTTTGTCTGTCCGTCCATCTGTCAGAAACTTTACGCAAAAACTACTCGACCAATTTCCATGAAATTTTCAGGAAAAGTGCGAGGTGGTCCAGAATAGATCCCATTAAATTTTGGTGAATGTAGG
>JAPQRP010000020.1:22631472-22644581 GCA_037367295.1 Apogon hyalosoma
AGAAAGAATCATCTTTTAATTATCAAATGTCACAATGTATATAAAGTTAAAAAATATATATATTTTTACAGTTTCACATACTTTTTGTCAGTTTAAAAAATAATGAAAGAAAATGTGAAATCCTTATTTCTTATTTAAAATGGATAGTTTTAAATATAACATAAAATCTGCAATTGAAACAACCCTTGGAAATCAAAAGTGAAACTAAAAAATAAAATAATTTTTTCAAAAGGATGACAGGATTAATCCAAAACTATATTTAAAATGAAAAAAAGCATTTTTAAAATGTATTTACATCGTTTAGATACATAGATGTAATTTTTCTTTTTCAAAGTTCAGGAACAAAAATTTTACTTTAGATTTTTATTTAATTTTTATTTTCAGATTAACAAACTATTAGACAAGGTCAAGGTAAAGTTTATTTATATAGCACATTTGAAACAATGCAAGCTGCCCAAAGTGTTGTACAAAGATATAAGTAAAAGTTTATACTTCCTCCTACACCTTTTTAACCATGCACATTCAGACACGTACTTGAAGATAAATTCTGTACATTTAAATGTTTTTTTGTTTTTGTCTTATTTTGCTTTGTTTTGTTTTATTTTGTCTCTTTGCATGTTCAAAATAAATAAATAAAATACATGATATAGTAAACTACTAAGAATTAGGTTAAAAGATACTAAAACAGCTAACAAATACAAAATTAATTGGATAGAACATCTAAAACACACCCAGTATTGGACAAGGTTCTATGTCCATACCATTGCACTTCATGAACTAAACATTCAGTTTAGGATATTTAGGTATAAAAGCACTAAGAACCGCCTCCAAACACCATCACCTTATATTTTTCTATCTTACATCATAAAGAATCACCTGACACTATGGGCCCTGATTTACTTTACATTTATGCATTTGGCAGACGCTTTTTTCCAAAGCAATTTACAGGGGAAAGTTAACAATTAAGCTCTCTCTCTCTCCCTCTACTTCTTTTGTAAAGCACTTTAAAACAACCACAGTGGACCAAAGTGCTGTACAGAAGAATAGATAGAAAGCAAAATAAAAAGAATAAAAGTTCTTAATTAGTCATTCATAAATCTTAGTTTTCTGTTGCTGTGGAAACTCCAGTGTGTCAGCCACTGTTGTACTGTTTCGGTCTGTGTTATGCAGCCAGAAGACTTGCTATGTACCAGGAGATGGACTCTGAGGAAGAGGAGTGTACATCTCACGGTGGGACCCTTCCCAGGCGGGACAGCGTAACAAGTCACCAGAGTGCCCGGGTGGTTCTGCGTTCCCAGAGCACCAAGTCCCACCGGAGGACGGGCAGCCGAGCGGAGGCCAAGCGAGCCAGCATCCTGTCTAAACACACGGCCTTCAGCAGCCCTATGGTCAGTGTGCCTTGCTGTCCCGCCACACTCGTTCTCCACGCTATCTGCTCCTCACTGATAAACCCTCCTCTGTCCTGCAGGAGAAAGATATCACCCCCGACCCCCAGCTCCTAGACAAAGTCAATGAATGCAGCAGTCAGATGGACTTCATGCGCTTCCACAGCCAGCCCATGTCCCAGCTGCCCTCTGACCTCTCAGACATCATTGATTTCTTCATCGCTCTCACCATCTGCAACACAGTAGTGGTGTCCTCCCCCAACCAGCCACGGCAGAAGGTAAAACTCTCTGAGGGATATGCGCCTCCTGCTCTGTAAAGAATGACCTCATCCCATTTAAGGTAGCTAGATTTAATAGAAGCTGGTTTTTCATTTCAAGTTATTTACAGTAACTGCAGCCGTTTAAGTGAGTCTTCACATCACATGACATTACTCACGGCTGTCTCACTTTGTGTGTCCTCTAGCAGGTTGTTATACAGCCCTGACAGGATTACACTAACAGAGTACTCTGCAGCCAGAGTTAAGAGAATGTAACTTGTACTAGGTTTTCCTCCTCTTCAGACCTTTATCTTGTTTGTTTTCATGTACTTGACTAACACTACAAATTTCTAATTATATAAAGGAGGAAAATTCTGTTTCTGTGTGTTTAGGTAGTTTATGTGTTTTCTCCTATTAACCCTCAATCACAACGATAACAAATTTCCCAATTTGTATCTCCTAAATTGTAATCTCTCCCACTTGAGATGTGAGCAGAGAAGCAAGGAGCTGAGGCAAAAAGCATTTAACAGAATTAGACATTGTCACCTCTGAACTGTCATTTTGGTAAAATATGATGTGTGGAACTGCTGCATTATCTAGTATTTTTTAATGCTCTATTATATTATCTGTCAGAGGAGCAGAACAGTTTTTGTTTTAACAATTCACAGCATGGTATAATGTGTCAAACTATGTAGGAATGTTACTTTTTCCTTTTATTAAATACAGACGTTTGATCTTTGGATCATTTTACTAATACAACTTCCGAAGAAGGAAATCTTTAGTATTTAAATGTGCGCTCCTGCTGTGGTTTGTATATTCCAGATGTGTGACATACTTCTTTGAGACATCACAGGTCCAGTTGCTGAGAAGGTTTCCACAAAGGATACTCTTGGTCATAACTCCTCTTGCAGACCTCTCCATTCTTCCTTAGGAATTAAAACATCCATAAAAATGCAACCCTGAGATTGATTTCTGGGTCACAAATAGGAAGAGAAAGGACTCGAGGAGGCCTAGAATCAAGAAATGAGAAAAGCCCATAGTAGTAGATTATGTTGTGAATCAGCATGGCATCATGGGAGTCATTTCTACCACTAGTGTTAATAAGATTCTATGTTATGTGACTCAGAAACAGGTTTAAAGACAAGTGTCATAAAGTGTTATGACCAATATGTCATTATATTCTAATGAAATGCCATCACTTAACATCAGCGAATAATATGGCACATTGATAGACAAGCACACTGACAATTCATTACAGAGGATTAAATTACAGATTTATCTGAATTTAAACATTATTGGAAATATTTGATATGATACACGTCCACAATAACGTAGGTTTATCATCTGTATATATTTTAATGCAGAAATGTTGCGTATTAAATTAAAAGGTGTGAGATGCACATACTCAAGCATAGTGTGTTTTGTTATACTTAAGCCATAAAGGCCCAGCGCTCCTTTTGTGTCAGTTCCTAAATTAAATTATCTATATATCTAACTTTTCGTAAGTGATTTATCACCATTTATTATAATATTATCTTCTGTATTTTGCATTTTCTCATAAATCAGGTATTTTCCTGTATTTAATTTACTGATCATGAAGCTGTTCATAAAAGCTCAGATCAAAGTTAATGGGTATTATCACAAAAACAGAAAACTGCAGAAAAAGTTACTTTTTCAGTAAAATCTATCTTTAACTGAACATAAACCAAGCATTTCCATCCACTGTCATTGATCCATCTCCATGGGTTTTACTGGTGAATCAGTGTTGCAGAAGATGACTGTGTTTCCACATTCACTACGGAGCCTCTGATTGTCCAAATGGGTCATAGCTGATGACCTGGAAAAGATGACAAACTGCATTTTACACCAATTATTTACATGCAGTGATAGGATTAGTGGATCAGCAGTTATTAAACAGCTTAGATCAGTAGATGCTTTTGGTCAGTGATTGATGTTTGGGTCTTTATGGGTTAATACAAACTGTTGCCCATAACCTTGTAATCTCTTCTTGTGAAATGATTGTGACAATGTGATTTATTCTTGATAAATAAAGTGTATGTAGTCATTGCACCTGGTCAAAGGTGATTACTGACATGTATAAATAGGAATAAAAAGAGGAGTGTGTCTGAAAACTAAATGATTACAACTTCATTTGCAACAGTGTTGTACAATACAGAGCCAACTACACTATTATTACCACTATGTCCTGCAAAAAACCCAACCAAATCTCACATTTCATACATATTGAATTAGCCTGAGGGCAGCTGACAGTGAGCTGAGGCTGTGTCTGATGGTATGTGTAAATAAAAGGATTTTCTTATTCATTGTGATTCTGTTGGTTTGTGACTATTGCACATGTTCTCATTGTGTTGCAGACAAAACCGTAATTTATCAGCGTTGCTATGTTGTAATTTATTTCACTGTTGGGTCTTGTAAGCCACTTTCTTCTTGCTCCTAGGATTGGTTATGAAACATGATTAATACTTACAAAGATGGAGAGTACTATAAGTAGAATCAATAGTGGGTTCAATATTCTACTGATATCTCTCCAAGCATTTATACAAGCTCTGGGATATTGTTTTCCTTCTTTTGAACACCTCAGGAGTAGTTTCCATCTTTTGACACAAAGGATAAAATTTGTGGTCTGTTTTTCTGACAAGCTTTCCAATAAAAACAGAATCTCAAAAAACACAAAAACCTTCCAAAAATTCTCATAAAGCTCCATCTGCACGTAGCTTCCACTGTTTTGTTGACCAAATCTTTGATGTGTTTGCTCCAGTCACAGTTGTGTATCCGTGCTTTGTTTTGTTTTTGGGTGAGCCTGGGTGTGGTTGTCCTGTTCAGAGGTGATATCCTCTCCTGTCCACGCTGCATGGTGCACCGTCCTGCCAGTCAGAGCCGCAAATCTGTGACACATTACTGTACTTTTTGCTTCTGTTTGGGGGTTATCTGATAAGATGGAAGGAAATGTAAATCTGCACAGAAGAGCTGGCTTTGATCCAGTATCTCTTCTGTTTTTGTGCCGTGTCTTATTTCTTTTTTCCTTGTGTGCCACTGTAATTGTACACATTTTATTACGATGCCCTTGTGACTAACCCAACACCTGAATGATTTATACAGTTTATGTGTGAGAAATGTTGCTCCACTGCCAGAACAGCTCCAAGTGAGTCAGTCTTTTGCTTTTGTAATGCACCACCTTGGGATAAAGGACTAGGTGAAGGATTAAAGCCAGGAAATGCATTTTCATCATAGCTTTCTTTTCTGAAGCACCACATCAGTATCCAATTTGTGAAAGAGTTCACATAGGTGGAAGGTTACAGTTGACATGTAATAGATTACTTGTTACCCTGTACTGCAGCTCAACAAAGTCATTTATTATAGTTGAAATAATATTTCAACAAATGTCCTAAATTGAGCCAAAAAAAAACCAAGAGTTAGCATGTAACACTGTCCCATGTAACTAGTTGCTCCCCAACACTGGATATCTGTGTGTGTTTGTCTTATTTGTGGCTTTTTGTTTTTCAGGTCAGGATGAGATTTGAGCTGAAGTCTCCGGTGAAGACCATCGAGGACTTCATCAAGCGCTTCACGCCCAGCCGGCTGACCTCAGGCTCCAACAGCAGCAGCTCATCAAGCCTCATCACTAACCGCTCCTCCAACAAGGGCTGCTCCAGCATCCTGTCCTCCCCCTCAGCAGAGAGCACGCTCACCAAGCTGGACGAGGAGAAGCCTCCAAACCTGGAGCACACCTTCAGCTCCGTCCCGCCCTGCTACAATGAAAAGGCCTGGGCGGTAGCGGAGGGAGAGCTGCGGTATGAGGCCGAGTCACCTGACGAGGCCGCACTGGTCTATGCCGCAAGGGCGTACAAGTGCTCCCTTGTGGGACGGCTTCCCGACCAGGTGACTGTGGAACTGCCTCACCTGGGGAAACTGAGCTTTGAGCTGCTGCACACACTGGGCTTCGATTCCACCAGGAAACGCATGTCTGTGGTGGTTCGGCATCCGCTCACCGACCAGATCACCGTCTACACTAAAGGAGCAGACTCTGTCATCATGGACCTCATCAAACCCCCCAACACAGGTGAGAACTCACTCTGTTGTTCCTCTGGTGGTGCTTCTCCATTCCTGATGCATGTCAGAGCTGTAAATTATCTTATGATGTGTAGCTCTGTGTCTGCTGACACACATGTGCATGGTTTTATTTTGACGCCACTGTGTCCAGTGTCATCTTTGTTGTCTTCGTTGTTGTCAACTTTGTTTGCAATTTCTTCAAACATCTTCTCGACTCAACTACTGGTCATACTCATTTCAAATTTTAGATGTAGCTTCCTTGGGACAATGTCTGCAAAGTTTGTTCAGTTTTGAGAAATTTAGATTTTTTTTTACGTTTTTAACAAATTTTTGAAATAAAATATTTGCCTTTACTAATGAGCCATATTTTGATGGCTTATGACATGAAAATGGTTAGAAATATCAATATTACTACTGAGCGCTGATAGGAAGTCATATATGGACTTTAATTTGGGTCCATGACCCTTGACCTTGAGTGACCTTGATGGGTCAAACTCAAGGTCACCAATGTCTGGATTTTAACAATCTTCTCCGAAACTACTGGTCAGATTCATTTAATTTTTTTTTTTATGTAGCTTCCTCTGGACAATGTCTACAGTTTGTTCACAGTTTTGAGATTTTTTTTTTTATGACTTTTTGGAATATTAAAAATTTGCCTTTACTTATAATGGGCCATATTTTGATGATTTATAACATGGTTATAGACATCAATATAGTTAGTATTGAAAGGAAGTCATATATGGACTTTCATTTAATTTGTTGAGTTCTCCTCCAGTGAAAGTACCACTCACTTCTATTGGTAGATTGAGCTCCTGCATCAAGACCACAGGACTCTAACATAGCTGAACCTGACAACCTCACAAATTCAAGTTGTTATTGATCCTTGATAGAACATGCCAATGAGATACAGGGCCATTGGTCCTGTTTCTGTTGTCAATTAAAAATGCGGTGGCATATTTATTAGCAGTTACACCTCACAGAAAGAAAATTCTGTGTTTGATTCTCAGTTGGACTGGAGCCTTTCTGTGTGGAGTTAACCTATTGTCTTTGTGCTGCGTGGGTTTCCTCTAGGTGCTCCAGTTTTCTTCACCATGAAAAACAGGTACATTTAGGTTAATTCTCCTGTTAGTGCCCTTGACCACAGTGCTGATGAAGATCTAGAGTTGGTCCCTGAGTGCCTTCAGTATTAGCTCCCTGCTCCTAATGCATGTGTGCTAATGCTAATGCTAGGTACTGTGTGTGTGTGTGTGTGTGTGTGTGTATGTGTTTTATGGGTAAAATGCAGAGACTGAATTTCCCTACAGGGATAATAAAGCAAGTTAACCTCAGCCTTTAAACTTAACCTCTTTCAGTTGACATTGCCTTTCTAACCATAGACCTTAATTTTGGGATTAAAATAATGGCTAATACCTTTTTTTTAAGAGTCATGACTGATGCTGAATAATATCTTAATAAAATAACAATAGGCTGACTTGAAAATTATATCCGAGTGCACTGACACGTTCGCAGACATTTACAGCTTTCTGTCAACACTTGGCATAAATATGAAAAATAACAGGTTTGGAAAAATATCTGTAACTTACCATGGCATTTTAGCATTTTCTGGTCTCTACTTTGAAGAGGAACATGTCTTTGGTTATGAAATCTGACTCACTGCTGCATTTGCAACCTTGGTCAGACTTATTTCTTAATTTGGTTTTATAGGCAGGTTTTTGTTCATCAAACTGCTGCTATTGATGTTGCCAGTTAAGCTGCTTTGTGAACATGACATCACAGTGGGGTAGAATGAGACAAGCTGAGTAATTTATCTAATCAGTGGAGCCAAATATTGACCTATACAGCTCTATTGGATTGTCATCATACTGTGAATCTGTGTTATTAAATGCTCTTGGAAATTGAAGTACGTTGTGGTCAAATGATATAATGAGTACAATTCACATTGAACATTATCTCAGAGGTAGTAATGTTTGTACAAGTACACATGTACTTTGTTGATAACTTCGCTGTCTATTGGAAACGTTGCTCCTTGTACCTAGGAGTAGCCTGGCCAGCCATCCAACTTTCTCAATGAGAAATCCCTCTGGAATCGCGGGTCTTTAATCCTAATATGAAGGCGGGACTAACAGGTGCCAAGTACACCAATCACAGAGAAGACGGATGTGATGCTTTTGTCAGAGAAATTTAAGAATACAGGGTGTAATCTGTAATTCAGTTCTTAGTTTTAAATCAAGTAAACAACCAACAACAGTTGTAAAAAGATTTACGGACTTGGAACTGATTTTGACTCGCAACAAAAAGAAGTCGGTACATATGGCGCATTGCAAAACACCCGCCCCACAGACTTGTGATTGCTTCAGTATAGAATAGATCGTGCATATTTCACAGCGACTACCCATTTCTAGACTGTTTTCTCAGTATTGAATACACTGAGAAAACCAGATAGCTGGCCAGGCTAAGTGAGGAGTCATTTAAAGCTATATGTCATATTTCTACTTTTTAACAAATTACCTAAAACTATGTCTAAATTGTGTAGAATAAAGAGTCCTGAGGTGTTGCCAAAGATGCCACTGTGCTGTACTGTAAAGATATGAACTGAAAATATTTACACCGACAGGCTGATGGATTTATGTGACCACTAGAGGGAGTAGTGAGTCACTGTCGGTCTGCAATGGTGTGGAAAACTCACGCCACGGGACCTTTAATCAGAGCATCAAAAAGTGACAAGATAGGCTGAGAACTGCTACGAAACAACTTTTAGAGTCAAAGAAAGTGACAGTGATTTTAAAAACTAGAATCACTGTTGTTTTAATCACTGGACACAGCTCTAAATGAAAAGAGTGGAGTTTGATGATGAAATCACAGCGTCTCTTCTACATGGATGAGTTTGATTTATGAAGCTCAGGAAGGTAAAACATTATGTGATGTTATTATCTTTGCCAAGTTTGCCTTTTGTTGTGCCTTGGTTCAGACTAAACTGTGACAGCCAAAATAACCGACTCTGAGTTTTTGTTTGAAGAAGCAACCTGGATGATACCATAATACAGTAATACAGATGTGTGTGAACTATGAGCTTCATACTTTTAGTGAGTGATACAGTGTGTGGATACATAATTCGGGTTCGTTGGTGGTTTCAGTAGGCCTAAGTGTGTTCTGGTACATGACTTCCCCTGCTGTTGAGCTTGGGGAGTATTAATACTGTATATAACCCCTTTAAAGAACACCAGGCAGAACTCAAACAGTGGCAAACAATGTAGAAAATGGGATAGAAAGATGACATTTTTGTCATATCTTTATTCAACTGAATGAAAGTGATTTATGATGATTAGTGTCAATGAATAAATAACATCAATAAACATAATGGGGCAGTTGTTTAATAATTGCAACAATCCCAGTGACTGCTTGTCGTCAACAGTGCAGATGTGTAGACAAACACAGGGTAGGGCCTGCACATGGAGGTGGTCTCTGCCTTTCTCCAGCACTCAGGGGTTGGCCCTCTTCACCCCAAGCATTCATGCTTTCCACTGATGTAAAAATATAGGCTCATGTTATGTAAGAACTCGTATTTTTAGAGCAAGTCACTGCTGCTAAACTCAAAGCCTGCCTTGATTGTTCGCTGGAAAAAAAACTTCCAGGCTTTCCTGTGTGTGTTTTTTTTTTTCTTCCCCGTGTGATTAAAGACCTTGTTCTGCTCTCTTCAAGTTCTTTACCGTCGTAATGGCAAAGGTGTAGCAGGTTGTTAGTATTCCAGGCACACAAAGAGCCACAGAGGCACTTTTCACTAATGCTTTGTACACGGTCACCAGACATCTGTCCACGGCTACTTAGCAAGGATTGTTTCAGCACACATACTGAAGACTCCATACAACACACTGATTGTGTGGCAGCAGTTAAGGACTATTTTTATTATGTGACTGTCAAAACAGAACATATCTCACAGGTATTAAACTTACTGTGATATTAAATAATCAAAGTAGCAGTTCTTCAAAAGAAACATGGTGCTATTATTCTTTATATATAAGAATATATGTATAGATAAAAGTAAGAATATAAGTTGTCATATATTTTGTTGATCGTATAATCCTTTCAGCTCTACCCCAAAAATATTTTGATGTTGAAAATGGAAATCCACATAAAGTGATCATCACCAACAACTGTAGCTTGAAATTGAACAGAAGTGTAGTAACACTCATAGTTCTTATATGCTGAGTTCTGTTGAGATCCTGTCCAGATATACACAATCCATTTTTTTCCAGTGGTAATTATGATCTCAGTTACTTTATTTGGGCATTCTAATAAGTGCTCTGGTGTTACTGAATACAGAGTTTTCAGGTTTACATGCTGTTTGGGTTGTAACATATTGTGGATCAGTTTGCTACATAGTTGTAGACTCTGCTGGAGACCCTTCTCCAAGACAAATTACATTTTTTGATTAAAATATAATTGTAGAATCCATTTGGACCATTTTATGATCATATTTATATCTTTTTTAATCTGCATCCAAAGCATCCAAACTCTGAAAATACAACTTGCACTTGGGACATTTAGTTTTAATGAACTCTGTAGTGGTTTGACATGAATGTGGTTCAGATTCTGCCCAAAATATGTTGGTTATTGTACCTCATGGTACTGAAACCCTGCAAATGAAAATTATTATTAATATGATTTTAGTGAGAACACAAACCACACTGTCCACACAGCCTTCTGTTAACCCTAAGTTACCATTATTATGGCATGTTTCGCCATTTATGCCATTAGGAGTCACTGAATCAAAATAAAGAATGTAATAATAGATGACTTTGAAATTCTACGTGACATGACTCTATTTGATTTGACATGAAGGTCAAGGACAACTTTATTTGCGTCGCACATTTACAACAACCAGCAATGCCCAAAGTGCTTTACAACCATATTAAAAGTGCCAGTGCAGAAGTTAAGAACAACACTGTTAACTGTTAACACTGTGAATGTCAAATGTTAAATGTTAACATGAAATGTTACTTTTGACAGGCAGCAAAATGAAACTGGCCTTTACGTTACAGATGGCTCTGAATTTGACCATTGTTTGAAATTTTTGACATAATGTAATTGTACACATCAACAAAATGCATGAGGCCCAGTGTTTTTTTGGTACTTTGATGTGAGAATGTTACATATTGAAGCCTTTGTAAGCTTACACCCTACACTGACTCATTTCGACTGCTTTCAGTAAAAGGGCGCTGTCATGTTGTGTGTGTAATCCATTTATTTCAGAGCCTGGTTAGTGGCTCCCTCCTGTTCATTAGAGACAGGTCGTTCATCTCAACAAGGCAGCTCCGCTTCACAGAAAAACACTTTGCAGCTAAATGATCCTCCTACGCTGAATGAAGACTTGCTAAATCCAACACATCAATGGAGGAAAGCACTCCCATCTTGTTTCACTGTGTTTTCAGTTGTCCTTTTCCCTGGCCCAAGTCTGAATTACAATATGCAAGTTGCATTGATTTCCCATCATCACAAACATGCATGCAGGCACCGGCCTGTGCTGATTGTTCATCATTTTTAACGCCCTCAGAAGCGTAACGTCTGAGCTGGACCAGAGCGCGTTTTAAGTTTTTCACTTAAAATTCACTACATAGTGCTGCTCACCACAGGAGAGAGGCTCCTTCAGGACAGTTTTCACACTTCATTCCAGCTCCTCCTCCACCATGAGTCTCAGCTCAGTGTTGACCATCAGCTCAAATGGCCGACTGGGTGCGTCTTCACCCAGACAACTCACTACTGTCACACCATCAGGTGAAACCAGCCAGTTTGAGCACAGTTGGGCCTCGTCATAACATAGACCGCCATAATGACTCCATTCAGACAATGAGGGAGTTGGTCAGTGTCTCTTTAATAACAGAGCACATGGAGGTAGACTATAAACCTAGGGGCCTTAGAAGTTGTTGACTGAAGTGTTTGTCATGATGTAACTAGTTTTAAAGCTCACTTGACCTCAAAACTCCTTATTTGTTATTTTAAAAAACAGAAAGGCCTCCACCCGTATTAAAAACTTAATACATAATATTTCCACATTAAAATATAAAAAAACAAAAAAAAAAAAACAAACAATGAGACTCATGTTATATATTTTGTTCACCTATGGATTTATGTTGAATCTAATGTTCAACATTTTATTCGGTCACCCATGAATTAGGGATGGGCATCTCTATGAAGTAAAACATAAACTTCCACCCACACCTCAGGTAAACATGTCATCTCTCAAAATACATACCAACTGTACTTTACTGTTTTGACTGCCTGACTAATTCATGCACATCCTTCCTATCAATGCCATCAAATACACTTTACTGAAGTTGATGTATAGTTATTACCTTAATGTAAAATGACAGCATCACAATATATGCATCTAACCATTCATTGCAGATGAGGTATTGCATAAATTCAGTCTGAATCCCTAACAGTGTTAGTGCAAGTTACCTGGAAGCTAGTAATTAGTTAGCATTTGTCGTTACTTACCCCAAAAGTAACAAAGTACTCCATAATAGGAATTATGAAAAGTGAGTTTTGCATTATTTTGAGATGCTTCCTTCAGTTCTCTCAATTCCCACGTAGCTGCTTAAAATTAATTTAGTGTTGCTGGGTTCTATTACCCATCAGAACTATCTTAAATAATTACTAGTGAATGTAGCTAGAAAACATTTATGCAAAGGTGGACTTCTGCCACAGGTATTTTCCTACATGTTTGTGGACTCATCTGTTCAGACTAGTTACATGTCTTGAAACACATACCTATAATCAGTGGGTTTAGTTCTGCCTGGTTCACAGACTGTACAGACACATTCTTTGGTGTAAATCCTCCTTGGTTATTGAAGTTAGAACTGGAGTCGTCCGTCTTTTTCTTTTGTATTTTTTTTTCCTTTTGTTTTGTAGTTATAATGATGATGATTTACTTTATTTACTGTCTCTTTCATTAGCAGTGGTGATGAAAAATGTCATGATCGTGTACTGCTTCTTGTCATCGAATGACTTCTTGGTTGTTTTGATTGTGAGTTCTGAACAGCATAAATTACACACTGGGTGTTCAGCTACTATTAAGTCCTTCATCCTCATGTTCATTTAAAGAAATGTAGGTCTCTGGCATGTTGAAATTTTTATTCTGGGTGTGTACAGTCTTACATTTTAGCATTTATTTGATCATTCAACTTTTGAGTGGATTTTTCCCCTTTGAGTATGAAAAAACATTTACACATGTGGGCAAAATTGTTGGTACCCCTCTGTTAATGAAAGAAAAACCCACAATGGTCATAGAAATAACTTGAATCTGACAAAAGTAATAATAGATAAAAATTCCATGAAAATTAACCAATGAAAATCAGACATTGCTTTTGAATTGTGGTTCAACAGAATTATTTTAAAA
>JAPQRP010000020.1:22644681-22659149 GCA_037367295.1 Apogon hyalosoma
AGCTGCTTGGAGATGGTCTTCTAGCCTTTACCTTTAACATGCATGTGTGTCATTTTCTTTCTCTCTCTCCTTGGCTTCCTCTGGTCCATGTTTAGTGTGGTCCACACCATGTCACCAAGCAGCACAGTGACTACTTGTCACCCTTTAAATAGGCCGACTGACTGATTCAAAGTTTGTTTACACCTGTCATGCTAATTAGAGGACACACCTTGGATGAACATGTCCCCATTGTGAAATTATTTTCAATCTTTTCTAGGGGTACCATCATTTTTGTCCAGGCCTGTTTCATGAGTTTGTTTTTTTTTTAAATAATTCTGTTGAACCACAATTCAAAAGCAATGTCTGATTTTCATTGGTTAATTTTCATGGAAATTTTGTTTATTATTACTTTTGTCAAATTCAAGTTATTTCTGTGACCATTGTGGGTTTTTCTTTCATTAAAAAGCTTCAATATACCAAAAGCTATTTGTCAAAAAAATGGGGGAAAAAAATCCTTCAGAAGTGACTAATTCCACAGTAATCCTCACTTCTCACCAAAATATGAAGAGAAAAGTTTTGATCTGAACAATCAAAACTGACAAAGCTGAAACTTCTGTAATGTCAGTAGTTTGACTTTATTTTCTGATGAAAGACAAATTTGATTGCTGAGTTTTGAGTCCACTTGTTCCCCTCCATAAAAATAATTTTGCATGGCAGTGCATGGGTATCACTGCCTTCCAAGCTGTTGTGTTATTTGTGAGATTACATGGCTGGCAGTCTTGAGTGTTGGCTGGTGCATCTGTGTCAGGAGACCGATAAAGCCAATCTGTTTGTGCGCCGTCCCTCTGCCAGAAGGATGGCCAAGAGGCTGCACCGGACACACATTTAAGAGTCTTTTACAAATCCTCATCCCCCAGACACAGTTATAATCACTGATATTAATATCATAGGTAAATAAAGCACATTTGTAGGGACTTTGCTAAGGAGAAATGTTGTATTTAATGTTGCTAATTATAGAGTAGACTCAGCTTGATGAGTAATAAGGAGCCTTGGTGGAAAATACTGAGACACATGGTTAATTTAGGTGTGAGGACAGATGGCTTTCATGTGCCTCTTGGAAGAAGCCTTTAGCAATCTGGAGCCAAAATCCTAAAACATCCCAGAAAACATTGGGACATATTTAATCTCAGTTCTTGTCTTTTTTTTCTTTTTCTTTGAAGGTAACTCCAAAGGGAAACGGCAAAAAAAGATTGTCTACAGGACCCAAAACTACCTGAACCTGTACGCTGCAGACGGTCTCCGCACACTGTGCATCGCAAAAAAGGTAACAGAGAGCAGCACATTGTCTCATTAAACTGCAGTAGTAGAAGGAGAGACAGTACAAATGATGTGTTTCGGCGGCTATTTGGCACGTTGTGTTTGTAGCCGCCGCACAGATGATAACGCGGGCCGACCCTTCCAAAGTGACATTCTTGGTGACTCAGCTGCAATCTGTGCCACTTTCCCAGGCTGTTAATTTATGCTCTCACAAGCCGGCCTCATTATATCCCTGTTTGTGCAAAGCCTGTCACCAAACCGATGTGATAAAACACCTTCTCAAGGTCTCACATTCTCCCATGGATATTCCTCTGTCGGAGATGTGTGTTCTACTGCAGGCTGAGGTCAGAAGTTTACATACACCTGGGCTGAAATCCCTCATAACTTGGACACTACACAAAAACGCACTTTAACGCAGATGTTAGTTTTTTTGATTTTCATGTAAAAATGTCAGAAACATGCAGTCACAAAGAGAGAGGATTCTCTATAAAACATAAACCCGGACTGTTCTTTGAAAAATGAATACATTAATACACTATGACACAGTAATAATACAAGTAAAGAAGTGACAGTAGTATCTTTCAATACTGAAATAAAGTGTTTATTGTAAAAGATGTTCTATGAACATGATGAAATATGACTGATGAAAGGCCTGATTGATGGCAGCTATGTTTTATAGCCTTAATATTTTGTGCACACATATATGTGTTTTATTCCCCTTTAATTAACTCTTAACGACATGTAGTACTCATTCTGTTTGGGGAAACTGTGAATAGTGGATAAAGTGTTGCATATTATCACTGGAGCTGCATCTGAGGAGTTAGAACCAGGGTTTGTTGTCTTCAAACAGTAGGGTTGGTGGTTCTACACTCACATTTTTCACACTAAGACAGAAAAGCTTAATATAGAATATTTTAACCCTACCAAGGCATTGTTGTTGTGTTTTTAGATTGTCAGTTGCAAAAATGTAACTGGTAATTGTTAGAAACTGTATAGATAATTTCTAGTAAACATTTATTAAAGTATGTGTTAATTTTAGCTAAGGTTTAACAGTGGTAGAACAGTTAAACTCAATAATGCTTTTATTAGCAATTATAAGAAACTTCTAAGGTTTTATTATTAGTGTTACTAAGCAGACTAAAACAGTAGTGTTTTGTAAATATGCTTTATAGACAAATCTATTGGGACACTTAGAATTCAATATTTCATTGTTAAAAGGGGGCTAGGCTACAAAACAATGATTACATTTTATCATTTATTATTGTGATAAATATCAACGCAAGAAATTCTTTTATTTCGTCTTTAGGTTGAGTTTTGCCCGCTTTATCTACAATGCTCACAAAATGCTTCAGTTTTTGGTTTTACAACATTTTATCTGTTAGAGTTTTTTTATCGCCGTAATTGTTTTTACCTACCACTAGATTTCTGAAATAATTGTCTTGTTTTAACCATAAGTAATCATTTTAAACCAGAAGTAGCTGAAAATTCAGCCTTTAAACCTAAACATCATATTTCAAATTGGTGAGAATGCAGAGTAAGTGTGATGTGTCCTGTTATTTTTGTCTGTATTATGTGTCTCATAATCTAACAACAAACGTGTAGAATATTGTTATATTAAACCTTGTATGGTCTTGTTAATGCATAATAAACTTAACTGAAAGGCCCCAAGCCCCTAATTAGAATTTTACAAGAACTTATAGAGGTCTTATTACTTAATATCTTACACCTATAACTAAGGCCTAAATATGGCATTACTGATTTTCCCATGATGCCAACCTAAAACTCCAGCTTCACCTCAGCTGGCTCCCAGTGATCAAAGTTATCCAGTCTGAAGTTTTCAGTCATAACACGCATTTTCAGAAACTTTCAGGCTGTTTAAGAATGTGAAAATGGTGTGTGTAAACTGTCTGTGTAGACTGTCTGAGAGTGGGATCAAATAAATAAAAGCTGAAATTAAAAATTCTTTATACTGATATTCTGAAATATTAGATAAACAAAATAAACAGTTGGACAGAGACGGTATCCCAGATATTGAAGACTGAAACATACATTTACAAAGGTTCATGTAAACCTCTGACCTTAATTATTTGTGTTTTCTAATATTTTATGTGGATGCATCAGGTTCTGACCAAAGAGGAATATGCCTGCTGGCTTCAGCGCCACCTAGAGGCTGAGACGGCCATCCAGGGAAGAGAGGAGCTGCTGTTTGAGTCGGCCCTGAGGCTGGAAACCAACCTCCATCTCTTGGGTAAAAAGACGTCCCATGCCCATAACTTCAGCTTGGCGTTGTCAGATGATTTGTCACAGTTTTACACCTTTGTCCACAGGAGCGACAGGCATCGAGGACCGCCTGCAGGACGGGGTTCCTGAGACTATAGCCTCACTGCGGAAGGCAGGCCTGCAGATATGGGTGCTGACAGGGGACAAACAGGAGACAGCTGTCAATATTGCATATGCCTGTAAGCTGCTGGAGCCCGAAGAGGAAATCCTGACACTGAACGCCGATTCTCAGGTGACCGACACCAGCTTCTGTTTTATAACTGAGAATGACTAGTTTATATCCTAACCTTTGGCAGAAAATGAAGATTATTTTGTGAAGATGTGTATCATTAGCCAAAGGTGATGCATTTAGTTTGACTCTTTTTACTGAGACATCACCATAAAACTGCAAATGTTTAGCGTTTTAAATATATATGACTCCAATGATTTTGCAGATTAAAACTATACCACATGACCAAATTTCCATAATCTGATACAGGTCATTCCATAACAAGATCATAGGGCACATTTTTTGTAAACTAGATGAAATATGACAGGTATGTTTGCAATGTAAGCATCATGTTGTAATAAAAAATGAATCATGAAAAATTAAAGATCTAACACAATATAAAATATCAGTGTGAAAAACTCAAGAAAATAGAAAACGCTTGTCACAAATAAATGAAAGCATTAACTTTGAATATTGTCAAAAAATATCAAAATGCTTCTGTGTGTAAAATTACATCCAAAAGATGAAGAGTATTACTGGAAGGAGTGATCTTGAGCTACATAGGAATGGATGAATATTTGTCTTTTGTAACACAGTAACACACATACCATCACACAACTCCACTACACATTAGTTAATTTTCTATTGATTAATCCACTAAATCTATTCCTGACCCAACATTTTTATGCTCACTGAAAACAATAAGTTTATTACAAACTGACTCAGATGTGTCATTTGAGGATCCACTGTGTTTAGTTCTCAGCCACTGAAGCATCTGTTCTCCAGATGTGGAGCAGGTCAGGCCTCGGGTCCGATCCTGTTCTGAACCCGCGCCGTTCTGTGTTTGTCTCTGAACCAGGAGGCGTGTGCTTTGTTGCTGGAGGAAAGTTTACACTACATCCAGGCCAAATTCCTCTGCAGCTCTGCGGACCATGCTGCCAAGGCCTTCACGGCCAACTTTACACCCTTTGAGATCTATCCCTCTTCGTCTCCGTCCTCATCCTCTGCGCCCTTCATGGTGCACCGGTTGGGCCTGGTCATCGATGGCCGGACCTTGGCCTACGCCCTAGACAAGAGCTTGGAGGACAAATTCTTGGCTGTTGCCCGGAGCTGCCGTTCAGTGCTCTGCTGTCGTTCCACGCCGCTGCAGAAGAGCATGGTGGTCAAACTGGTGCGGAACAAACTGAAGGTCATGACGCTCGCCATAGGTGAGCAATAGAACCATTATCATTCATTATCCAGGGATAATGCAGCCCACAGTACATTCAGATGACTTTACTGCACCTGTTTAATAATGGAGTCATTAACATCCAGCAGGTATTGCATCATGTTCATCTTTATACATTGTCTGTGTTTAGAAAATAGAGGAGGGAGATGCTGGAAGAGGGGTTTTATTTTCAAATTGTGATTTCTACTGACTGAAACTGATTATGTAGTTGGAAATAAAAGGTAATGCAGGTGGCATTACATAATTTTCATTTGCAGTCGAGGTACATATGAATGTAATTTCTGAGAGTCATGGATGCAGAATTGGGTAATACAGCCCTTTTGATTTCAGTCCACATCAGATGTTCTTTGACTACCACTCAAATACAGCCGTGTGACGTGGGTAATGTGTTCTGTTTCAACTAGTGCCATGAGCACTCCACGAAATAAGATTAATTCTATGCCTGTTTTGCAGGGAAATGTCCATGCGTGTGTTTTTTTCTTACCTAAAGCCCTCAGGCTCAGAATCTGTATGTAAATATTATTTATCATTGCACATGATGACACTATGAGCTGTACTCTTGAACCCTCTGTCACCATGTTGTACATTCCAGTAGCATCCAGACAAGCCAGGACATACCTTAACCACAGTACACACATGTCCTGGGAAAAGGTCACCAAATAGTCCAAATATTTATAATATCATGTTTATAATGGAAGAACTGATTGTAAAGTTGTTGGCCAATACTTTCTATTTTTGCTTATTGTTTTTGTACCAGGGAATCATAAAGAAAGAGGCTAAATTTAGTGTTTTAAAGTCTTTCAGTTTTCATCATCTTCTCTATGAATGAACATAAATCATGTTCATTTATGAAATAGTTTTTTAATGTAACACAATAGATAAAAACCTGCCACTGCCAACGGTGAAATGGTATGCTGATCGTCTATACTGGCCAATAACAGTAAAAGCTGGTTGATATGGATGTTCAGCCAACATATCAGTGCATCTTTATGACTATAAAGGGACAATTGTTATGTGTATTGGTGTGGTACTACCACCTCAGATGATCCACACATAGCAATGAATAGTTGGTTTCAGATGATGTTCAGTTCAAACGTTGAGTCTTCAGGGTCATTCATAGTGTTACTGCACTCACTACAGTACATCATTTTGATCAAATTTCATTCAAGTATTTAACAATATTATGATTATAGAAGCTTTCTCACAGATTTTAACTGTTTTCATACTCGTATGAAAAGCATGTCTTCACAGTGGTGCAGTTTGAAGGTCATATTCTCTGGGAAAACAAAGTACCAGGGTTTGTATCTCAGCTGACCAAAACCTACTTACAACAATGTTCATGTTGTTTATTAATATAAATAAGAATAAATATAATTAAGAATTAATTAATAAGAATATAATAAAGAGATGAAATGCCTAATGTGCATCAAACCACCCAAAAAGTGCACATTTAACCCATGTTTCAAAGCTATAAAATGAAACGTTAGCTCGTTATTTATCCTGTTTGTCAAATTTTTGTGGCCCTCCCTATTTTGTGTGTCTACCTGGTGTGAACCAAGCTTTCCCAGATTGTTCAGTGGTAAACACTCAGGGCTCTACTTTAACCGGTCAACTTTATACCATTCATTATCAACTGTATACTCTATGACAATTACATAAATGCTGCTTAGACATTTTCATTGACATTTGTGGCTATATTTAACATCCAGTTTTTAAAAAACTACATTGTAAATTCATGAAACCACCAAATGCATAAAATCAGATTTTAAAAAATATGGGCGTGGTCAAGCGATTATGTAGGGTAAAAAAAATTTGTTCAGATGATACTGAGTTGGCTTACATTTACCTGGCATATAAGTGTAATACATGGATGGAATGGGTATTTCTAGTATGTTGAGGCCATGCAAAGACTTGTCAATTTCAGCCATTTTCACTGAAATCTTTGTGAGAAACATCTCCGCTACGTAGGGTAACAAAAAACTACACCAAATACTGGCAAATTTTTCAGCACATCAAACGTTGCTGTTTTCACTTGAAGTTGACAAAATTAACATCACCTTAGTGTCAGGTATATTGTTGACTGCAACTCCTGCAATTTTGGTGAAAACAAATTGATTGGTCAAGGATTGTGGGATATCAATTTGAAGGGAAGTCTGGTTAAGTATAAATAAGGTTTACAACCTATAATCATTAAGGTTGAGATATAAACCAGCACTCTCTTGGGCAAGTAAAGTAAAGAGACAAAAAATGTAAATGCAGACGTCAAATATTGTCTTTTAAAACTGAAAATCAATCAGCTCTCGCTCTTGGTTTTTTTTTGTTTTTTGTTTTTTTTGGTAGACATCATTTAGAAACAGTAAAGTTGGTTTTAGGACTCCCAAACAGTTATGCATGAGCTACAAATGACAAAATAAGTCTATGAATTTTTTTTTTCACCTAACATGTTCATAGTCCCTTGACTGTGCCCATATGGACTCTCACATTTGTCAAAGTCTTTCTAGCGTCCAATACAACCACTGTTCACCACACATCTTTTACCAGTCAGTTAATACAAACTTCATATTTTGCTTCTGATGCAGTATTTTACATCCTTTTTACCAAATTGTATTTTTCAGTTAAATGAATCTTTTTAATGTGTCAGAACCTATTTTGTGGTGACCTGAAACTCCTTACACACACCTCAAAAACTTCCTTAGAAGATAAACGTGTGTTATTTTAGGCAACATGCTGCTCCAACAAAAATTAATGAGCTTGTCAAACCATTGGTTGGACCAGTGCCCGGCCTCACCTTCACTGCTGCTTTGTAAGTATGTGTTACCAGCATTGAACTGGCATTTGAGGAGTTTTCAGTTATCAGTTTTGATAAATTGACTATAAAGATGAGACTAGATTTGGGCTCCCAGAAATTCTTGCGTTCATAAACACATTCACATTCCTAACATTCTGCCTCCAGAGTTGACTGTTTGTTTTTTTTTCATAAGTAAACTGCATCCATCTATGTTCTTGCTGTTCAGCCAAAATGAAAAATCTGAGCAACTGATAATTTTAATGTCAGAGCCTAAAATACTTGGGCCGGCTTGGCACTCTAAATATTCATAATTAAGAGAGCTCCCACCGTGCATCAGACTCCGATATCCCTGTAGCGGTTTTTGCTCTTGAACAGACCTGAACCCAGGTGTTTGAGCTCTAAACGCAGTCACAGCGTGTTCCTCCTGCTGCGATGTCAATATGAGTTGACTTTGAAATTTAGGTTACAAAGCAGCACACATTCATCAAAAACACCTCCTGCACCCTCAGTGTGACCACTGAGTCCAAACAATGTTATTTTGAGGCACCTTTATAATTATACGTTTGGGCTTAATGAAGCTGTAGCGTAGTGGAGGTGACATGAGTGTGTCAGTGTGACTTATGACTGTCTTTTCCCTGTTTACCATTTATTTGTTCCTGCTGCACTCAGGAGGATCCTGTTTTTGCCAGCCAAGCGCTTTTCTGTCATTGCTATGTTAGCAGCATTGTAGTAATGTGGAGGAAACGCTGCATCTGCTAACACTCTTTATTTTACATCTCTGTGGGGACAGCACGTGAAGCTGAAGCTGTATCACTACAGTGAACAGCACAGCAAACATTTCAGCCATAACTGGATTCCTTCCTACTACAAATGTCTAATTCAATGAATGACTACAGTCTACTGATGGGTTTTTTATGTCTCATTTAGCACCTAAGTGTTTGATTCAGTGAAAATTCTCAACATGTACTTGAGAGATTAGAACAAAATTTAGACCAGGCTTTCATTGTCAGAGGATAAATCCTGCTGACTTTTCCTCTAATGTCCCCTAAACGTCTTTATTTGCTGTTTTAAGGTGTTATGTGTCCTCTTAAAAAAATAGTTAAATAAATAAAAAATTACAGGTTGACCAGTAAATGTTTTTCAGACTTGGTTCTACTTTTTTGTCATTAAGGTCATAAAGAGAACAGAACATGTATTGGGATCTGATATACATTTGTGGTTTAAAAAAAAAAAAAAAAAAGCACATCTTGTTGTCATATTGGGATGGGCTTTTTAAACAAAAATACTGAGGGATAATCACTGGTAATTAGTCTAATATAACTCAGATACATGAGTTGTGGGGGTAATTACCATTCTCTGTTTTATCAGCTGATAGTGTAAGTGTATATTAGGATTTAGGAAATTCCAAATTTACTGCAAGTGAATGATAATCTTTCAGTGGTCTAACAACATAATAATCAAAATAAACCAGTTATAAGTCAGTTGTAGTGTGTACTGTGTAGCAAATCAAGACTAAACATTGTTACCTGTGATGTTCACAGGTTCATCAGTCCTGAAAATGGCTTGTCCTACTAAAAATGAGTTGGAAACCTAGTCGAAACTGATGTACATCCAATGTGATCTTGAACCCCCCCTTTTTTTTTTTTCAATGGAATTATCCAACTGGATTATTATTTTTTTCCGTGGTCATTTCATGCAAAACACCTGTTATCTTAAGAGCTACAACACTACAAGTAATTTTCTCTGTGTTGAAAAAAGAAATAACAATTTAATCATCTATAATACAGATTAAAACATGAAAAATAAAAACCAAATAAACTGAAAAGGAGATAAATAAATTGAATCAAAATTTAAATTAGTGAGCTCAACATAAAGTTTGGACTAGTTGAACCAGTTGGTATACCTGTACAAGCCCAGGTCTATATTATGTTTTCTTTAATATTTTATGACTAAATAGTAAGTGGATGATGCATATTTAAGAGACAGGACATTAGTCATGTTAACTAATCATTTTTTAGGCAGGTGGATTTCTTTTTGACTTTATATTTTGCATAATGAATATTCAGAACTCATGACCCATCTCTTGTGTCAGTCAAACACTGGGCTTCACTGAAATGCCAAAAAAATACACATTTCAAAAATATTCAAGCAACATTTGTCAGTTTTTACATCAACTGTGGAGATTATAAATCATAATCAGTAAATAAATCCTATCTTCTACTTTCAGGGCTTATTGGTAGCTACATGTGATACATTGACTACAGATGGATCCAATTGTAAATCAATATATTTTATTGCATATTTGATTAAAAACAATAATGACAGCTGACAATCATAAAATATCACTTCCCTCAGTTTTCACCTTGGTCTCCTCTTCTCTGGCAACCTTGCTGAATTGAGTTTTTTCTTTTTTCTCACTATAACAAACCTAAGCACAGTGTCAGAACTGCTCATAAAGCGACAGACTAACTCAAACTGGTATAAACGGAGCCCTCACTGAACATTTTAGAACCATTATGAAGCTGTTCACAGGTCAGTACTGTAAACACACTCCTGCAGTAATGGCGTCTACATAGATTTTGGTCAAATACACCAGTATTTTCCAACCACAACAGTCAGCCACCTCTGTGTGAGCGCCAATCACCACCTACCTCCACTATTCAAGTCAAGCATCGACACTCCAGCACTGTTTTACTTTCATAACAACAAAATTCTCTCAGCCCACTAACACTACATCTCCCACTCCACCACCTGTAGTGACAAAAAAAAATCTATCCACAGTCCTTTTAAAGTGTATCAACAACACAAAAAAACACTGCTCATCAGCCATCGCAGCAGGTCTAGCAGCTTCCACAGTGCTGGTGAACTGTGGAGCAAGTGAGGGGCAGAATAGGATAATAAACACACACAGCTAATGCAACAGCTGAATAAAGTGACAGTTCTGTGACTACTGGTCAGATAATACAGCACAGTAAGACACCATTATTGCATTATAGATCACATCTGTGTAAAGTAACTGATGCTTTCCACTCAGATTTTTCAGTTTCGCTGTTATCACATTACCCACAGGTGACGGTGCGAATGATGTCAGCATGATCCAGGTGGCCGACGTGGGCGTGGGCATCTCGGGACAGGAGGGGATGCAGGTAAGGACAGTTCTGACCAGGGATGAGGATGCCACCGTGGAGACGTGTGAGTGGAGGAGGGTCAGCTTTACATGTAAAGGGGACAATGTCACTAGTCGCTTTTCCATTGACCCTCAAATTGCGTGAATATAAGTTGCACATAAAAATTTGCCTAATGAAAAAATTACAATTTCGCCAAAATTCTCGTTTTTCAATTGAAAGTCTTTACGCTGGCAAGAGGTAGTTTTTTGGGTGTAGCAAAATTGGTATATCACGCAAAACTGCAATGGAAAGACCTTTTTCCGCAACTAGTCACATGAATAAAAAAACAAAAAATGGATGTTGACAGATGTTACAACAAGTGAAGACGAAGAGTTTTCAAAGAAACATGGCGCAGTATATTTGGACACTCCAGGAAAGCTAATCCTTTTTTAATTTAGTACAGGATAGAGGGGTAATGTATAACAATAATGAATATATCTGTAAATCAATGTGATATTTATGTTCATCGCCATGTTTAGGGAATGACTTGTGTCATCTCGTGATAATAAACAAATCATTGCATTTGTGATTTAATGGAAAAACCAACATTATGCACTTATGTTTTTTCAACATTTAGTAAATATCGGGAAAGTTTTGCATAGATGTCCAATGGAAAAGCCACTACTGAGAGGTCACAGGGTTGGTTTAGATTTTGGATGAGGTTCCTGTTATTACCAGTGTATTACCTACAGTAGCTCATGGTCTGCACATTCCAGTTTGGGAAATAGACAAGAACACCAGGCATTGAAACAAAGCTGAGGTGGCCCTGCAGCCCCCTGTCTATAACAGTACATTATTTTTCATCTTTACAAGCTTTGTGTTCTTTTGCAAACTGGGGCCACACTGACTGCAAACTACTGACAGTAACACACTAACTCCCTCATGTTTAAACTAAAAAAAAAAATCTAAACTCACCTTTGAAAGGGATTATATTTAGCATTGATATTCCAATTTATGAACAGCAGAGGGAAGTTGCTTACAATGACACACAGCTACTAAAACCATCAACGAATTAATACTATGTATCCACCAACTGTATCACTCCCTGAATAAGTATAAAGCCCATTCTTTACACACATATGTATTATGGTATCATCAAGTTTTTTTTCTTCAAACTCAGGCAGTCTGTCAAAATAATGCTTTGTCTTATAAACTTCATGTGCTGATGATAGTTTACATTATAGCTCTGTTAGCTTAGCTCTGTTTTTAGACGTTAAACAGCCATAGTAAAACCACAAATCACCTCTGTTTTCTGCACAGTTTGTGTCAATAGCTGTACTAAAGATCTATTTTGAGTTGAAGCAAAAGGTCAGAACTGTCACAGTTTTGTTTTAACTGTGTATCAACAAACAGCAAACTTATCAACCACAATAACATAACAGTAATTTTGTATCTTCATAATCAAACTCAACAGTGGAGGAAAAAAACACTGTTGAATCCTTTTCTTTACAGCTCTGTCCAGTGACAAAACAACAGAAATGTTTATTGTTACTTTAGAACTTGACTTTGAAAATTAGTTTTTATCCCCAATTTGGCCTTTGTATTAGTTTTCAATTTTGTGGGAGACTTACAGAATGACTCACTACTCCCTATAGTGGATATGGTCATTTGCAGTGATGCATGATACAAGTCAGTTCAAAGGTCAACAATATAGTACACTGAAATCTTTGACATAACATCAGTACTCTTTATTTTAAACAATCGAATGATGCATTCAGATCATTTTTGTGTCTTTAAAAGTATGTGTTCTACATATAGCTCTTTTAACAAGAGAGCAAATGGAACTATAGGAGCAAGATAAGGGAATCAGGGAAGACAGTGGCATTCATTTCCATAGTTAATAGTCTTTCGGTAGTCTTGAGTGTGTGTTTGAGCCACATTTCCTCACATCCTCTAAATGGGATGGTGTGTGTGTTGCTGACTCAGGCAGCTTGTCCTGTGCCCTGCAGAGAAGCACCACACTTTATGGATGCATTATTCTCTACATCCTCCACACCAGCTCCTCTAGCTGCTGGAAGGTTATGGCCGGTGCCACAGCAAAGATAGCATCGTTTCAGAGCAAGTGGGGGAAAAAAAAACCCTCCCCCTGCCTATTTCACTTGAGTGCTGTTGTTCCAGAAAGGTGATCTTGCATAGCAATGATGGAGATTCCCAATTAACTTCCAGCAGAGGCTTTGCCGGCACGGTGCAGTGCAGAACATCTGTTAAAGTCTCCATATCCTGTCCTTAACTGGACCGCTAGATTAATCATTGTTAATCAAATTTAGTCTTAATGAGACAGCAGTCATTCCTCGGGATTCCGTAGAGTGCTGAGACATATATTTCTGCACTCAGGCCAGCACAGTGTGCATTATGATTAACAGAGTTTTCCTCTATTAGAAGGACACTCCCCATGTAGTCGTTAAGAGCCGTTATTAGAGCGCAGCAGAATTAAATTGCTGTACAACAAGGCAGGTGTTGTTATTTTTCTTGTTGACAGATAATGTTGACAGGTAAGATGTGTCACAAAGGGTTAGAGCGGCTGTTTAAAATGTAAGTTATAAAGCAGGACGACCACAGGCGGCGTTTCGTTTGAGATGGTGATAGATGAGAACGGCAGTTTCCTGCTGCTGCAACGATGAATCCCAAAGCATGGACGAACCATTTAAAGGTTATTGCTTTGGAAAGATTAGACCAACTAAAGAGTCATTAGAGAGAGGCAGGTGAGCCGTTTTCCAACTGCTATTTCTAATAACTGCCTGGTCACATGGTTGTCGACACTTATGAGATTTAATGTTGGATCGTTGTGGTGTGTTGCAGGCGGTGATGGCGAGCGACTTTGCACTCCCACGTTTCCGCTATCTCCAGAAGCTCCTGCTGGTCCACGGACACTGGTGCTACTCCAGACTGGCCAACATGATCCTATACTTCTTCTACAAGAATGCTGTAAGCCTTTTTTTACTGTACTGTTTCTGAATCCCAGCCCATGGGAAAGTTTCATCTAGATCAGAATTGGCTGAATTTGGATATCCCCTGTTTTGATGTCCAGAGTCAGGGAATCCATCAAAGCAAGATTGCAGTGGAAATTATGTGCGTCATACTTTGAAAATAAGGAAAGTTTAAAAAAAAAAAAAAAAAAAGTCCTGGCTGTTGTGTTGCTGTAGGGTTTTCTATGTTCAAGCAGTGTATTGAAGTCAAAGTAGAACTCAGAGACACATTTATGTTGTGTTAAACTCAGTCTCGTTAATTCATAGAATTTCACATTTTGAACCAATATGCGTCACAATCTAAAACCTTTTGCTTAATTTTTCTTTATTAGTGACACAAATTTGGTGAATTACTCCTTTTTTGTCTTGAACATTTTACTTACAGGCCAATGTTACCAAATCCAGATCAGTAGCACTCTGACCTGGAATATACAGTCATGGAAAAAATTATTAGATCGCCCTTGTTTTCTTCAATTTCTTGTTCATTTTAATGCCTGGTACAACTAAAGGTACATTTGTTTGGACAAATATAATG
>JAPQRP010000020.1:22665019-22682368 GCA_037367295.1 Apogon hyalosoma
ACACACACATACACATACAATCCATTTATTTCCATAAATTCCTGCTTTACTTTTAATGAACAGGACAGGTTCTCCATTACATTGATTGCTTTTAACCAGTCTTCAAAATTGTGCATCTGGTTGTGGCCACTTCCTTGTCAGAGCTTTTTTCTCCTGTAAGTAATACTCTCATTAAATATTTATCTCCTTTAGTTTGAATGTTCTGTGTCTTGGCCCCCATATACAGTATCAAAGCATCAAATGGGATTGGGGTCTTAAATGTAGATTCCAAACAATTGTGAATGTTCTTCCAGTATAACTTGAGTTTTGGACATTCCCAGAATAGATGGTAGAATTTTCTTACATTTCATTTACTGATCATGTAGATTTTCATAAAAGTTTAAAGTAAATTCAAAGGTTATTAAATAAAAACAGAGGAAAAAAAAAAAAAGAGTCCCTTCTTAGTAAAATATATCATTAACTGAACATAAAAACAAGCGTCTGCCACCACTGTCATTTGTTTTATTGGTGAATCAGTTTTGCTGAAGTCGATAATGTTAATGATGGGGATGTTGTACAGAGCCTCTGAACATCTAAATGGATCATATCTGATGACAGTGAAAAGCTGAGAGACTGCATTTTATCATAAATATGAGCTTAAATCTTACTTTTGTAGTAGAATGGAAGGACAACTCTGCAACGACTTGTGCAACTCGGTCAAATCCAACCGATCACAGCTGTTCTGAAAAACAACTTTTCAAAGACAAAATATTAACGTGGGTGCAGATTCCAAGTGACTGTCCTATATGGGTGTTCTCACTTTTGTCACTATGTCTTTGTTTTGTTTTGTGGAGCAGCAGTTTTATTTGCACAAACAAATCAGAATGTGAACACTGTTTAATACAATGTTTTCCATAAAGTTGGAATAATTCTGTTTTCAGACATATTCCTATTTTTATTTCTATTTATGCACATTAATAATCACCTTTGACCAGGTAAAGTGATTACATACTGAGCCCCAGTTACACTTTATCAATAATAAATCACATTTCCAGTCATTTCAAGAGAAGAGGTACAAATATTTTATTCCAACTTTATGGTCAACAGTGTAGATTTCAGGTCAGTGTTTCTATAGTTCAGTAACTTTAAGTGTATGAAAGTTTCCGTTTTGGTAGAGGAATGAGTCACTGAAGAGAATGTCAATTATATCCATGACATTGTAATATTTGTCTTATTTTAGTTCTGCTACAGAGTGTTTTGTGTTGAGGTGATATTTAGACTTCAGTAATACAAACACAGATCAGTGTCCTATCAGTACTTCTATTGGGTAGAAAATATCCATTCAATGAGCTTAGCACCATTTTTACTATTCAGTCATGTTTACAAAGCTAATATGGACAGAATGAGTACAGTGATGTACAGGGTTAAGAATGAACGTCTTTGTTGTTATTGTACATGTACAACAAAATTGAGAATGCTATCCTTTTTAAGGCGTGTGAAGAGAAAATGGCATAAATATAAATCAAAAAAATATACTATAAAGCCATTAAAAATAAATAAATCAAACCTGAGTAAAAATAGTGATAAAAAGTTAGTCGCATACACATTCTGCAGCTTTTGCACGATCCAGATCAGTGGTGCATAATGAGCTCTGAAAATGCTCACACTTGATCTGATTAAGTGCAATTATGGCTTTAGCATAAAAAACTGTTCTTGGGTCTGTTTGTTAGGGTTTTGTGTTGTGATATTGATTTAGAGCCTGATCCGTTGTGTTTTAGTAAATCCCTTGATGCTGTGTGCGTCCCTTTGTGATATGTCTGCCTCTTCTGTATGTTTTTCTTTTCTGTTTGATGTCAGTGTGTGTGTTTGTGTGACAATTCTATGTACAGTCAAGTGGAAACAAATCTCCCCTCTGGGACAAATAAAGTCTAACTCTAACTCTAACCCTCTGTAGACCTGGATGAACTGGCTGTCGATCAGTTTCAGCATAGCGTTGTTCTTCACCGTGGCGCTGTGCTACAACGCCTCCTGTCCCACCTGCTACTCCCCCTCCAACCCCTACTGGACCATGCAGAGGCTGCTGCAGGACCCCCTCTTCTACTTGCTCTGCATCATCACACCTGTCACCGCCCTCCTGCCCAGGTACATTGCTACTCCGTGTTGTGAACTCCGTGGTAAACCCAGATGCCTTCCATGTTTCCTCCAGGATTCTGGCATTATTAGACTGTGGGTGGTGCTGAAGTCACTCCTGATATGTTGGCTCTGCTTTTGCTTTGCAGATATTTCTACAGGGCGTGTCAAGGCACACTGTTTCCTAGCCCGGTCCAAGTTGGAAGGCAGTTGGATAAACTCCCCGCTGAAACCCGCAGGAACATCCTCAGCCTGAGCAGGGTCAAGGTGGGGTCGCCGCTCAGCCCCAAGCCCCCCTTCCTGTCCCTGGCCAAGCCCCTCCCTAAAGGTTGCAATAAAACAGAGCAGGGGAGCTTCCCCAGCCCGAAGGCGTCGCAGGGGTCCGTTTTACAAACACACGACACAGGGAAGTGTCATAAAAGGAGTCAGAGCGAACCCCTGGGGCCCAAACACAGCGAGAAGAGCCTGTCTGATCTCTACACGCTGGTGTCCACAGAGGGGGACACTCTGCCTTACACCAAAGACTCCCAGTGCCTCGATAAAACTTTAGACATGAGCGCGTCGAGCTGGATCACCTCGACGCCACAGACGGACAGCGTGGAGCTGCCGCCGGACCGAGGCTCGTCCCAGTGCGTCAGATACACCAGGAACTCAGAGGAAGGACTGGGGTCTGAGCCCAGGGTCCACCAGCCGGGTCGGAGGACTGAGCAGAGGCCTGAACCGGCGCTGCTCACCACGTCGTGACGCCCTTTAGTCTTAAGTATCGAACTCAGACTCCAGTTTGCACGATAGTTTTTTAAAATCTAATTTTATTGTATTTTTCAAGGAGATTCTTTTATAAAAGACGCAAAGAGGTACTTTATATTTTGGATGTATAAAAGTTAACTTACAGAAGCACATCGCAACCACTGGAAGAAAAAAAAATAGACATCTTTGAAGAAAACATCTCAGAATGATACAAGACATACTGACCTTGCAGTTGTGAAAAGTTAAGCCTGTTTACGAATCATGATCAGAAAACATGGACTCTAAATGGGAGAAAATACAGATTTTTGCACAAAATATTAACGATATATAATGGCAAGAAATAGAAGAAGCTTTAAAGTCTAATGGGATGAGGTTGATTTATTTTTTTTTTTACAATTCACAATAATTGACTGTTTCTCATGACAAGTCACTGAAAAAAATCTGATTTTTACATTATAATATTGGGATAACATAGACATACTATAATCCAATAAAAAGACATGAGTCTCATATGTCCATAGCAGTTATAATATCTACTAAAATAAATAAATCACATATTAGAACTATAAATAAATGCAATTATTTCTTTAGTTGGGATGCATTTTGAGTCTTGAATACGTGATTCTATGGTCTTAAACTACGTTTTATGGTCAGAGTATAACAAATATGCGGCGCATTTTACAAATCTAAGGCAAAACATGCTAATTAATCATATAAAAAAAGGCAAAACACCATTATCACAATATTTTTTCAGCCTTAAATTAATGTACCAGATACCATTACTGTTATGGGACACAGACACAAACATTTAAGTGCAGTTTAGTGCTATTTGTATTTTATATAAAGGTTTTTTTGGATTCTAGGGCTTGTTTAGAACTATTTTAATGTAGAAACCAGTGTTTTTCAGTGTGTCTTCCTGTGTGGAGTTTCACGTTCTCCTCGTTTCTGTGCGGTTCCTCTCCGGTTCTCCAGCTTCCTCCCACCGTCTGAACACATGCACCTTAATGGGTTAACTGGTCAAATCTAAATCAGCCATAAGTGTGAATGTGAGAGTGAATCAATGTTTGTCTGTCAGGTTTAAGAGGGTTCAGAGAAGGAATGAGTGAATGACTGTTACATGAATTGGTAATTAGGCTTAACTTTTAACGTAATTATCACCTTTTCTCAAAATGAAACAATCAGTATGTCGTAATTACTAGATAAGATGTGTAGTTATTGTCTTTCTTGAGTGATTGCCATGTGTTTCTGGATAAAGTAAAGATTTTTGATGTTTGGGAGTTAAAAGAGCTGGAATATCTCCCACTTATGTGCAAGTTTGAAACCTGGGAATTTTCTATTTCAACATTCATCTCAGTGTTTGTTTAGATCATTCATTTGTGTGTTCGTTCTGATAAATGGTACATTCCACCGGTCGGTCTCGGAGCTTTGCCTGTAAACACACATGATGACCTGGATCACTCACCGCTGAGGCCTTGAATCACTGTTCATGTTCTTGAGATGGAAAACGGAGCCTTTCAAGCCCCTTTGGAAACACATTTTGATGCCATGTGAGATTTATCCTGACATGGATCAGCAAATAGAGGCATTTTAGTTATGTTACATGTAGTTTACTTACTGCTGGACTTACAAACTGTTTTTTATCAAACATTGAAAAGCATGTTTATGTGTTAATAGCTGTTTTGTTTTGTTTTTTCATACAATACATTCCACTGAATTCTTGCAGGAGCTGTACACTTTAAACTGAATTATACTTTAGGAGAATTTACAAGGAAATTTAGTCTTAGACAGCGAGAATCTACCAGAAATGATGCTTTATGTGTGTGAGTGTGTGCGAGTGTGTAAGAGTATGAGTGCGTCTGTTGATTTAAACAGTGCTAGCCAGTCTTAACTTTGGCACTGCACCGTAGGTTGACAACAAGCTACCATCACATATGTTTCACAATAAGGTGTACTTGAAGGTCCTTTCTGTTTTTGTTTGGTTTCCAACAGTTAATATCCTGTTGTCTTGTTCTTTTTGTTTTTTTTTTTTCTTGCTGCCTGGTGTTCAGCTGTAAACCCAAAGTCTTTCCCAGTGTAAAACAGGCTGTAAAAATTAACATTTGCACTTTGTAAAACATTATTCCAGAACTGGCATCGAGCTGGACAAATGCTCGGATCCAGCGTGAGAATGGGAAGTGTTACACTATCGCAGACACGGTGGAGTCGTCATTATGCACAAATGTTAAAAAGTGTAGTAAATTGGAGCGATGCTACAGCGTGCTTAGAAACAGTTAAAGCAACAGCACCTTGAATATTTGTATGATTGTTGTACAGTCTTTCTCTGTCTTCATTGCAGTACTTTTTATAAAAAATTTACCAAAGATCATTTATTTTCTAAGCAATACTCTGTGCCTTAACACTGGAAAAGAAATGACAGATCTGCGTTTAATGCTGAAGCTGTATTTGTTTGAAGATGGTGCATCTTTTGTTCCTGTTGATATTTATGAGGCTAGGTGCTCATGTGGTTTCTTTCCTCCTGTCTGTTTTAATTTTTTTTCTCATCCCTGGCAACGTCGCTCGTATCCCAACTTGCCGTCGGTTCTGTCCGTTCTGTGCTTTAGTACTCAGCGTTCCAGAATGAAGCTGGAGCTGCATTCCAACGTGTACCCACTTTCACAGATTCCACACTGGAGCGTTCACTTGGCCTCGAACATATCAGTTATTTGCTTCTCGTTTGTATTTTTCATTACAGTCCTTTAAAGCCTTAAAGCTGTTCAGTGTCGTTTAAGGCGTTCATATAAATGTCTGTTAGACCAAAGATCCCCCAGTTCTGTTTGTCACTTGTTTTTCTGCTTAGTTATTTATCCTTCAAGTGGAAAACTCAGATTCTTTGGCTACTTGTGAACAAAATAAAATGATAATAAAGTATGTATCATTTGTTACTTTGTTCAAGAAAATGTACTTGTTGATTATTTAAGATAATTTAGCTGCAATTTATGGACGTTTTGGGACGATTTCTTTGGACGTTGACCTTAATCTTCATTTTCAAGGTGAAATCAGGTTTGACTACTCTTCACTAAATTGTCCGTTCTCGTTCCTGTTTGGTATTTAGCTACACCTTTGCAAGTGCTCGGACAATTTCTTTGGGAGTTGACCTTGATGGTTATTTTTAAGGTGAAATCGGGGTTGACGTGTCAAATTTGGAACTTTGGAAACATAATTAACATGCTTCTTTTTCACTAAATTGTGTGATTTGTCATGTCATTCGTGTTATTTAGGTGCAGCTTTAGAAGTTCTGGGACGAGTACTTTGGGCATTGACCTTGACTTTCATTTTCAAGGTCACATCAGGGTAGACGCGTCAGATTTTGCCTTCAGTCACGCCGTCACGTTCTCCTCACCAAATCATCCAATCACCTTCCTGTTGGATATTTAGGTGCAGCTTTGGAAGCCAGTTCTTTGGCTGTGGAAACTGACTAGCGCTGCAACAACGAATCAATCCAAATCGATTCTTAAGAGTTGGCAACGAATTCAGAAGTCGATTCATTTGGTATTGAGCATGTTAGTATTGAAGCGTGGCTGCACACTGTGTAGTGAAACAGGAAAACACAGAGCAGCGTGGCTGAGCCTTCTGATGCCGGGCCAGATTTTTAAAGCTGGGTTTACATTTGAAATGTAGTGCGCGGTTTATTTAACAAAACTTGAATATGGAGGGAAAAAAATGGCCAAAATTCCACAGCGTACTATGTTTTGAGCAAACGGGGCTGCTGTGGCCACCGGGAACATAATGTGAACCTAGCTTAAGATAGTCTACGTGTCATGATTACTTTAGCCCGCTAGCTAATTAGACACAATCGTTGTAATAATAACGTTTTCGTCCATCTCAGTTTATTAGGCCACTAGACTAACGTTACCTATCAGTGACTGGAACTAACACATCCACTAGTTTGATAGCCCATAACTGGAGCTGGTTGAAGGCTATATCTTGCTAGTCTCTTGCCATAACAAGTCTAGGTCGCTGGTTAGTGCTCACTAACTAAACCTGAAGCAATTGCAGGGATGTAATCATTGGTGACTTGTCGACAGCCTGTATTGCTTTGGGTTAAATACCGATCTTTGAGAATTGAGTCTTTTGTGTTTATCCGATGAATCGATTAGTTATTAAAATAATCTACAAGTTAATCTATTATTATAATTATCGTTTGTTGCGGCTCTAGAATTGACCTTCATTATCAAGGTCAAATAGAGGTCAATACATCAAATTCAGCCTGTGGCAGTGACATCAACACAGTTACTCTTCACCAAATTGTCCGATCTCCATCACATTTCGTATTCAGGTGCAACCTGGGGAGTTGATGGATGAGTCCTCTGGGCATCGACCTTGACCTTCATGTTCAAGTTCAAATCAGGGTCGACACATCAAATTGTGACACAATGTTGACCTATATTTTTAAGATTTTTGGGGGTCAGTGCATGGTCATGGAGGCAGATAGGAGAAGCTAACACTGATAAGGTGAAGGGATAGTGATACTGGTGGGGGAGTAGAGAACAACAGGGGCCGGGGGGGCTGCATTTGGGCCCCAGTGGGAAAAGAATATGACTTTGGCCCCCCACTTCAATGCTGCGAACTCTAAAAATATAACACTGTGCAGGCATGGATCAATATTCAGCTTATAATAGATTTCACGATTTAATACAAGATTGATGAGAAAAGTATAGGCCATCATTTATATTTTAATTAGATATGTTTTTTAATATCGCAAATACTTTTTTTTACATTGACTTGCAAATACAAATACAATATTGTTTTACTTTTTGCATAGAGGTTCCACTTCTTTCTAAGGCCACTTTTTGTCATGGGCCCTTAGAATCATCATCATCACTTTTCTCACTCTTAACAAGGTATGCAATGAGTCCCTTACATGCACGCTAATACTCCGATCAGTATCTGATTACTGGAGTTATCAGATTATTCAAATGGTCATTTAAAATATAATGTGATATGCTTTATCTGCTAATAGAAATTATCTGATTATGAGAAATTGGATAAATACACCTGGATTTCTCCCCAATACTCTGATGTCTTCATGTATATATACCCATTAGTCTGATCTATTTCATTCTTTTACACCTGTTCATGCAAAAATAAAAATAAAAAAAGAAACTGGAGAAAACAGAAGAGTAGTCAAACATGAGCACAAGACAATAATTGGAAGTTTGAAACATGTAAACCAAGGTGTTTTTTTTTTCGAATATCGCATTTCTGAAGTGGATACAAACGCATCATATTATTTTATTTATTATTTATTATATTTTATGGTCATGTAAACAGGCTTAGTGTTTAACATTAGTCTTGTAATATATTATGTGGATTTAAGGGCTGATAAACTATCACTGAAATGTTCTGGAAGATTTCAGCCTAAATGAAAGGGGGGGTAGCTGAAGCTTTAGAGTCAGGACATAAAAATACTGAGGTCATGTGTTTCCACAGTACCACCTCAGAAAAAAAGACATTAAGACGTATGTACAGATGTCTGTTATATTTCATTTGTTGCATAAAGTTAGTTCCATTTTTGATCAGTTCTGTCCCTAACGTGAATAGTTGTGAAGCCTTCAGTATATCCCAGTATTTAAAAGCAGGTAGGAGGATATATTATTTTTATGACCTCACTAAAGTAGTTGAGATGAAATATACTCTGTTGAAAAATGGTTGATTTGACTCATAAAGTATCCTCCGTTTGTTTGCTCTCAGCAGGAAACAGATGCAAGAAGACACAAATGAGGACACGACCCCAGCGTCCTGAACGGTCACAGCCTGTTCATGAACTCTTTATCGTTAAAAGAAACGTCACCATGAACAGTTTTGTTTACAAATATATTGTCTTAACTCTTAAATGATACCAAACCTGAACCCTTCGAGCAGAGCCGGTGTGGGTTGTTAAATTTGCACAACAGTATTGTCAGTCTACGCCGAGGCTGGCTTCATCAACGTGTTTTTATTCTCTGGCTGAACTCTGAGGTTTATTTTCTGCTCCCACGAGGGTTGAAATCTAAGGCAGCTCAACAAGTTGCCTCATACAAACTGGGTTACAAAGAAGCGTCTCCAGGGACCGTCATCCTAAATCACTGTGCACAACTTCAGTTGTGACAGTGGAAAGTTAATCTAGAACCTCAAACTGTTTTTGTCCTTATTCTAGTTTTTGATGCTTTTCTTTTACACAGCAGCATCCACATAAAAGTAATAAAGGAGTAGACCTTGTAAAATAATACATAAGTAGTCATTCATTCATTCATTCATTCCTTTTCTGAGCCTGCTTTATCCTCACTAGGGTCACGGGGACTTAAGTAGAAGTATAAAACTTAATTTTGCTGTGTCTTATACATAGCCTGGCCCCAAACAAAGTCCCACACTAATATTTTGTTGAACCATTTCTAGCTTTTATTAAGGCATGGGATGTTTTCAATAAACTTATGGGATGTCGTCACATTTATTTCCATCCAAAGTTGCATTAATGTTTTGCCAAGATTTTGTATTGATGATGAGAGAGTCAGATCACTGTACAAAGCAGGGGTGTCCAACATATGGCCCATGGGCCAGAACTGGCCTGCCAAAGGGTCCGATCCAGACCGTGGAATGCATTTGTGAAATGGAAAAATTACACAGAAGGTATTAACAATCAAGGAAAATATCATTTTAGTTCAGGTTCCACATACAGACCAAATTGATCTCAAGCAGGTCAGACCAGTAGAATAATATCATAATAAACTCTAAATAATAACAACTCCAAATTTTTCTCTCTGTTTTAGTCTAAAATAAAAAAGTAAAATTACATCAAAATGTTGACATTTATAGACTATCCTTTCATAAAAAGTAAATAACCTGAACAAATTGAAATGTTTTGTGTATTTATAGATCCACTGGGATCTATATGTTGTAATGTACATGTGTAAATGATAAACTGAGACATGAAATTGTAAAATTGCACTTATTTTCCTTAAGTAATTTCAAGTTGTTCATGTTATGCACATTTTTTAATGGATACACTCTAAAAAAAAATGACCGCAGAATTAACATCAAAAAGTTGCAAAATTGCAACATAAAAAAAAAACTGTAAGTGAAAATACAATGCAAAGTTGTTTATTCGAAAAGATTTTTGTGGTAACGATTAAATCAAATATAGCTGTAGTTTTTACAGAACAAGTATTTTAACTAAATTAGATTTGTTTGCAGAAATTCTGTATTTCTATTGTTTTGAGAAACTAAAACTGTAAATTGAAAAACAATGTGATGCCGTTTAAATTGCAAGACCATAACGTTGAAATAACAGCCTATTCACTTTTTTTAAAAAAATAAAAAGTAATTAAAAAAGTAAACATTTAGCATATTAAACATGTAATTAACGGGTGGCTCAGTTGGTAGACCAGGTCGTCCAATGACCAAAGGGTTGGCGGTTTGAAACCTGGCTCTGACTGTCCACATGTCGAAGACACTGTAGACACTGTTGTGAAGCCATGAAGGTGTGTGAAACGCATTATATAAGTGCAGTCTGTTTGACATTTAAATATACATGTTTAAAATGTGAAATCTACATGTTACTCCATGAATATGTTTACAGTTTAATGTGTTTTTTTACAGTTTTGTTCTGGTAACCACAGCTGCCATTTTTTTCCCGTAAAAACAACAGGATTTTTTTTTTTACAGTGTAGTTTGTGGATGTAAACATTTGTATGATGTAATTTTACTTTTTTTCTCTGAAATAGAGAAAAGTTTGGAGTTGACACTATTTCTAGGTTATTTTGCTATTATTTTACTGGTCTGGCCCATTTGAGATCATATTGAGCGGTATGGGGCCCTTGAATTAAATTGAGTTTGACACCCCTGGTATGAAGTCTTCTCCATCACATCCCATAGATTCCCTCTGTGGTTCGGGTCTGGACTCTGAGGCGGTCGGTATAAATGATGTCTCATGCTTCCTGAGCCACTCTTTACCAACCTGCTAATGTCATCTTGGAGCAGACCCGGTCCTGCCCTGTTTTAACCTTGTTACCAGTAAAAAACTGCTACAGATGACCTTTTGAAGTACTTTGGACTGTAGGAACATTATTTATATTCACGCTGCTACCTCAACATTCCACTGCCTCCACACTGTGTCACTTTCCGCTTCATCACTAACCCAGCGTTCAGGACCCGTCGGTGTGCTTCCCTGGCCCTCACTGACTCTCAGGAGACAAAACCATCCTGGATAAACTCCCTCATATCTGTGTCGTCTACAGCCCACAGTGTGTACGACTCTCACTCTTCCACATGGATGCTGGTAAAGTCCCCAGGGTACATACAGAACTTGGACCCTGGTCCTGGAACCACATTCAGAACTCATTACAACTTCCTGGACTCGTTTCCTAGGGTGGATTCAAGGCTCTTTTAACACATAAATTAATAGAAATGTGCACATGCTATTCTTAACTGAAATTGTGTCATAATATTGTTTTTATTGTTATGCCCAGTTGCTTCTTCTTTTTGCTGTTGCCCAGTTCAGCCTCTTGGCCAGATCCAATCTTAAACCTGTCAAACCCTGGGACATTTGTTTCCAGTGGGAATCATTTCAACGTAACACAGCACAGATCAGTAAACAGCAAATGTAAAACCACATTCATAATCATCGCTTCATAATGTGACCTTTACTTTTGTTCTTCTTTGTCTTGTTCAGTGATTTTTATCGGTAGAGAAATAATACTTGTACTTTTGGATCTGCTTAATGTTAGCCTAGCAGCACAAAGTCTGTGTCATTGGTCTGTTTTATGAAATGATTCATGACACGCTTGTCTCTGACTGTTAGACTGTTTTAGGTATTTTTCCATGTAAGTGCTTGTTGTTTGGTTGTGTTCTGTTTTCTGACAATTGGTTCTGATTAGTTTTTAGCTGACATTCTTGTATGTGTATAGTGACAAGCCTGGTGTAGCGTTACTATGGCAGCACACACAGAACAGTGGCGGCCTCAGGTGCCGGGGGCAACAGGGCCTAAGAGGCTACAGGACGTCTTGATTAAATAAATAAATAAACAAGTGGTGTCAGGCACAACAAACCCCGCCCCTCGCAAATGTTTTACCTGATTTGCCCATCTCTTATCATTGTGAAAACACATTTTGGTGACCTTGACCTTTGACCTACATTCACCAAAATTTAATAGGATCTATTCTGGACCACCTTGCACCTTTCCTGAAAATTTCATGGAAATTGGTTTAGTAGTTTTTGCATAAAGTTGCTGACAAACAGACAAAACAAAAACAACACCCTTGCCTCCCCTTTAGGGGGCAGGGTAATAAACAAATGGTACCAGGCACAACAAGCCCCGCCCCTCACACATATTGTAGCTTATTTTGGTATGGATCCAGCTGATGTCATTTGTCTATTTGTGTGCTGATGTCAGCATATCAGTTGTCTCTATATATGTGGCAAGTTTGAAGTAAATTTAAACAAAATTGATGTTTTTATAAATGTGAAATTTTGCCCGTTATAAGAAAATGTAAAGTAAAAAATTCTTAAAAAATTGAAACTTTGACCTACCTTTCCCAAAATGTAATGAGATTCTGGGTCACTGGCAATCTATAAACCCAATTTGGTATGAATTCAACCAATAGTTTGGCTGCTACAGTGTTAAGAAAAAAACAAACAAAGAAACAAACCAAACCAAAAACAACACCCCTTGCCTCCCCTTCGGGGGGCGGGGTAATAAAACCAAGTATTCAACGGAGCAGTCCTCTATGAACTTGAAATAAGGGGCCTAGACATCATGTAAAATATACAGTTACGCATATAGGTTTGAAAAATAGTAATAGCATTTTTATCCCACAGGCGACTAAAACAAACTAAAATCTAAGAGTAAAGTTGAGGACATTACTTTGAAGGAGTCAGAGGTCCAGAGGTATTTCAGTTCATCAAACCATCAGTTCACTTCAGATACAATAAACTGATTATGACACGCGTTTGCCATCATATTGTTTTGATAGGCTTATGCAATGTCACAACATTTCTTTAAATCTTTTTTTTTTTGGAGCGTGGACTTGGCTGACTGAATCAACCTCAGATCATAACACTGTAGGCACTAGGCATGATGGGTAATCATTTCATCCTCCTCTCTTCTTACCCTGATGCATCCATGACTCTGGAACAGGGTCAATCTGGACTCATCAGACCCAAAGATCACCAGAGATTCAATGTAAACAATGACCTGTTTACATTGACTCTTTGGTGATGGTTTCAGAAATGTGAAGCTCTTCACTCAAGACCTTGTTACAGCTGAAACATATTACTCCCTGCAGTAATTATCCAATGGAAGACTGTGAACTATTTGCTTAGTTAAGTTCGGGGGTGGATACTTTATCCCAAGCGTCTACTATCAGTGTATATTTGTCTTATTTTAGTGTGTGTGTGTGTGTGTGGGGGGGGGGGTTTCCTGTGGGAGTCCAGACCCCAGCCATGACTCTGCCAGTGCTGTGATCTAGCCACGGGGCTGCACAAAACTCACACATTAAGTTTGAAAGTCATGTGAAGGTGTCTTTTCCTATTACATGAGCAGGAAAACCACTCAAGCCAATAATGCACATTGATTTAATTCACTTCTTTTAGTAGAAAGTTCAAAGGTCAAACACCCCAAGGCTTTTATAAATAAAGGTGCTCAACAGTAATAGAGAACACAATGAGGTTACATCATTCATACTCTCTTCTGTTTCCTAAACGGGTGCAGTCCAATGTCTTGTAGATGAATCAAAGTATATTTATGAAAGTTAATTAAACTGATTATACTGATGTGATTATTTAGCCAATTCAACGGCCGTCGAGTTACCGCTGTTGTAGCTGACATGAGCATGACATACGACTGTGTTTGTTGATTAACCCTTGTGCATTTATATAATTTACTATCCTCTGGGGACACAAAGCCAAAATGTATACGCATAAAATCATCATACATGATTTTTTTTTTTTAATTTCTGCAATGATCTCTAACCACTTCAGCTCTGCTCAAAATGACCAGAATAACCCAATAATTTACAGGATTTTAACCTTTAAATGACAGTTTGAATATGTGATGCCACTTTTAAAAAAAAACACAACAAAAAACGTCAAAATATTAGATACGTTCCATGTAATACATGGTGAATGGATGTGGCAAAGTATTATATCAGAGTCTTGGACATGTCAGAGATCATCAGTAACATTGATTTCATTGCATTAGTGGTTTTTGTTTAGGGCAGGACCCTCAAGGCTAAAAAATGCCTCATTGACTTACACTGAAACTATATTTTTTAATCTCATAAAAAGAAAAAAAAATACTAATGCAGTGAAATCAATGTTCTTGCAACCTTTTGACATATCCAATATCCATATCTAAGACTCTAACTAATTAGGAACACCAATAATATGTCATCTTTTCCTCATAGATGTAAATAATGAATAGATGGGGGAATGAAATAAGCAACAAAAGGAACAAAACTGAACTAAATAATCCACAAAATGAACAAAATAAGTATTGCAAAGAAGAAAACTGAACAAGATAATCAATAAAAAAGAAACAAAACAGGCCGTACAAAGAACAAAACTGAGCAAAAAAGAATCTATAAAATGAACAAAATAAGCAGCAAAAGGAACAAAACAGAGCATAAGTATTAATAAAATGATCAAAATAAGCAAGAAAAAGAACAAAAGTGAACAAATAATCAATAAAATTACCAAATAAGCAAAAAAAAAACTTTTAGCAAAATAAAAACTAAATTAACAAAAATGAAGAAAGTAAGCAACAAAATGAAAAAAAAAAAATGAACCAAAGATTTTTAAAAATGAACAAATCTGCTAGGATCTTTTGGTAGCTCAGTGTCTCATGTCATATATTCTTTTTTCTCTGACCTTATAGCATAAAAACAAGCAGAATTTTTGAACATTCGGTTAAATTTGGGACACATTTGGGTGTAAACCTGACTTCCTGTAAACCTGAACCTGCTTGGACTCACGTAAAACCTTCATCATGGAACTGCGGGATGTTGTGTGGATACGTGGGACAGGTGTGGTGTGTGGTCACAGCACTGGAGTCTGATTTCATCCTTAAATCTCATGCATTAGTCAGACTGTGCTGTCAGTGGTTCATACCTACAGCCGTCCTGTTCACACATCTGTCCAAAGCTGTGAGATGCCATTCCTCCAGCAGACGGACGCTGTCATGCCTGCATCTGCAGTGTTTAGTCTTCACCTGGTGTGTGTAACATCTGTGGTGGGTTTCCAGTAGGAGTGGGGTATTATTAGTGTTTGTTTTGTTTTTTTTTTTTTTTTAAGGCACAATGGGGGAAGAAGGGACAGAAGCTCCAGTGCTGATGCTGCCTTTACTCGGTCGCTTCCAAATTACCGACCATCACTGCACTTTGCAAGAGCAGGTTCCTTGTCTGAACACGGAGATAATGATGACTCCTCTACCTTCGCAGCGCTGCTCTCTCCATCTCTTTCAAAGCCCGAGTGTAAAGCAATCGGATTGATCAGCTGTTTTTTCTGCATACTGTGTGCGTGTGGGGAAGTTTAGTGCCATTGTGCAATTGTGCTTTAGTCTATGCACAACAATATATTTTTTTTATCGTGGTTTCACTAGTATTAGCTTAGCAGCACATTCAATATAATTCAGTGGGTCTTTTTGCACAGGTTTTAAGTATTGTCTTTTGAGAATTTATGAAAAAGATTGATAACATAATTAAAAAAAAAAAAAAAAAAAGCCCCTCTCATCTAGTCTTCTTTCATTTTCTCTAATTACTTTTTTGATTACCTGCACTGGGCAGACAGACAGGAGACTCATTCTGCAGGAGCTAATGGACTTTGATTTGCATTTTATCATAGAAGGGCTTCATTGATTCTGGTCATTAAAGTCGCCTTGACCTGCTTCATGACCCATTGTTTTAACAAGCTTAAATCAAGACATTTTCAATTTCCTAAGCTGCCCCATAAATAATCCGGGGCAGTGAAGCCGTCACAGAGCTGGATTATGGGAATTCTTTATGTTTTAATAGCCATGCAGCCTCTCTACACTTTCTCCAGTGTGGAGTTATGCACAGAAGACACCAGTGGAGATATGAGCTGCATCATGTTTGGTTCCAAATAACAAATGAAGGCTTTGTGAGATCCAGGGCCATCTGTCATCCAGTCAGTGGAGTCTGTTCTGTTCTGTCGTGAAGGAGTGATTTAGCCAAAGCGTTATTGCTTCCATCTGATTTCCTCAACGAAAAAAAACTGTCCGGTGCAAAGGCTTCAACCTTTACAGGGCCCTGAGTAGAGTTTAATTCCGGGGCCCCTCATCACCGCGGGGCTGCCAGTGTGATCGATCATTAACACGCCCACTGTAAATCTAACACGCTCGTTATCAGTGTTAGTAGTTGTACGTGCGTTGCTTGCACCCTATCAGTATCAGGCTTTTTATAGTTTTCATCATTAACTTCACTCTCATGTCGTGTTAATTTGAAACAAACAGCACTAGGTGGTGCTCTGAATGTCATGTATTGAAAAATAGCAAAAGAAACCAATGCATTTACTGCAAACTACAGCTTCTAAAATAGATCTTATTAATGATTGAATAAATACTCAAATAATTAGGTAAAATAAACAGAGGGACTTGTAACAGCGAGCAGTTAAAGGAACCGTATGTAGGTTTGTGGCCAAAACTGGTACTGCAATCGCATTCAAAATACTGTAGAGCGTGGTATCCCCTCCCCCTCCCCCCCAGACTAGAGGTTGCCAGATCCAGCATGAGCGTCTACTACAAGGAGCTACCATTGCAAGCGGGGAGTCCCACACTTTAAGTTCGTCTGTTAATTATGTTTATGCTTCATGCGTGATGGTTTGCGAAGTAATTAAAGATCAAGCCACGGGTGCCGCAGAATCCATGCCAGAGCTTCAGTATGCACCCGCTGACTCTCTTCTACAGGCTACTGTACTATAGGTAAAGACTGAAAGAGGACTCATTTGACCGATATTATATCTCATTTACGTTTCATATTGCTATACCATGCTAACGGCGTCTCAGCATAATGCATTCCTACTGTTAGCAATAATGTGTCACCACTAACGTACTATGAACGAACATGCATAATGTTATTAGATGGGAGAGAATATTTGAAATGTCTGTGCTTACAATAAATAGAATTAAGTTAGCCAAATTTAGCTGAGTCTTACCTGTCCAGGAAAAAATGTACAACTTCAGTGCCTGTATTCAAATTCTTCTCTGCTTTCAGCCAACTCCATCCTTCAAAAGTATCTCCTATACATATCCTAGTTTTGTGAACTGGGGTGGCCCTGAAACATGGGGGGGGGGGCAGTCTGTGACTGTCGGAGCGATGCAAAATAAAACTGAAGCTGAAGCTGAAGACGAACCAGGAACTGGCAACCTGGATGCCGAAACGCTACTGACTTGGGAGATAGGTGATGGGTGGAGCATCAGACCAAAACACAAAATGACAACATAAACATTACTTGTGGGCTGACACT
>JAPQRP010000020.1:22689740-22702460 GCA_037367295.1 Apogon hyalosoma
AAAAAAAATATATATATATATATATATTTTTTTTTTTTTTTTTTTTTTTTTTTTTTACATCCTTGAAGGCAACACAAAATGAATACACAATAAAGTAAACAATGAGACCAAGTGAACAACAGCAATCAAACAAAACATAGACAAATTGACACATGCACATAAAAAAATTAAAATAAATAAATAAATAAATAATAATAATAATAATAATAATAATAATAATAATAAATATTTATTTATTTTTGAACATTATATATCAGTAGATACTTTTGGTCACTGTTGGCTGTTTAGGTCTTTGTGGATTAAAAAGGGGGATCAGAAGATGTGTTCCAGCTACAGGGTTATCACAGTTCTCAGTCTTCCCAGGATGGTCTATACCAGGAAAACAGAGAGAATAGTCCAAATGCTAGACAAATCTCAGATTCAGGAGAAACAGTGGTTTTCCTCCAGTTGAGGAACACTGAAACAGCTCTTTACCCTCCACAGGGTCCTGCAGGACTCATGGGAGTTTGTCCATCCAGTTCAGATGTTGTTGTGGATTTGGAGGAGGTAGTTGAGTGTATCCCTTGGCGTGTTCTCTGGGGGGTGCTCAAGGAGTATGGGGACCATGGCCCACTGTTATGGGTTATTCAATCCCTGTATGAACAGAGCCAGAGCTTGGTTTGCATTGCTAATTCATTGCAGTACAGTTCTCTGCAGCAGTCTTAGGTCACCTTTAGCTGTTTTTGCAGAGTTGAAATTTTGCATATAATACATATTTACTCTTTAGATACAACAAGAAAATACAGGAAATATGCACAGTAAGTCATACGTGTGCAAGCAACACACAAGTCTCAAGTATTAACCTTTAAGCCTCACATAAGTCTTACATTTTTGTGTTGGAAATCAAGCAAGTCCTGTAGATCCCCTCTGAAAATCCAACAGGACAAGTCCAGTCAAAGCTCAGGTCAAACAAGTGACGAGTTCAGTCACATGAACTTAAAATGATCTGTCCTACATGAAAAGATGAGCCAAGTCTTAGAACTGAACAGTAAAAGTGGGCAGTGCTCTAACAGGCTACTGTATTCTCTATTTAAGTCTCTTATTTCAATTGGAGGCTGCTTTTATGATTATTGACACATGTTGCATTAGAAAACAAGTCTTTTGTCACTGTTAATCAAATATATCTCAAGTCATAAAAATTGTGACATAAATCAGGTCCCGTTACTTAAATCTTGAACCTCTGGTATTAAAAACGCTTAAAAAAAAAAACAGAACTAAATGTCTTCTATAGGTTAAAGTCAGTACTTAGCAACATTCCTGTGGTAAATAATGTTTCAAGCATTAAATGAAACCTGGTGGAAAAAAAAACAAACAATTACGCTATTAATGCAAGAAATGTAATACTGTCTGAACAAAAGAGTTAAGATGTGTTAAGTGCAAAGGGTGGTCACACTATGCTGTTGATCTTTTCCCTGATACTTTTGTTTTTAATGCTGCACCTGTTTCCTGTATTTCCTGGTTGTATCTTAAAACAAAGACAGAGAATAGCATATGTGTGATCATTATAATTATAACTCAGACTTTTGTACAGGACTGTCTAATACAATGCTGATGTCACCTACCTGATTATAACTGTGTATTTATTTATTCTTTATAGTAGAGACTGTATTTTAATATCATTATTTGCCAAAAGATAACAGTATTACTCAAAGTAAGGGTCTGTTCCACTGATACAGTTAGAAACATTTTACAAGGTGACTTCTCTTTTCTTTCAGTTGACTCTGTTGGACCTGTGGGAGGTTATCTGAATCCAACTGGATGTAAGTCACTTAATTTAACCTTGAGCTGAACTGTTTAAGACCTGAACTAATAAACTGATTCATCAGTATCAGCTCTGGATCAGTTCATACTATGGATTTCCAGTGAGATTCGTGTGAAAACCTCTACAGTGGTGGCAAACAGTCTTTGGACACCTCATGCATTTGTACTATATTACATTAAGTCATTGAACCCTGGCGAGTATTGTTCCATTTTCCCTTCTGTACATTCTCTGTTCCAAAACGGAATGTTTCATAATGAAACACATCCAGGGCATGACATGTTGAAACTGTCACAAATTTAGTTTTGTTATTTTTCCTTGTTAACAGTAAAAGAAACGCATATGTTTTTGTCTGTCAGATTCAGCAACACAATTAAAAAAATAAATAAATAAATCCATAAATATTTCATGATAATATTTCAGATTGTGTAAAACTTTTTTCCACCACTGAGTGAAAGGTTGAGTGTATACAGTGATTATAACGTACATGTGGATATAATGAAAATAACTGATGTTTAATGACTGTCAAGCCCCACACAATTATTTAATCTTTTGATATTGGGGGGGAAATTATAAATCGTGGAGTTTTATCAAAATTCTGGGATAAAATGACATGTGTGCAGCCTGTGCTGGGTGGGGGTGGGGGGGCTGATGGTGAGCGCTGACCACCCCGCACCGCACTGCATGCCGGGATAGCTCGCGCTGTTGTTTACAAGATGGTAGAATAGGATCAGACACAGTAATAATTCAGTGTAAGTTTGACAGTTAACAGTGTTTGTCGTCCAGGTGTGTCTGGTATTATCGTTGTGTCGGCGCAGAGGAACCCGGTGAAGCTGAGCCCCACAGTGGACTGAGTGTGAGTCCAGCGGAAACACTGACACTGTGTGTGTGGTTTTTGCAGTGTCACTGACAGACACACAACACTGAGCACAGGTTGGTACATGAACAGGAGGACTTCGGCTGTCAAAACTCTCCTTAGTATTGTTACACCGCTTTAGCTTGTATGTCATTTTTTATATTAAGCTAGCTACCAGCGGTAAAACGTCAATATATCATTTAGTTTCAGAAAAACTGAGAGTTTTATTCAGCTGACACTGGTTTTTGCAGTATCATGTTGCTGTTGTCAGTGTAAAATCTGGTTATCTTACCCCTAAAAAGCAAAAAAAGAAGAGTGCTTTTTTTTTTTTTTTTTTTTTAATGTTTAACACTTGGCCAAATGTGTTTTCGTGTTAGCCTATTTTACAACTGTGCTAAAAATATTCAGTAGCACCACTGTCTGTTTTTATTTAGACTCAGTGACTTGACTAAGTAAATATATCATTTATGGAAATAGGTTTCAGCTGAATACAAGAGTAAAGTAATCACAAAGTTTGATAAATTGGTGGATTATTATGCACAAATTTGTGTCTTCTCTGCAGCACTCTATTTATTATTCAGGTGAAAATTCCAGATATTAAGGGTGCAGTGATTGCAGAATTCTTGGCTGATGTTCTAACTGATATTTAACCCTTAGGGATTGTTGTGTGCATTTTATGCAATTTTCATTCTTCATTTTTTTTGATAATATTGGCTGTGTTCATGCATATGACATGAATTTTGACAAGATTGTGTATATTTATTGTATCTTCTTTCCAGCTCAACTTTTACAGTAAATCTAAAATCCACTCATACTATTAAGCACAACCAAATGTGCCATTGAAACCAAATCAAATCAATGTATAAATGAAGGGCACATGAGTTATGTGTGTATGTGACACTACATATAAAATAATAATACAGAAAAATCGATGTTTCTACTAATCATTGACATATAACAGGCTGTAATAATAAACACACAGAAAATTAATTAGTATTTTATACCATGGAGGCTGAAAAAAATAACTGAAAAACCGAGAATATAATATTTATGGAAAGTATTTTTTAAATCCACCTTATGCCTAGCAGTGAAAGTGTGACTAATATTAAAACTTACCCTAAGGATTAAATTTTACTTTCTGTTTTTAAATTTGTTTTTGTTGTTATTTATCCCCATCTTGGCAAAGAAATCTTCATTATAATGTTAAAAATTGTGCCTATATTAAAGTCTTTCAACCCTTCATCACATTATCTTTGAATGAACTCAGATTCAAACATACAGATTTATTAAAATATATATATATATATATACATATATATATATATATCTTTAACATAATAGAAGACATAAATGTCAGCCACTGCAATTGGCGAAAAGACACTTTATATACTGATACTGATATGAGCCGATATATTGGTGCATCCTTACAAAATCTACCAGTAAGGTTGCTCATGTATTCTGAATTTCTTTCAAATATTGTTGCTTTTTATTATCTTATTCCTGTCATTTTTCTAAATTCCCTTTCTTTGTTCATGTTTTTATTGGGAGACAAATTTATCTAATATTCATTTTAACTACTAAAAGCGGTCATATTTATACTTCCACTGTCACATTTATCTTTCCACTTTATTCTTCTTGCCAATTTGGACCACAGTGTCCATTCTATAGAAAACAAATTACACTGAAAAAATGCATTTAATTTTCACAGAACTGGTTGTATTTTAATATCATTATTTGCCAAAGTAAAAAAGCAGTATTACTCAGACAAAGGGGCTATTACGTTCATAAAGTAAGAAATATCTTACATCATGACTTCTCTTTTCTTTCAGTTGACTCTGTTGGATCTGTGGGAGGTTATCTGAATCCAGCTGAATGTAAGTCACTTTAGTTTACCTTGAACTGACCTGCTTAAGACCTGAACTATGTTGATTCTTCTGTGTCAGCTCTGTATCAGTTCATGCTATAGATTTCAAATGAGATTCATGTGAAAACTTCTACAAAAAGTTGAGTGTTTACAGTAAAATATGGTGTGCACACTGAAATAAAGGAATATAGTGTGTGCTTTTGTCTCAGAATGAACCGTCTATATCTGCTGAGTCCACTGTCTTTAAATTTAGTTAATCCTCAAATAAAACCCAAACAGCTTTTTTTGCATCTTTAGTAGCCACCATCAGGGAGTGTGGCAAGGATTTTTCATTTTGATGCAGTCTACAACTTCACCTCTAGGTGTCCCTAAATTTGCACATAAATATATGTAAATTGAAATTTTTAATGGAAAATGTAAATAAATAAAAGGTGTTATGAACTTTACTGAAGATTTCACATTATTTTTATTAAAGTCTATAATATGAACCTAAGAGAGCTAGGTGAGTTGGTATGGTATAACTGGACAAACGGATTTAGTTAAATACGTTTTTTAAGAGTAGCATCCTGTGATGTTTTCTGCTATCCCTGTCTTGGTGTCATTTTTTTGTGGTTATAATAATGTTCTGTAATTATTTCTATATGGAGGATTTTGTTAGGTATACTTTATTATCTGCATTGCGAGTAAGAGCTTCTGCTTTCTTTGTTTTTTGTTTTCACCTGAGATGACAATAAATCATCTGCATGACGTCCTGTTTAAATGTCTTGCACAGGAACAGATCGACTGCAAAGCATCTAATTGAGCGCTACTTTCGGCAGTTAACTGACGGCTGTGGAAATGGCAACTGCACGAATGAGTTTTGCGCATCGTGTCGTGATTTTCAACCCTTGGATAATAACTCGGCAGCTGTCAAAGCGCTTGAGCTTTTCAAGATTAATGCCAAACTCTGTGATCTTCACCTTCCCAAGAAAGAACCCAACTCCACCGCTGACGGATCCTTTGACATGGGCACTAAGATGAGTGATTTGAGCTCTGCCAAAGAGGACTTCTCAGGTACTGTGAAACTGCCTCTGAATGATATGGATGTTGAATTTGAAACCGTTCATTCTCTCAATTCAGTTTTTATTCTGTTGTTTTGGTCCAGATGTTCATTACCTCACAGAGAACACTGTATGTATGATACTGAGTTTCTGCGAGGAGGATGGCGACTACTCCACTCTCATCCGAGTCATTGGCAGAGTTTTCTCAAATTCAGATGCCCTGATGAAGAGTTTTAGAAAAGATGAACCCAACGCCGCTGGACAACATGACTCAGATAGGAATGATGTGGATGAGATGGGTGCTTCCTCTGCTGCTGCTAATGAAGGTGTTGATGTTACAGTGGACATTGATGGTGTGAGGAGAGTCTATGATAGACTTCTAACCATCGACCAGGTAGAGGCAGCTCTTGTAACTGCAATTATTTATCTCACTCCTAATGTGGAGCTTGACCTGGAGTACCTTGATGTGTATGAATCAAACCCTGATTACCTGAATATCTTCATCATAGTGATGGAGAACACTAACCTTCACAGCCCAGAGTATCTGGAAGTGGCACTGCCGCAGTTCTGCAAAGCAATGAGCAAGCTGCCGGTGTGTGCACTCGCCAAACTCTCAAAGCTGTGGTCACAATATGATCTTCCACACATCCGCCGAATGATGGAGACCTTCCAACAGGTCATCACTTTCACAGTTGTCAGCAATGAGTACAATGCAGAAGACCTGGTGAATGATGACGAGACTGTTGTGGCTGCTACCAAATGCTTAAAAATCATCTTCTATGCAAGTCTCCTAGGTGGGGATGTGGACGTCGAGCACAATGAGGAAGAAGAGGAAGAGACTGAGTCAGATGAGCTCACATTGCATGAGCTGTTAGGTGAGGAACGGCTCTACAAGAAGGGGCCCCGGATTGACCCTTTGGAGAAAGAGCTGGGCGTCAGAGCCATAGACAGCAGAGGGCCCCTCATCCGCTTTGAGGAATTTGTTAATGAGCCACTCAACGATGTGGTGGAGATGGACAAAGACTTCACCTTCTTTAAAGTTGATGCAGACACAAAGTTTTCTTTCCTGAGCTGCCCTTTCATTCTCAGTGTCATCACCAAGAATCAAGGCCTGTACTATGACAACAGGATCAGGATGTACAGCGAGCGTCGCCTCACTGCTCTCTATAGCATGGTCCAAGGCCAGGCGCCCAGCCCCTATCTGAAGCTCAAAGTACGACGAGATCACATCATCGATGACGCCCTCGTCAGGGTGAGGCACAGTAGGTTACTGTTTCATATGGATGGGATGTCAGATTTGGAGTGTTTGTGAATTCATTAGAACATCTCTGTGCTGCAGCTGGAGATGATCTCCATGGAGAATCCCTCTGACCTGAAGAAGCAGCTGTTTGTAGAATTTGAGGGGGAGCAAGGTGTAGATGAGGGGGGGGTGTCGAAGGAGTTCTTCCAGTTGGTCCTGGAGGAAATTTTCAACCCTGACATAGGTGAGTCACGCAATCTTTTTTCAGTAGCCATTTCCAGCAACATATTTTAATGCACATTTTGAAGTATCGCATTAAAAAAAGCTGACGGAAACAGGAAAGTTAAAAAAAAAAAAAAATTTGCAGAAATGTTTTTTGCTTGGTTTTGCTTGCTTTTTATAGGGGAGGGAAAGAACTTTTCTGACAAAGCTGTACATTTGACTGACATGACAAACTGTTTCCCCAGTCTGTTCCCAGGTATTTCCATAAACCATGGGCGGCCATGGCTCAGGAGGTAGAGCGGGTCATCCAATAACTGAAGGGCTGGCGATTTGAATCCCGCTCTGTCCCAGTCATGTGCTGTTGTGTCCTTGGGCAAGACACTTCACCCTACTTGCCTCCAGTGCTGCTCCTCACACTGGTGTATGAATATGTATGAATGTTCGGTGGTGGTCGGAGGGGCTGTAGGCGCGAAATGGCAGCCACGCTTCTGGCAGTGTGCCCCAGGGCAGCTGTGGCTACAAATGTAGTTTACCACCACCAGAGGGAGAATGTGAGAGTGACTGAATAATGGATCCACTGTATGCACTTTGAGTATGCATTAATAGAAAAGTGCTATATAAAGCTAATCCATTATTATTATTATTATTATTATTGTTATGAATAAACATGGCTGGTAGTAGCAACATGTACTTGAACTGATGAGGAGACCAAATTAATCCTGACCATGAAAAAAAAATACATATATTTCCCAGTTTATCACAGCTGTGTACAGCATAGCTTGTATTGCTACACTCTGACAACAATATGCAACTTAAGTTGCATTTTCTTCTTTCTCAAAAGCATGCATCAATTTTACTTGACAGTTACATGGAGACATGGCTGGAGGCTTTGTAGGGATCTGTATTGACATAATACATCCCCTCACCCCTTATTCTAAATATAACCTTATTCAACATGTAGCCTAAAACTAAGTCTGAACCCTCAAGATAACATTTAAAGTTGTGAATAATGGTTAAAATGTCCTTATAACATTAAAATATCCACACACACACACTTACGCAGAATATTAGTAGCATTAATAATCTTACTTTAGCACTGGACCCAGACGCCTCCAGCCTATAGGTGAGGGAAAACAATAGGTCTGCTGAAAGCTAAAAAAAAAAAAAAATTTTATATATATATATATATATCACAGGAAATTTGCCTGAGTATAATTTATTCAAATTTAACAACATTTTACTCTACTCAGATAACATTTGGTCCCTCTCTAAAAAGAGTAAAAGTTACTCTGTAGGTAGAGCTCTCTGAACTCAATATAGAGCCAAATTAACTCTTTTTGGGGAAAATACTTTTGACTTTGGAAAGTAATTTTTCCTGTGTACATACTAAGTTTGCACAGTTAATTGATTTTTTTTTTTTTTGCTTGTAATTGTCTGTGCACTTATATAAAAACAAAATGGTGCATTTTAACCCTGTAGAAACTGCCATCATAACAGGTCGCCTATGTGTCTTCATGTTTTCTTTGCAATGAAAGTGTCAGAAAATGTCTTTTTTGCCAATACTTTTGCACCGTTGTTTTCAGGAAGAACTTAACTTTCAATATCTAGCCATAATTATCATTATACATTTTACATCTGCTCAAACATGCTTTTTGGTCTTGAACATTCTGTGTCCATATTATGGATTCATATTTTTTTGTTATTTCCAGGCATTTTTCAGCCTGTGTGGAAGTCTCTGAAACAGTTTCTTTCTACTTGTAAGAGTCCCACATTACTGCTGTTAGAGTAAATTGAATTCTATAAAGTGTTAAATTCAACACTGGAGAGATTGCTATTCTTAAAGGGTTTAAAGGTCTAGATTTAGGATGATTTTAGGGTAGTTTAATTGCAGAAATTTAATCAACAATGACACCGAGTGGAAAAGGTTTTATGTCAAATGTGTAAAATGTTTTTGTATTTTAGATCACATGTTTGACCTGACATTTCTAAATGACTATATGTACATTTTCCTTAATAATCAAGCAAGTACACTATTAGTCAGAGTTTTTTCCAAATCATGAAGCCCTTATACATACTCCTGTAAACCGTACAAGGTGAATGAACTCCATCATCATGAAAACAATTGAAGATTCTATAGATTTATAGATGATTAGTAATTCAAGGCTTGGGTTTTAAAAATCATCTACTCAAAGTAGTCACTTTGAGACACATTACCACAGTCTGCAGTTTCCACATTTCCACTACATAAAGAAAAAAGGAGGAAATATGAATAAATTTAAATACATTTAATTAATAATTTCTTCCTTGTAATATTACATTTTAGAGAAAGAAAAGTGAGATTATGTAGCAGGAAAGCGAAAAATAGTTCATAAGTGTTTACCAGAAGGACCAACAAAAACGCTTGATTTTCAATTCTTGGAATGACTTTGAATTTCCAGAAATCACTTTATAAAAATATGTTAAATAATAATTTAAATGAAGTTTGGCTAAATCACATGATTTTTGTGTTGTTTCAGATGTGTATCTCACTAGTATTGGACTTGTGTGTAACTGTATTTGTTGAAAACTATAAAGATAACCAAATGATTGTGAATCTTATTTTTAAATTATTATTATAAAACACCATTGTTCTGAAGTTGTCTGGGTGAACTTCATCCCACTCTAGAAGAAGATGCTGTGTTGATTTGTTCTTATTTAATGACTAGAAGTGTCAGTGAGTATGAAAGAGGGTTTTTTTTTTACTTTAAGAGCAGAGCCTTGGAGTTCAGATTTGATTTCAACTCTCCATTGGAAAGCAAGGTCTCAACATAATGTATTCAAACCAAGAAACAATCAGAGTCTGTGGTACTGTTAACAAAAACATTATTTATAGAAAATCATCTTCATGTCATAAAAAATATGGGGGGGGACTAAAAAGATGAAGAAATCTGCTGAGAATCTGGATTCCACATATAAACAAACCATCTGTGCAGGAGCAGCAATATTCGTCCATATTCTCCGTCACACACACTGATTCACACCCCTCCTCCCCCCTACACACCCTCCAGATAATAGCTGAAAGTTGGACTTGACACAAATCACATCACCCCGTCTTTGTCTGTCCCCCAATCAATACTCCCCTCCTCCTCCATGTCTTATTATCAGCACTAATCTATATCTCTTTGTCTCGTTTTCTTTGGAGTCTCCTCCTTCAATCCCTGTCTTTTCTCTAAATTACATTAAGGACAATCCGATGTTTTGGATGTAAAATGACCTACATCGGAATGAAACAGAAGGAAAGCAGGCCACAGAAAGAAAAGGAGACAGAAAAGTGGGAGAGTCAGAAAAGAAAAGCTGATGAGAAGAAAAGGAGTGGAGCGTCGATTGGAAGTTGATTGTAGAGATTTCACTTTTGCTGTCTTTTTTTTCTCTTTGCGACAAAAGCGACAAAGAAAGGAGTGAGGTGGGAGGGGGCCAAAAACACAAACGTCTGAGAGTCCTGGCAGGCTTCTCTGCGTCCAAACAAAAACAAAATGGCAGCGTTAATAAAAAGCGATCGCTAATGCTCGTCTAAGGCACGAGGCCGCGGGCGTCAAAGGCGTGGAAGCAGCGCCGGCATTCTTCGGCAGGCTGCGGTCTTTTGTCGGGCCATGTGTCATGCTCAGAAACTTCCCATCCCGAAATGTACTCCCACAATAAAGGCAGAGTGGAGAGTGTTAGGCTTTTCATTTGGCGGGGCCATTAACAGGACGGCCTGAAAGGACTTGAAATGAACCCAGGTTTGCTCAGGCAGCGATGCCCTGCGCCGCTTCTTCTCCTTTTATTTTTCCATTTTTCTGATGTTTCTTCCTTCACTGACCTCGAAGTCTTGTTACTATCAGCTGGGAAAAGAGCTCAAAGTGTCCATGTTACTGTGTGAAAATACTCCAAACCTGCATATTCCAGTTTTTACTTGGTCTAGTCAAAACCTCTGTCGTCCACATGAAAAGACGCCACAGTGAAGAACGAGGTTAAGGGTAAATTTGTTATTCTGGGGAAAAAAACTCAGTGGCTTAATGCGGTACTTAAATAGAGTACTTGAGTAAATGTGCTTAGTTACTTTACTGACTGTCTCTGGTGTTCATCAGCTGGAGGCAGAACATACAGTGACATCTGCACATAGGCTGAATATTCTGCTACAATACCAGAAGGAACTGGCAAAACTGTGACCCTCTAATAAACCAGTGTAGAAAGCCCCCTGTCAAGAAACAAGGACTATCTGGACATCAAGTTAAAGGACTTCCAGTGCTTCCCTCCCATGTCGTCCATGTTGGCTAGTGTTGGTGTCAGCTGAGTGTACTTCACAGAGGAGCTGAAGCCAACTGAGGTGGGAACTATTAACCACAGCACTGACAGTGACACTGCCAATGTAGGCCCGTGTGTGTGTTTACACTTCGGTTCACTGCTGTGCTCATAAAGAGGCGTGAATGACTGTGAATCAGAACACATTTATATATCGCCTCCATATCTGTGTTTTCTCTGACGCAATGCAGGAAAATCTGTTCAGTCACTCATACTTGTTGGTCTGTTACAGAGATGTGAACCTGTCAGTTTCTCTTTTTTTTTTTTTTTTTTTTTTTTTTTTTTGTGTTTTTGGTTTGTTTTCCATTTACTTTATCCTCTTACTTTTAATACTTCCTGCCTATTAATGAAAAAAAAAATTATGATCCAGTTTCGAAGACCCTAAAAGCATAGGTTTGGTTGTGTGCGTTTCTGCTAATTGCAATGAGGTACAAACACAATGCACCCATATCTATGCTATGTACCACCTAATTTTCATTAGACAGGAAGCTTCGGAACTGGAGAATGTATAGTTAGTTATTAACACAGTGTTAGAGAAGGTCTCATTGACACATTTTATTCCACTAATCACTGTGGATGCACTGATATACTGGCCAGACATTGGTATCAGCCATTGTCTTTTATCTTCTTTTATCGTCTTAATCCTGCAAAATGACTTAAATCTATCTGAACTTGTTACTTTAGGTGAATTGAAACCTATTTTAAAGCAGTGGTAAATCAATGACTTTGGTCAATGTAACTGTCTTTAAACTTGAACAAATGATTGTTTTGTAATTATCGATTGTAAGTTTTTTGTTATTATGTGTTGATTATATCTTGTCTTGTCAGAAACTGTGTGTTATGCTGCTTTTCTTGGCCAGGTCACTCTTGGAAAAGAGATTTGTAATCTCAATGACGTTTTTTACCAGGTTATATAAAGGATATATATTAATGGCACTGGCAGATATTTATCTGATGTGTCAGTAAAAGTTTTTCCTGAAGTTTCTATATTTGATATATGTTTGAAGATAATGTGATGAAGGACTAAAAGACTTTTTAAGTAGTAACTATTTATTCATGTGATGAACAATTCTTTGTTAAGCGTCAATAAAAAACAAAAAGAAAAGAAACAGAAAATAATATGGATTTGGGCATCACTGTTAGGTTAAAACATCATTTATATGTTGGTATAAGTTACAGCAGTGTTTTTCAACGTGGGGTTGCCTGAAATTTCTAGTAATTGATTAAAAAAAATGTAAAAAAAAAACAAAACAAAAAAAACCCCTTACTAATAAAAAATATATGGTGAGTTGAGAGAGACAATCCCAGTCCATAAAAGACATGACAAACTGTGAAGCTGAAACTGAAGCACTGTGGTACTGTTTATCTGTCAAATGTTCA
>JAPQRP010000020.1:22702560-22720745 GCA_037367295.1 Apogon hyalosoma
AGGCATACTGCCTTCCAGAACATCTGAATTTTTTCACATTCCCACAAACAGTGCAACCTAGTACCTACACAAGATTTGCATTTGGGGAAGTTTGGTGACATTCCTGTTTCATATTTACTATAGATATATGGAGATATATAGATATTGTGTACAATATTATACTGTAACTTTATTTCTGTTGCAGGTTGAAATCCTGGAGGGTAATCGCAAAATGTCATCTCACCCATCATTATCTATTACACATTTGAGCAAGGTACACCAAGATGTTTTTAACCATGAAAGTTTACCCAGGTTCAAGCTCTCCATGTCAGAGTAAAATTTAGATATAAAGTGTTTTTACTGCTTATAATTACAAAAACTTTTTCTAATGGGTGTGAATCGCTTGCAATTTCCCATGAGTTGCTCTTCTTGTAAACAGAGCATCTGACCTGTAGATATTTGTAAAAATCTTTATTTGATATATGGCACTGGCCATGTAGTGACTCAAATGATCTAAATCTGCCATTCTCAGAGATCAAAGACTTACAATACCTGCCTTTTGCCAAAGTGTAAAATTTGATCCTGTTTGTTGTAATGAGAACTCTGGGTTATCTGTCAAAGTTGTTATAAGACAAAGGGGATGAATGTTATTAAATATTTTCCTAAGCTTTCTCTAGGCCCACAGCAAATTAGTTATTAAAGGGTTGTTTATAACTTTGCTTGGTAATTCTTTCAGGCCCTTGTCCAGCATGTTCACTTGAGAGAAAGGTTTGCAGACAACTAACTCCATTTCAAACCAAGGGAAGTCTAAACATTCATTCACCCATGTGGAGATAATCCTGGGTTGCAAAGATAGTATACAACACTCTATATTTGGAAGGCCCCACCCACCTTGGTCTTTGGGAAGCTGTAGTGTTGCTAATTTAACCTTAGGTTTCCTGTCATACCAAATCTGACATTGCTTTACTGATCAATTTAATATCGTAGGAATTTAAATTCATAAATATCGTAGATGTGATATATCATATTTTAGGAAGGACTATCATCTTGATCAAATTAATTCTGCCAAGAAATGATACAGGGAGACTTTTCCATCTTGTTAACATCTCTTTGAGACTTTTTACCAAAGGATTTATATTTGTTGTATATAACTGATTGATTTGGGGGGTGACTTTAATTCCTAAGTAATTTAACCCAGATGGAGCCCAGTGAAAAGGCTGAATATAGACTGGTGCAGTTCTTATGCTGTTGTCCAGAATTATTATTTCTGATTTGTCAAAATTTACTTCATACCCAGATATTAAGCTGAATTCTCTAATACATTTAGTCAGAGCTTCTAATGACTTACTATGTTTTTTGTTTTTTTAATAGGTGAATATATAAGGACAAGTTAAACGAATCACATAGTTTTTGGTGATAAAATATGCGTTTGTTTACAAAGTACAAAAACCTATTTAATACAGTATGTCTTTACAGAGTCAACACATTATGAAATAGAACAGTAAGTACTGACCTGTTCAGTCATGTAGTTCTGAGGCATGTACCCATTTCGGAAGTACACCACTGCAACCTCTAAACCGTCACTGAAAAACACAACCCCAAATACACTTTTAACAGATTGGAAACCAGTGATGATTAATTTCTTACAACTCTGTCAAATAATCAAATATCAGCCCATAAGTTGTACATGACCAAGTTTTGATTTGATCTTTCTCAGCCCAAGATCTCAGATCATCTGAAGAACTAAAGTAAAAACTTTAGTCAGGGTCAGTCCTAGTGTCAAAACATGGACAACACATTTTTTTTTTTTTTTACAGTAAGTGACATTAAACACAAAGAAAACTGGCTTACATAAAGAGCCTCTTGTCCTGATCAAGCAACCCAGTTTTAGAAACATCATCAAAGCGTCTTCGTATTGAGCGGATATTCCTGAAACACATTCACAAAGATATCAACCTTCCCTGTTAAACTTCATAAAACCTAATGTTATTGATGCAAAAGGAGCTCTTACCTCTTCCACAACTCTTTCTCTATGTATCTGTGATCAAAGATGTTTTGTTGGTTCTCTTCCACCAAGAATACGACCACTGCTCTGTACAGAGAGAAAACTGTCCAATTAATCAGAGTTCTTTAAAAAAAGAACAGCAGGAAAGAAATTATCAATACAACAAGAAAAGCAAAAAAAAAAAAAAAAATTGTATATATATATATATAAATATATCTTGATATCAGTCTTTTTTTTTTTTTTTTAGCTTTGTTTTTAACTGCATTTGCTGTATCTGTTGGAACAATGACTTACTCAAGTAGGCAACTATGAAGTCAGAAGTTTACATCTAAAGAAAACCAGGTTACCTTTGTCCACTCATTTTTAGTCTTTATGATAAACTAACTCGATTAACTACTTGAATCATAAAAACATGAGAATGATAGGGATCTGCTGATTCAACTCTTGGAAAGACGAGGCATTTGAATAGTTCTTATAATGTAGAAATTTTTATATTAAGAGCAGTTTTCCTCTCCTCTTTGTCCTCCGATGTTCTGAACAGGAATGTTCACCTACGACGACAGCACAAAGCTGTTCTGGTTTAATTCATCTTCTTTGGAAAATGAAGCTCAGTACACTCTGATTGGAATCGTCCTGGGTCTCGCCATTTACAACAACTGTATCCTGGATGTTCATTTCCCAATGGTAGTCTACAGGAAACTCATGGGGAAGAAAGGAACCTACATGGACTTGTCGGATTCAAACCCAGTACTGTACCTTTCTCCTTTTAGTGATGTTCGACAGCTAATACATGAGTCCTCTAGTTAAAATTGAAGTAGGCAGCTGTAGTTACTGTTTTATATATGTAATTTATTGCTTAAATCTTGTGCTTTTTTGTATGAAATAGGAAAAGCAACACTATACTGTTTCTCAAAATGGACATTAATTAGAAACACAAATCCTTATGAATTAGAAGATACAAAATGGTCAAATAACCTTGACAAAGTGCCAGGGTTAGGGTTAAAACGAGGGTAGAAACTTCAAGTCTTTGATTGCCCATTGTTCAATTTACAGCCAGTATAGTCGATGACCTTCAGCTCTACAATCCAAATACCAACTGTACAGTCATCCAGACTAGTACAGATAGCTAAATAAAAACATCAAACCAAAAGAAAAATGAAATAGGCCACTTAAGCTTACCTTTATGTTTGATTGTCTACTGTGACATTTTATGTTTTTAGTCTTATTGTGTTTTGTGTTGGTTCAGCAGATCTGTTTGAGAGTTTCACTAAACAACCACCAGAGGGCATTGTTATTTCTGTTACCAACATTGTGCAGTTAAGCCAAGTTTGTATTTATTGAAAGTAACCCTCATTCTCACCTCTCACTTTGAAACATATTATATTAATGCATCCATAGCTAGTAATCAAAAGAATTAAATCCCATTATTTATTCCTCATTTGGTTTATTGGCTGCGAGATAGTCACAGTATTTTCTGACCATCTTAGATAAGCACATGGGTAGTGATGGTGTACAGGTGGCTCCCTCTGCTGTGATGCTGCCACATTACCATTCCCTCTTGTCTCTTGTTGCAGGTTCTGTACCAGAGTTTGAAAGAGTTGCTTGAGTATACAGGCAACGTGGAGGAAGACATGTCACTCACCTTCCAGATCTCACACACAGACCTTTTTGGAAATCCAGTCTTACATGACTTGAAGGAGCAGGGAGATCAGATCCCAGTTACTAAAGAGAATAGACAGGTAATGTCTTAACACAGTCAGTAATAACATATACATTTAAATCTATAATAGCGACATCTTTTTATTGATGCACACGTCACAGAAAAAAAGGATGTTTAAGTGTAAGAAATAGTCAAACATTGTATATTTCAGCTGCCTTTTTTCAGACACAATTACACAATTTTCTGACAGTTATATAATAATAAAAAGTTAACATTTTATTGATTTGCTTTATGTTTAACGGCCGTTTTTGCTTTCTGCATCTCTTATTCACAGGAGTTTGTGGATCTATATGCTGACTACATCCTCAACAGAAGTGTGGAGAGACAGTTCAAAGCTTTCAAAAAAGGTTTCTTAATGGTCACAAATGAGTCCCCTCTGAAATACCTATTCAGACCTGAGGAGGTGGAGCTCCTCATCTGTGGGAGCAGGGTGAGGAGGCTCACATGCTTTGTTTTGTTTTCTTACCTTATTGTGGCCAGTGTTAGTGTGCATTATCTGAAATAATAAAATCTATTGTGATTTCACAGAAACTTGACTTCGAAGCACTTGAGAAAACAACAGAATACGACGGAGGTTATAGCAGGGATAGTCAAATTATTAAGTAAGTCTAGTATAACAGTAAAACAATAACTGACAGGATGTTTTTGAGCACATTCAGGTAAACTTTTTTTTTAATGTTTTCCTTATTTTCTGCCTACAGAGATTTCTGGGAAATCATTCACTCATTTGGAGAAGAGCAGAAGAGACTGTTTCTTCAGTTCACCACTGGCACAGACAGAGCACCAGTTGGTGGGCTTGGAAAATTAAAAATGATCATCGCCAAGAATGGATCTGACACAGACAGGTACAGAACAGTGAGGTGCAGGAGGATCAGCTCAGTACAGATTCCTTTTCTCTGCACTGACGGTACCATCTGTCCTGCTGTACATTTGTCCTGTTCTCTTAAGTGTGGTATCTCAGGTCCACCCATATGTAATTTCTTCAGATTTGGCACAAACACTCATCTGGACTTAAGGATGAACCAAAGGTGGCAAAGGAAGAAGCAGAGTTGGACAATAAAAATTATACTGATAATTATCACATTGTAAATTTCTATAATTATTAGAGATTATTTTGTTTACATTGTCAGCTAAAATGCTTTAAAAAAAAAGATATTGTTTTACTTAATTTTACCTCCATTTGTGTCCTGTTGCATGACAAGCGTTTACCATGTTCTGACAATCAACTTTCACCGAACACCAAAAAAAACCCAAAAACAACAACTTAAAAATATTCATCAGTATCAGCTGAAATATTTACAGAGAATATTTTTGGCCACACCATCAAAACCTAGATCAGAGACCACTGGGATTTCATAAAATACATTTATAGCCTCAATAATTCATACATCTATTAGGACATTAAATATTTAAGAGAACAAAATAATGAAGTGATGACATGAAACTCACAAGAAGTGTGACATAATATTCTATATATATTACCACTGTACTGTCCCCTATTCATCACTATGCTACTCTAAAAAAAATAGTCTAAGTAAATGTGTCTCTCACTGGAAATTATGCACTGACATTTTCCATATCACCATTGTTGTTAAATTTCCTCACAACAGTATGTCATGAGTCTGTATAGACACAGATGTAAACTTGAAGCTCATCAGCGTAGACATACAGTGCAGCCGTGGGGCAGTAATTGTAGTTTTTTCCTTCCTTACAGGCTTCCAACCTCTCACACCTGCTTTAATGCGCTGCTGCTCCCTGAATACTCATCCAAGGAGAAGCTGAAAGAAAGACTCCTCAAGGCCATCACTTACGCCAAAGGATTCGGGATGCTGTGACGCACAGAAGGTTTCGTGACTTTTTTTGACTTCATCAGAAAAGGGAGTATCAAACAATGCTGCGTTGATCCTGTGCCTAACCAAGCTCTTCCAGTCACACTCTGCTGTCGGCCTTTCACTCTGAGGCCTCTGACATCAGGTTGAGTTTTGTTATTTTTTCCCTCTCGTGTGTTTTGTTTCTGAATAGCATGAACATTTATTTAATTTGTGAAACTGTGAAAGTGCACTTACACACATGATGTTAGTGAATGCCAGCACTTAACTGTATATTTATTGTTTAATTTTACTCACATCTCTATATGTAGCAGTATTCAGTCCTCAAACTGTCTTCCCACAAGTCAGGACTGGGTATAGTGGTGCTCAATGGCTAAACCCCAGTCTCTACACTGACGGGCTTATATTGAAACACTCACTACAACAGCATTTACTTGATAGTTTATTCAAAGTTTAATATACGTTGTGCCTCATACATTTTGTGTCAAAGTTTTTTCTGAAACACAGAACCACACAGTGTGAGTGTGCTTTTGATAGATTTCAGAATTTCTGAATGTACTTACTGACTCATTAGTCTGGATTTTCACAACCTTAAAAAAAGGTTTTCTTCTTTTGGTTTGTTTGCTATGAAGTGTTACTAAATGCACATTTGTAGGTATAGATGCCAAATGTGCTGTGCCTCCAAAGGGAAAAGAGTTATGTTTTATTTGGCCAAATATCTCAGGAACATAAAGAATGTGCAGATAATGCAAAAACTATTATGCAAAGTGAATAAAGACAACAAAACTGTAAACTCTGTTGTGAATAGGCATTTAAGGAATTTCCACTAAAGGTGAACTTAATATGTAACTATGTTAGTGTCTATCCAGTTTACTTGATAATTATATGTATCCAGTGGCATATGTTGTGTGAACATTGTGTTATCTGCACAAAGGATTTATTCTTGCCAACAAAATGACAACATACACATGTATTATTTAAACATTTTAATGTTTTTCACATACAACATTGCAGATTTACAACTGATCATGTATGTTGACAGTAATTTCAGCGCAGACCTGGCGTTTGGGATTATTTTGTACATTGACGTATTGCATCAAATGGATATTGCAGTTATTGGTATTTTGTGAGTTCATACCTAATGGGCAGAATGTCAGTACTCTTTAGAGCATATGCTACAGCTATAAAAAGCATTTTTTTGCACACACAACAGGGCTCAACATTTTTACACCTACCCAATCAGGCAAGTGTTCCAGAAATCTACTCGCACAGACTCACTTGGTCCAAACAAATTGTTTTATGTAGTAGCATTTATTGAATAATGACTAAGAATAATGGGCTCTGGAAAAAGTTTTACTTTTTTTTTTCAGGCAAGTGAGTTTCTAGGTTTACTGTCCTGATATGGCATTTTATTTGCCCCAGACAATTGGGCAGTCCTTATTGTTGAGCCCTGTACAAGTGATCAACATACTCCAGTAGTTTCATGATTTGAACATGAAATCATCTGTCAATTATAACATAAAATAAAAATATATATTTGCTGCATACACTGTACACAATTTGACACATTGTGATGATAATAAACAGATGTACAAATAAATAGAAACGTGGATGTTATTATTCTAAGTGAAAAATCCCTTCACAGCCAGTAAAGTCCTTGGATAGCTCTCATTTCACTGGACTTTTTTGTCTTTGTCAGCGACCACCTCCGACAGATCCTCTGGTTTTATGGATTTGACTTTGGCCTCCATTGCTGTGACCCTCTGCTTCATCCTCATCTGACCAGAAGTGAACTCCACCATCAGCTGGGCAAACTTACCCTGCATGATGTCCAAGTTGGACTGCAGTTTGACTATCTTTTCCTCCAGATCTTTGGGATCTGCACCAGCGTTAGCGACTGCCTCGTCTATCAGGTTGTCTTTCATCAAGATGGCTTTCCCCTTCTCCTCTAAAGCCTTCTTGGCATCTGGGTATTCAGTGAGAGCTTCCATCAAGTCGTCTTTGGACAGGGCAAAGAGATCAGAGTAACCCACACTTCGGATGTTTGCCGTTCTCCTGTTACCGGCTTTACTGCCCTTGATACCTAAGATACTGATTTCCCCAAAGTATGCACCATCACTGAGCACTACGAACTGAGTGACTCCATCATCAGCCACCACGGCCAGTTTCCCCTCTTTGATGATGTACATCTCCCTGCCGATATCTCCTTTCTTACAGATGTAATCCCCAGGACTGAACACTTGTGGCTGCAGTTTGAGCACCAATTCAATCAGCAGGCCAGCTTCACAATCCTGGAAAATACGCACTTTTTTCAGTGTGTCCAGATGGACATTGATGGCAATCTCAGCCTTTAGTTTGTCAGGGAGGTTTTTCAGAACTTCCTTTTCATCGCAGGTTTTCTTCTCAGTCCACAGGTAGTCAAACCACTTGATGACCCTGGCTTCCAGGTCTTTGGTGACCTTTCGAAACTGCATGTACTGCTTTATGGAATCGATCTTTGCCTGGAACTCTGCACGGGAGGCGTTCATGTTAGAGATCATGGCACCGACATTACCGACAATACTAGCAAAGATCAGCACACCGGTGAGGAAATCCGCAATCACAAAAAGGTATTCAATATCCCTGACCGGTGGAGGGGTCTCTCCGATGGTGGTGAGGGTCAGTGTGGACCAGTACAGGGAGTAGATGTATTTTCTAGCCAAGCGGCCATGCTCTGGATGGCTAATGTTGGGATACACCCATGTGTCAGTTCCAAAACCAATGGTTTTTGAAAGGGCAAAAAACATACAAGCATTCCAGTGGATAATAACAAGAATGTAAAGTACAAGATTACTGATTCGAAACATATTTGGGAAGCTGGTTCTGGTTTCTGTCCGCTCAAAGAACTCAAAAAGCCTTGACATTTTGCAAAGACGGTTGAATCTAAACTCTGGGTTGTTATATCCAAACCTCAGAAACAGTAGATCAGTGGGTATCATTGAAATCATATCGTATTTGAACTGAGATGTTGTTTTATATTTACTCCGCAGTTTTGCTGTATCTTTCACCAGCAGACCTTGCTCCAGGTAACCTGTGGAATCAGCAACAGATTAGAAGACATACCTTGAAGGAAAATGGGAGAACTTGTCGTAACTTTGTATGGAGGATCAGGAAATTCAATTATCCTATTAAAATTACACTAAATGAAATTAGCTTTAATATACTTGATTATGTAAAATCATAACCAGTAAGCCCTGTATAATTATCTGCATGATCCCCCTGAACTTGGATAATTCTCATTAGTCTGACCTGTTCTTGATCTAACGAATGTGTCTGTGTAGTAGATGATGTCTGAGGTGTAGTCCAGGAATAGCCATAGCTTTGTATATGTATTCTGAAGTTCATTAAAACAGGCTCTAGAAGAGAAAGGGAAAATGGATTAAATGTTATGGAATTTGTACCTGAATATATGTTAAAGCTTTTGAAGTGGTCAATACCTTGTCACGATCATTATCAGGTTATAAAACACTGGTCCCGCAATGACGGAGAGCCATCTGTAATACAGGTCTGTAGCTGGATCCATAATCCACACTTCTTTCCTAAAAATAACTTGGCATTAGTTGATGGAGCGATTATTTTATGACAGATAAGTAACAGACATAAATGTTTACAGAGGTTAAATATCCCTACAGCATCTCTGCATAAACAGCAGACTTTATGTCCAGTGAGGTACTTACGGGGGCTCCTCTTTCTTTTTATCATCTTTCTTATCGTCTTTCTTATCGTCTTTCTTATCATCCTTTTTCTCATCCTTTTTCTCGTCCTTCTTCTCATCCTTCTTCTCGTCCTTTTTTTCCTCTTCTTTCTTGTCCCCCTCTTTTTTCTCCTCCTTTTTTTCATCTTTTTTAATCTCATCTTTTTTGTCCTCTTTTTTGCTATGGATCACAAGTCAAGTTTTTTATTTTGGGGGTTAGGGTTAGGGTCACAGGTCGTCTAGGAGGGACTGACACGAGACTACAAGCCTCGGAACCACTAACACCAGGGGGATCTAGTGGAGGTTTGGCAGCTGGGGATGCAGGACTTCTTGGATAATGTGCTGCAGGTTATATATTTTTGTCCAGCAGGTGGAGTTGTAACAAAACAAAAGTTTTGTATGTCTTTTTTCAACTGGCAAAGCTAATTACTCAAAAGCATAGTATATTTATATTGAATTAGATCAATTTATTAATCTTTACTGTGTTAGTACAACCTGCAGCATATATTGCAAAAAATTTAAAGCAGGCAAAAGCACTGAGAAGCTTTTCATTAAACTGCAGAAGAGGACTGAAACAAGTTTTACAGATACTATAGGTTGTTGTACGAGCTACAAGAAAGGGGCTAATTTCTATGGTAATGCTAATTGCTATCATTAGCATAGTAATTGTGTAGAATATTTCTTGACAAATTTGTTTAGAAATCTACTTATTCTACTTCACCTGACAAAATGGCACACATATACAGACACTTTCTAGACATAAGTTAATAAAATTTGTTTTGAGGACACTACAGGCTCTACAACTACAACAGATTATGCCAGTGCTTATGCTAATGCTAATTAAGATGCTAATTTGAATATTCTTATTCATATCTCACACAAATATGCTCAAACTTACTCATCTGTGTTGTTGCAGTTATTCATGTTGTAAGTAGCCAGTGGCCACTTACTGGAAAGACTTTAGGGAGTAAATAAAGGAAAATATTTGTACATTTGACCCACCATAGTATTAGAAATGTAAGTTCTTCTGTATTTTACTTGGGTCGATTGTTTACTGAGGTGGAATGTTTGATGTTAGGATTCTTACTTTCTTTTCCGCAGTGTGTCATCGTGGCCGACAGACTGCGCATTGCTCTCTCGGCTGGACATGTCTTTGAGGTCAGGGCCCCTGAAACGCTCCAGGAAAGAGTCATGTCGCTCTTCCTCTGGTTTCATTCTGTGAGACACCCAGTTACGCAGCATGAAGAAGAAGTAAGAGAGCCTAGGGAGTCAGCAGGGGGTAAAAGGGCACAAAGTGACACCCATCTAGTCTACGAGCACACACTCTATCATAATCATTTCAACAGGTACAAAGCACTTGATAATGACTGTAGTTTACCTGGCCATTGCCCCAGCACCTGAAAATGAATTTCTATGGGGGTTCGAGGAGTCGTCTTCACAAAGGGAGTGAGCTCTGGAGGAATTAGAGGAGAAAAGGTGGAGGTGATGCTTTAAAAGTCATGCTCTGCAAATTGTACCAACATACTAGTAAACTGTATTTTCTGGTCCATCAAAAGTATAAAAATGTCCTCTGAAGTGGATGCTTTACAAACTGCATAATTCCCAAACTCTGACTGTGGAAACTGATCTCATGAAATGACACTGTATATCACTCCAGTTCGTATGCTATACGTACACATTTTCGTCCTTTTGCGTCTTATTCCATGCCATTTGATCGTGTGTTAATTTCCACCAAGATCTCCGTTCACATAACCCTAACCCTCAGTAAATAGTATTTGATGCGGCGTGAACAAACACACGGAAAGCTTATAATGTGTACAGATAACACATCAATTAACAATTAAAAGTGGCATGTATATTTACGCAAGTCATGATATCATTTGGACTGTGGGCTTTTTTTTTATTATTATTATTACATTTTTTAGATTTTTATCATATGTAACTCATCTGATATGCAAATATACAAATAATCATAAGATGGTATAAAATGCAACAATTTAACCTCTTTACATTAACAATCAACAATGTGCAAACCCTTACGATTTAAATACTATTATATCCACTCAAAAGTCCCAAACAAGAATTTATACACACTTGGTTCATTGTTAAAGATATTATGCACTTTTTCAAGACTGTTCCACAAAATGACTATTTCAAGGTAAAACTAAATTTGAGAGCACATCAGATAAATTAAACAAAAACAATGAAAAAGAAAAAAAAACCCTGAAATCCAGGCACAACCAACCAATATGGTGCAATGATTGTCTTGGAGCCACTTATTCATATACCCAATCTATTTTTGCAAATAATCTACTTGTCAATCAGTGTGTAGATTGGTAGGATGGGTTGGTTGTTTCCCTGCAGATTTTTTCTTTTTACATTTTTTTCATTGTTTTATTCCATATTTTATTTTTCTCACTGAAGGCCACAGGCCGAAATACATTGGTCTAACTTTTAGGTTAAATAAAATTGTTGTATAAGACAAGTGCTGCTGGAATTCTTGACCTGCTGAATTCCAAACACCAGAAGCAAACAATGTTAAATATGACGAAGGAAACATAAAAGATTTAATGTAAATGGATAACACATTTTATTAAAAAAAAAAAAAAAAAAAAAGAACTGTGGGGAAAAAAAGCCAAAATTTTCCACTTATCTGAGACAAACTGTAGAGAGAAATTAATTTTCTATTTATTTATCCAAAGTTCCACAGAGTCGGAGGAAAGAGCAGAACAGCAGTGAATTTGAACACATAACATGTTTTGTAAAAAAAAAAATCATCTACAACTTTGACATTTTTGTCTTTACAATATTTATACATCAATATATAACATCTGGTTCAGTGAATCCCACCTGCTGTCTCCATTTTCAATGACAGCGAGCTCATCGTCTGACGTATGGGAGGACAGCCGCTGTCGGTGAGCGGAAAGGGAGTTTTCACTGTAGATTTTTGCCATATTTCTGTGTCTGCAGACCTGGAGCACAAACACATAAAGAAAGACAAACTGTAAGACATAAGCAACACAAACATCAAATAGGACAAAACAGATTTGAAGACACCACGTAGTGCAGCAGAGGGGTCATAGTAGTTTCATTTTCTTTGTGTGTAGTCTTTCATGTTTTTCAGTTCAGTTTTAGCTCTTTTTATGAGGGCAAGTGGTTTTCCTTTTATTTTATTTTCAGATCAGTCAAATTTATTATTCTAATTTCAGCACATAAATACCAAAAATAACTTCAAGAACAAACAATACACAGAAATTATAATTACTTATATATCGTGAAAAAGAAGCAGAAAGAGAAATAAATTACGTTCTTTACAGTACCTTCCTTCTTCTTAAAGATAACACAAAATAATTACTGTTCTACAGATCCTTTCATCCCAGATCCTGTTCTTTATTCTCTTCACTGATAACACAAAACAGAAATACTGAAACCAATGCAATCCCAACAGTCATTTTAACATTAAAGTTTATGAAGAATTGACCAGTTATTGTTTTTTTTTTGTAAGGTATCTTCAACAAACACCTTATAGAAGCTGAAAACATGTAGGATAAATGAATTTATGAAAGCAAATATGATTTATAAAACATTTGTTTTTTAAGGACCCATATTTTCCAAAGCTATTTTATACCTGAACACATGAAGGCATCAACATGGAAGAAAAATTAGATGATTTTACCCACAATCCTGTTTCATATGAGTTGTTTTACTGAACTGATCATCGCTCTCAGTTTCACTCCTGTAGGTTGTTGTAAACATCACTCTCTGTCTGACAGTTGCACCTATAAATACGTCCTAATTATGTCCTTAACACTAAACAGGATCAGTGGCCTTCGCTCTGTCAATGATCAGCTGCTTTTTAAAATAACTAAGCTACAGCTTATGGGTAGACTGCTGTTGCTATGTTTGGTCATGTCTACAGCGGGTTAAGTCAATTAGGGCACCACTTAAAGAACAGTGTAATGGCTGAAAAAGACTCCCAGGTAACTCTCCTCATCTTTGTGTACATTCTGGAGAAACAACCCACTCAGCCATACGTTCATGTGATGTTTCTCAATACTCCATTTAAAGAAACGTTAAATTTTGTTCTGTTGGATTTCAGCCTCGTGAGGAAATCTCTCTTGATTTCTGACTCTCAAAGTCACCCACAGATAAAATTGTTGCTGCTTTTCCTCAGTTAATATTTTCTTTTGGGTCAGATTTTTAGTGGTAAATAATGACTCAGTGATCTCAGGGGAACACCAATGGTTGTAACACGTGCACATGTAGATTACTGCTAATACCAGGGAGTTAACCAACCCCCACTAAATTAAATCACCAAAGCAGAATCACCACGAAGCTGAGAGCTTGAAGGGTGACTAGAGGTAAACCTGCACTGTGTCTGTACCGTAAATGTGAATTACATCACATTTTATTTATGCAGTTTGTCGATCCTGATTTGCTGCACCATAGTTGGAATGTTTTGTTTTTGTTTTTGTTTTTTAGCACAAAACAGATTTTCAGTAGCATGAGTGTAATGTACATTTTTCACATCTACAGTGCGCATCTGCATTTTCTACTATTCAGACATAATTCTGGATTCTATCACAGACTTCTATCAGATTAGATTAGATTAGATTCCTTTTATTATCATTGCAAAAAATAAATACAGCAAAATTTTAAAGCACAAGGTAAAAACAGGACCCATAAAAAAAAGTATAGCAACAATAAATACTAAAGAATAAATTATCTCATTCATACTCCACACCTACACTACACATGTATGTAAACAGGTAGTGCCACAAATATGCAGTGATCATAAAATACACCATTCCTGCATGAAATGAAAAACACAGATCACAGACCACAAATGCTTCACAGACAAATGAAATGTAAACCAACACCCTGGGAATGACTAAATATCTAATTTGAGAGGTTTTTGCAGGTTTCACACCAAAAGTCATACTAGCTATTTAACCAGAAGACAGTGTTTTTAAGTTACTCAGATCCTTTTCTCTTACTGGTGTGTGTGTATTTACATTTATTTACATCGTTTTTGTTAGTAGAGATTAGCTGTTCAGTAGGGCTCAGGGGTCAAAACCCACTAAGAGGCTTGAGAGGTGAGGTCGGCTTGTATACTCATTAAATACCCCCTTCACTGACAAGTAAAACTCAGTATTCTTATCAGAGCATCAACATGTATCAGTTGATTAGTTTTTTATGATTATCAGAAGACACTAATACTAGTGCACTTATAGAGAGTTTTTGTGCAATTTCAACAAATTAATTGTTGAAATCCAGAAATAACTCTTTCAATGAATCATCAAATGCACTGAGTTGAACATCACTGAGTTTTGAATCTCTTCATGCACGATTTATGACAAAATAAGTTTCTTTTTTATTTTGTGCAATATCTTGTTTTAAATATGGTGTCTGTCATGTCTTTTATTTATTTACTGCTGCTTATTCAGTATGTTCTTATATTATTTGTCTAATTGTTTATATTTAAGTGGGTCATTTCATAAACCCCTTTGAGTTTTACTCTTTACTTGCACAATTTGTTGTATTTTGATCTTATCTTTTTCTTTTCTTTCATTGTACAATAAATAAAAAAAATCATTCACATACTAGATATTATATATAAGCTATTAGAAATGTTAGTAATTCTCCAGATTCTGTGTAATGTATAATAAACATACTTCTCTACATATGTGTACACCTTATAACAGATTCTAATTTTATGCTGTGTAGTTAATGTTTTTTTTTTTGTTTTTTTTTTTAAAGTTTAGTAGTAATTCATTTATACAGCATAGTCCTTTATCATATATCATTTCATATATCATTTTAGGCCAGTTGTCTAAAAGGCAATTCTATCAAGCAAGTTCTCAAAATAAGTGGCAGTTTTTGCACATTTTTTTTTACTATTAATCTGTTGCTGAAATAATCTGATAATCAAATCTGAAGTTAAAATACAGAAGATGACTGAATGAGGTTTTTTTTTTTTTTTTTACAAAAGAAATATTTGCATGATTTTGTAAAGTTTAACATGGGTAAAAGTGGCTTCCCATCCCACTGTGGTTTGTATGTGTAAACCTCAGCAGAATAACCCACCTGTCCGCAGCCTCCTCACGCCGAGGTACAACCCAGAAAACGGACACTTCCTCTCAGATGAGCGCTGTTTAACTCCATCTTCAACAACTCAATAATTTCCTCCAGGTGAAATATTTATTGTCCATTACGTTCGAATCACCGTATCACCAAAATTAGCGTTGCCGGCGGTCCATGACTGTAGAGAAGAGTCTGTGGAGGATGAGGACAGAGGACTGAGCTGACAGATCCAGACTCAGCCAGTGGGAGGAGTCCAGCCCCAGCAGCACAGGGCTGAGCAGAGCAGAGGCCGGAGGCAGGACACCAACTACCTCACCTCAGTTTAAAAACATCATGTGCACACACCTGAAAACCCTCGGCCTGACTCTTCAGGTGCACCACTGCCACCCAGTGGTCTGACTTATCAGTGCATGCCAAAGTTTGTGGACAGACGGACGGACGGACGACCACCTGATGGCAACACCCTGTGACCAGTGTGAAAACAAAAAACAAACCTGACCACCAGTCCTACAGTCCAAAATGATGGAAATTCACACACTTTAAAACTAGTAAAGCAATAAAATGCACACACAGAGTGATCTAAAAGGCAAGAAAAAGTCTAAAATAAAGGATTAAAGGTTTGGGTTTTTGATTTTCTTTGTGTGTGTGTGTTGTGTTTTGTTTTGTTTTGTTTTGTGTTGTTTTTTGGGGGGGGGGCATATTAGTTGGTTTTTTTTTTTCGTTTTTTTTTTTTTCTGGAAAAATAGAGTTGTTAGATGACAGCATGTGAAGAAACTCACCAAATTAATGCCAAATGACACTGCCCATGTCGACTAACACTGTTATGTTAAACACTGCTATTTTACCTACTTTCTACATGTTTATATATATACCTGTCTTTTTTTTTTTTTTTTTTTTTTTTTTTGTAACGTTCATTCATTGTCTGAACCTGCTTTATCCTCACTAGGGTCTCTGGAGCTACATATGGGTGAAGGTGGGGTACACCCTGGACATGTCTCCAGTTCATCGCAGAGCTGACATATAGAGACAAACAAACACTGTCACATTCACACCTATGGGCAATTTAGATTAAACAACTAACCTATCAGTGCATGTGTTTGGATGGTGGGAGGAAGCCGGAGTACCCAGAGAGAACCCATGCAGGCACAGGGAGAACATGCAAACTCCACACAGAAAGGTCCCACCCCCATAGACTGGTGTTGGAACTGAACCCAAACCTTCTTGCTGTGAGACACAAGTGCTATCCACTGCACCACCGTGTCACAGTTGTAATGTTTTCTTTACATTATGTATGACCACACTATTAGCAATAGGCTAATTAGCATTAGAAGGTTACCTGACAGACCATGTAATCCAACTGAAAGCTGAATTATAGACCCTTGTTCGGCTCCATAGGACCTAACTTTGGGGGAGAAAATTATATCACACAAAACCATCCAGGGTTTCTGTCATAAAATTTACCTAAAGACTGTTTAATTACAGGCCTGTCAGTGTAACTTAGCTACATTAGCCAGAGTTAGCATCAGCTCATGTGCAGTGAAGGTCCTGCCCCTTCTGCTGTGCCCCATAGGACCGAACTCTCTCTCTCTCAAAAAAAAAAAAAAGAATTAAAAATGGGTACATATAAAGCTAGGTTAATTGTCCTGTCAGTGCTCCTGACCAAGGTATTGATGAAGATCTGGAGTTGGTCCCTGAGTGCCTTCAGTGGCAGCTCACTGCTCCTAATGTGTGTGCTAATGCTAATGCTAATGCTAGGTACTTATAAAGATGGGTAAAATGCAGAGACTGAATTTCTCTAATGGGATAATAAAGCAACTAAGCATTAATGTTAGTCAACGGAGAGTCATTTTTCTTACCATTTTAATTGCACCATTTACATATAGGCTAATATGTTGGACAGTTGAAAATAATTTTTTCCACAAGTCAAGAGAGTTTCTGTTTGTAGTAAAACTGTTGTCCTCTCAGTCTGTGAAAATATATAAAGACTGTTCACCTGCCGTTATCATCACTGTCTACGATCCGTTCAGAGTTCATCATGTTACAGAGGATGGGTCACTGAGGATGTTCCTGTAGCTTCAGCATGTCCAGACTTGTAGTTATTTTTGAAAAAGTTATTGTTTAATATTTTTTCAACTCACTCTCAAAAAATTATGGCAAAATGTACCAAAGCAGTGGCTGTTGTGATGATCATGTACAACAACGGATACAGTCCATTGAGCTGTTTAACACAAATATAGATGTGTATTTACCATTAACTGTGGCTTTCTTGGCTCGTAAAGTTATCTTTTAAACTCATAAAGATCATATGTGGAAATGATGACACAATTTATATGGGATAAAAAAAAAATAAAGATTTGTCTCTTTCCGTTGACCACCATTCATATTTGTTCTGAAGTTAGGCCCCATGGAGCACAGTGAAAACAGTAGGACTTTGACACTCTATATGAACTGATGCTAATAATGTAGCTAAATTACCCTTACAGGCCTGTAGTTAAGCTGCCATCAGGAAAATTTCATGACAGAAACCCTGATGGTTTTGTGTAATGGAGTAGGAGCATTTGTTTCAAGGCAAGGCAGGTTTATTTGTATAGCACAATTCATACACAGGGCAGTTCACAGTGCATTACAAAAATGGAAAAGAGGAAAAAATACACAATTACAATTAAAACATAATCAATAAAACATAAATAATTATTAATTAAAATAAAAAAGAGAAGCGTGCATATGGAACCCTTTCAGTTTGCACAGTTGAACAGAGCCGTTTTCAGCCTGGACTTAAACACTGTCAGAGTAGAGGTCTGTCTGACGTCATCAGGAAGACTGTTCCAGAGTTTA
>JAPQRP010000020.1:22753023-22784784 GCA_037367295.1 Apogon hyalosoma
GTTAGGATAATTACATTTGAGTGATGTATTAGTGAATGGTGCTCCACATTAATTCTGTTGCACAGACACAAGGGGGGGAAAATCAGCTTTGTCTTTAATGTAATTTCCTTGGGCTGTTTCATTTTGTCAGCGCGAGAAATTAAGGTGTTTGGCCGTGAAAGAGGCCCTTTAAAGTTGTAAATGGAATGAAGTGGCTGAACTGTGATGAAACACATCACTGCTGGTGTTCATGTGTAGGAAGAATCACCCTTTTTTTTGGGTGAAAATGGTGCAAAAGGCCACTTCCTGTTTTCAGATGACACTGAACTTGGTAAAGCTCAAGCTGAGGTATATAGAGCTGCAACAACTAATCAGACTGCGTTGGTGGCTGTTGCAATCATATAATGTGGCTGCAATTTCGAGGTCCAGTGTGTGTCTGGTGAAATTTTGGAATCAGACACTGAGAGGTGTACAAGGTAAAACTGGAAAGTTGATGCAGTAAAAAAATACACATGAAAGTTTTGTGGGTTTTTTTCATATAACTTATATGAAATGTACATCTTGAAATTATGATCTGTGCACGTTCCTCTGTCAACAAAAAAATGAAAATATATCTAAGAAAAAACGTCAGTAATATTTGACTGTCTAAGAGAGCCTACACTTTATACACTTTTTCTTCTTTTCATTTTTCTTAGACAGGGCTTTTTTTTTTTTTTTTTTTTTTTAAACAGCAGTGCGAGTAATTTAAACTAACCCTTCCATCATGCAGTGGGTGGAGTTGCATGTAGGCTCACAGTGGGTGAGGATACACTTTAATAGTCATCACCCAGAGCTCACTTGTGTGCCACACCTTTAACACTGATGAACTTCAGTTTTCATAAGATTTACATAAAGGCTCTCATTACACTGCTCTGTTGTATATTACCCTCGCCAAAGAGGAGTTGCCTCTTAGGGGTCGGCCTCATCTATTGTTAACTTACAACTGTTGTCAGACAGGTTTGGTGAGTTATGCCTTTATACTACAAGCAGGCGGGTGCAAGCCACGTTCACAAGTGTTACCTCCATATGAGAGCAACACCACGCCATCGAGATGCCGTTTTGTCTTTTCTCGTCTGCTCGTTTTTTTCATAGATATTTTACATATGGAAATGTTCTGCTGCAGATGGGAGTCCTCCCCAGGCCGTGCTAATCTATTGTTAAAATCTGGACACAAACTGCAGTGTCTTGCTTATGCTTTTCGCTGCTCATTTGTTTGAAAGGCACACAATCATGGGTGCTGTTTTTCCTAGCTTGCTGTACGTCCTGTCATTACTCTCTGTCTCCCACAGCACATCCCCGCACCGTGGGAACTGCCGACCTATACGATTTGAGCCTCCAATGTTGGACTTCCACGAACAGTGAGTGCTTTATATATTAAATCCTCATGAGACCCAGGAAAATAAAAGTTTTGGCTTTTTTTATGTTAAAAAACTGTCTTGGTTGGAAATGGCATGATGCAACAGTTTTTTCAGATACATTTTTTTCTTTTTTTTATGGAATGTCCTTTGCAGTGGACAGTGTTTTTTTTATCTATTATTTTTATTTTTTTAAGTGAAGCTGTGAAACTCTTATCCCCTACAGAACAGCAGGATATTATATAAACACTGTTGATTGTTTTGCAGTGCAACCTCACTCCACAATTTTGTTATTTAAAAAGCACATACAGTCAATATCTTCAAGAAATATAATCAAAAGCACTATCCAGAATTTTATTAAACCACACCCAGGGTGAATAAGCACTGTTATTGTCACATCAAGTACTGTCAGCAGACTGCCAACAATACATGTGTTCTTAAGAAAGAATTATTGAAATCTATGGAATTCACTTAACAAAACGACATGTGCCAACTTAGTCTTGGTCTGACTTCTAAGACGCATTCCATTATCATAGCAGATGCACACCCATGTAGTGTAGTCTGGTTGCGAGTACAGTCTCCCAGGCTGCAGACGGTCAGCGATACAGTAGCATTTTGAGCAACTAAAGGGCTGCACAATGAGGAGCCCAGCTGTCTCAGTCTGTCCTACTTCTACAATAAACAATCCACTTATCAGCTGTGAATGTTCTGAGGGCATGAAAACAAAACCTTGTGAAATTCTCTCCCGTCTCAAACACTTCTAGAAATGAAGGCAGGTTTGGATTGGATAGGAGGTCTGAATAAATCTGCTCATTGTAGTTAAAATTTACTGCAGAAACAGCCATTTTTACTTCTGCTTTGCGGGTCTCTCATCCACAAGGCACATTTTAGGATATTATTACACAGAATTTGACTGTAAATGAACTTGATCAACTAACATTTATTTTACTAAATGTAAATAAAAAGGTGGCAAAACCACATTAACTTATACAAAGCTATTAAAAACATTTGATTACAGAAGATATAGGTGGAAAAATTGTGTCTTCTGAGCGAAAGGTAGAAAAAAGCTTTTTTTGCAGTTTAAAGTTTTTCTGAACACAACACTTATACATGATAAAATCTTTCAGCATCAAAATATGCATGAGTAAAATTAAGTAAAACAGCAAAGCACTGAAATATTTTATGTATTTTAGCTGACCATGTAAACTAAATCAACAAAAGAAGAATGTATTTTAGCATAATGATGGATAGAAGATTGTTGTTTTTAAAAAAAAATCATGTGTTAAATGAAAAATAAATTAAAACCTTTTTTTAAGGTTTAGGTACAATTATTTTTAACATTCAACATTCGCTATACTGGCCAAAGCTAAAATGACATGGTTATGCATTTGTTGTTCATGTGAAAGAATCCACAGTTGTAATATAGGAAGTCAAAGAGATCACAGACACAATGCGGATGTTGAGTGGCATTTATGCAAAGTTAACACAGTTAATGGTTGTAATGTGCAAAGCTACTGCTATTGATCCGGACCATAAATGTAGAATATAAAGACTTGTTGATGGCCAGCACAGGAAGTTTATGACATTCAGCAGTTCTTCATTCTTCATCATTGTAGTTCTTTTTTGTAGTTCAGTTCCTTTTTCAGTTGAGTTTGAATAAAAATACAATTAATCATAGGATGTGTATAATCTAATTATTTACAGGAAATGCATTATTGTATGATAGCACACAAAGAAGAAGAAGAGCATTTATTTCAAATATGCTCCACTGTGAAGAGCATTTATATTTCAGTCTTAATGTATTTGTAAATATGATAACATTTAAAGTAATTATTTGAGTTGGATGTGACTACAGAAAATGGTTTGGGCCTTGTGAGTTCCTTTCACAAGGTACTTATTTATTTACTGGCAGTTTGCTTTCTCAGTGTGTATGATTATTTTGTAGTTTTTTCCATGTTTGTAAAAAATCTCATCATGTTTGGGATTAAGTATATTAACAAATTGTTTTTCTCTGCCTTTGTTTACAGGCCTGTTGGAATGCCAAAAATGGAGAAAGTTTATTTACATAATCCTAGCTCAGAAGAAATTAGTTTGATATCAATATCAGCAACAACAGCACATTTTCACGCATCATTTTTCCAGAATAGGGTAAGTAATCACCACTGAGTAATGACTGTAAGCACTGATGCAACATTGCCATCAGACAAAACTGTTGCAAACAGATCAGATCTTTGTCAATAACAGAGGCTGGTTGTTCATTTCTTTTATCTCATTATTTGTCACGTTGTCATGTGTCTGTTTTACACATGATCAGGAAACATGGTGCATTTCAGCATGATAATAATATGGGACACAAATTGCATGTGCCAGGGCAACATGTTGCCCACACCAGTGATCTCTGGGGATTGTAGTGCGCTGCTATCCAGTGGCACTGTATAAAATGAATGTCTGCACACAAAGACCCAGGAAAGTAAGACTTGAAAAACTATCAGGTTATGGCGAGGATCGGGTGTACGGTCTTCAATAATGTGAAGTATCCCTACCAGTTATTAAGAAAAACAAGCATGAATGCAGGATATAACATCCCTAGAGGATGCCTCCAAAATAACTTTGACATACTTGTACATAAACATCATGTTTTTCTGCGAGGTAAACTTGTCCTGTGGTTCGTATACTGTGACAGCCACAGTGGAAGACAAACTCTGCTCATTTATTGTGTGCAGGAATATAATGTTACTCCAAAGGACATTTTTTTCACATATTAGAGAAAGAATAATGTTTTCTGAAGAGCATGTGGACACCCCCCTCACAGGAAATACCTGTTCTGTGGCTTGAGGCACAATTGCTGTACAGATAATTCAGAAACAAGGTTAAGACTTGGTGTGTGCGTGTGCTTTAACGCTTATAGTGTGCAAGTTATGATGTCTAGAGGAGGATGTTCAGGTGTCTGCAGATGCTCCACAATTCTGTATGCAGGCCTGATGTTCATACGTTTCCCTGTTTGTTGGATGAAAATAATGTGTTATTTTGATTGATAAGCATGTAGCAGAACAAACTCCAGGATGTGTACAGATAACAATACAAAAAGGTGGACAGTATGTATAAACAATGACTCGAGGATCATTCTAGGTTAATCTAGGTAAATTCAGTTGCTACTAGCTAGTGGGACATTACAAAGATGGGTTGGGTGTTTTCTCACATGGCTTCAGTCCTCTCTCATTGTCTCAGGCTGGCAGAGAGACAAGGGGTGTGTCCAGTTGAGGAAATGGGTGATGCCATATAAGGCCTATAAACTAGAGAAGTACAACTAGGAGTGGATCAGAAGTTTGGACAAAAATGTGTATACTTGAAAAAACCAACTTCAAATCAGTAGTGAAAGCAGCAAGACACACACATTCAAAGTACATGTTTATAATAAAACATAAGCTGTAGTGAACAATAAAAAGTATCACATGATTTAATTTATTGTTAGAAAGGAGGTCATTCCTTAGTACATGTCAGGCAGTGTGGATAAAAAGCACATTCTATATATGGCTTTTTTTGTCATGTCTGTAAACTTAAATGGAGCTGAAACAGGATGTGCAATTGATAGTTTCCATATCAACCACCTCATGTATTAGGATGATTTGCTAGTTTTCTCTCCATATAACTCTGGTCTTCATCAGTCATTGGGAGTTTGTTCACAGTTAGGCATGGATTTTGATATGAATTGTATTTTATGATTGTTAAAAGTAAGGAAGACAGAAAATCTGCATTTCCTGGCTTTCTCTCTGCTTCCTCTCTGATAGCGCCTTACTGTATGTCATGAAATTAAGTATCACATGTGACAACCTATGTCGTCTGGTTTGATTCTTATCTCCTATGATAAATGAATGACTAATCAGTCTTTAGTGCAGACATTTGGCTTGTGTGTAAAACAAGTGAAATGGATACCAACAAGCAGCTAATGCTGAATCTGTGCAAAATAAAAATCACATCCCTGCTGTATAATAATATTTTGGATTCCATGACCATGACTTTGATAACCAAGCACAGGGACTCATGATATCATTTGTTTATCACAGTGTTGTCCAAAATATAACTTTTTCAGCTCAAGCCCCATAACATCTGCAGTTTTACTGACTCTTCTAGTGTCAGAACCATGTTGACTATTGTTAGAATGTCGGACCATCAGTTGCTGATATAAGCATCAACGACACACTGTTACCACCAGACAGAACACATCAAACAAACATCTCAAATACATTCATTACTGTCTTGCTGCCAAAACTCTTGACGTTGTTTTCATCATGTTGCATCTTTTGTGTTATTGTTGCTTTGTTGGATTCTTTTTTTTTTTCTTTTTTTTTTTTTTTTATGGAATTTGTCTTGACTCAAAGTTTGGAATAGATGGATCTAGACAACACTGATATGTCCTCAGTCAGGTTTAAATCTAGAACATGGACGTACTGACATTCTTTACTTGTATGTAAATGTGTAATCACTTGATGTTTTTTCTATATAAATTAACTTTGGGTTTTTTTTCCTTTAGTTTTGTGAACCCTCTCATGAGCTGTTTCATAATAAAGTTTTGACTTGAATTGAGTAAAGAAAAAAAAATTCAAATAATTACAAAAACATGTAATTGAGAGATAGTGAGGAAGTACTACAGACAGAAATCCTCAGTCACGCTCAATGGGAATAAGATTCACAGAGTTTCTCTCTGGTGGTCGTTGTGTTGATAGTTTTGAAAGGTGGTGGTTGAACAACTTACAGTTTTTTGATCCATTTTTGTAGTCTCTACACGTATAGTTGCCTTGAAGGGGTAGATTGTGAGCTATCTGTCTGACTTCCAAACACTGATTTTCTCCAACATCCTCATCCCTCAAGTTTCTTCCTCTTTTTAAGTTTGACATAGTTGGATTGCTTAAGATTTCTACAAGTATGAACCATTATAGGGGTTAGATCTTGTGCAATAAGCCAGATTTTGCTTAGATTTTTTTTTTCTTGTTAATAAACTGCTCTGCTTTTTGAGTCTGCTCTTTCATCGGTTCATAAAAGTCAGTCCTCTTGGTTATTTCTTCCTCTAGATTTTGATCAGATCTCTTCTGGACTTTCCTTAAAGTGTTGTAACACATCTAAGTTGTCTTATTCTAATAAAGTGACTTATGAGTAGACTTTTCTTTGTTGAGTTGTAGGTTGAACATTTTTAGCATGAAAATGTGTATAACGGTTTATAGAAGTCAGATAAATAAAGGATGAGAGAACATCATCTTTTGTTTGTTATGTCAAAGAAATGAATGTCCTCGTGGCTCTAAGTGATTGAGTGCAAACTAAGTTGTTTTCTTTCATCTGGATTGAAAACACAGTTTCATTAAAAATGCAAAATTCCAGATGTAGAAGTCTAGAACAAAGCTATTTGTGAATTTTTTTTTCTGTAGTGAATACCAAAATAAACATATCTTCAGGACATGGGACCTCAGTTCACAAAAATGCATTCACTGGTTGGGAAGTCAGTTTGCTTTAGAATCCTGTAATAGTCTGTCATGGGATGTGTAAGAATATATTTTTTTTTTAGCTCTAGGATAGATGAAATCTACAGGGCAGTCATTTTTTTAAAGTAATGGCTGCACTATTCTTTACTGTTGATGGTGTGTATTAACTGTTTGTGTTCTACAATTTTTTTTTTTTTTTCGGGAACCTGCTGATGCAATTGACGCTATAATCCCCAGAGATCTATGCTGCGGTCACTTAATCCATGTGTTTCACTTTAGTATTTTCTATTCTGTTTTTCTAGTATTATTGTGTACATGTTGGAAACTTGAGGACAAAACTCAATGTTTACCCAAATGTTCCTTGCTTTACTGTACATCACTACTTCAGTTGAAAAATGTAGGATACTGGGTTTATATCCTGTCACCTTGAAATCCATATATTTTATAAGTACCAGTTGTATTTAGAACAGTTAAGATGTAGCCTAATGCATAGAAGGTCTATGTGTTGTCTTTTTGCTACAGCCTGTACTCGTGTATCTTCTTTTTTTCTTTCTTCTTTTCTCACAATAAAGTGACTATAAGAAATGTTTTTCAGGAGGAAACTAAAAACTGCTGAACAGTCCCTCTGTGCAGCCACACCGTCCCTCACCACTAAAATGCTAAAGCTAGAGTACAGCTGTAATGTTTTTTTAGCAGGGGGGCTTTAGAAGTCATGTGTTGTGTGTGTAGAAGTGTGTTTTGGGGTCTCAACTGTGGGGACAATGGTCCATAACCTACAATTTCCTCTGTCTGTTTAACAAAGGCACTACTATTAATGACATGATTTCTTTTTTGTGTTCTTTCTGCAGATAATTCCACCTGGAGGGAACACGTCATTTGATGTTGTGTTTCTGGCTCGGGTAGTTGGGAATGTAGAAAACACTTTATTTATTAATACATCACATCATGGAGTCTTTACATACCAGGTACAGACAGACACTAATGTTCTTTTGCAAGGTGAAATGTTTGTAGTTGAGGAATGGTGTTTAACAGTTTTTTGTTTTTCACTTTTTGCCTCAAAGGTGTTTGGGGTTGGAATCCCGAACCCATACAGGCTGCGGCCGTTTATAGGGGCCAGGGTCCCAGTAAACAGCAGCTTCTCACCTCTAATAAACATCCACAACCCATACAGTGAACCACTGCAGGTAAGAAAGAGCTGTTAGAAGTTTGAGGAGATAAATTCTAAAACTTTCATTTGTTTTTGTGTTCAACTACTGAGCCAGAGTGTCTGTAAGTGTAAGCAGTATATTAAGTAAATTTTAAGTTCTAATATTCTCTAATTTACAAGAAGTTCTCAATTTTCAAGTAAAGAATTCAGACATTTTGAGTGTTCTCTGATGCTATAAAGTCAATACTTTTGATACTACCTGATGTGCTGTGATGTATACTTTAAGAAAATCTCTATTGACACTACAATGTATGTTTGTGAACATTTTTAAGCTTAATTCAGCCTTTTCATAATAACCATATAAAATTTTTTGGAGAGAGGTTAAAAGTGTTTTTGTTTTGTATGATTTAATTGGAATGTGTTTGTACTTTTTCTTCTAATGTTCACCACTGTTGTGGAGTATTACAGTACTAGCAATACATGTGATATCATGTCCCTATTGTAACCACATAATGTTGTATTAATGTTGAAATTACTCTGCAGTGTACAGCAGCAGCACAATAAAAGTCTAATTTCCTTTCTTCTTTCTAAAACTTTTTCTTGCACATGTATTTTTTCTGAGAAATGACTTCCCTCTTCAGCTTGTTTTCTTAACGTGCAATACTCCTTATACATTGTTGTGTGTTTCTACTGAAGGTTGTAGAGATGTATTCCAGTGGTGGGGATCTTCATCTAGAGCTTCCCACTGGTCAACAAGGAGGCACTATAAAATTATGGGTGAGCATCATGTATCAGCCTGTTTGTTTTCTTATTCATTATCATTATTTTTAGCTGTCAAAGTTGAGTCACTGTTTCTCCTCCTGCCCTTTTATAGGAGATTCCTCCATTTGAAACAAAGGGCGTCATGAGAGCCAGTTTTTCGTCAAGAGACGTAGACAACCACACTGCTTTCATCAGAATCAAAACCAACGCCCCCAATGAGGACCAGTTCATCATCCTCCCTGTAGAGGTGGAGGTCACCTCAGGTATGTTACTAAACTGCAATAATGTGTCCTATTGTCTAGCAAACATCAGATCCAGACAGTTCCTGTAATACATCTGTTTGACTTTGCATTTTCCCTGTTCCTTGTTCTTGTTCTTTGTGCAGCACCTGGAATATATTCCTCCACAGAAATGCTTGACTTTGGTACACTGCGGTCACAAGGTAAATCTACAAGTCTCAAGCAACATGGAAGTCATTCCATTTTTTTTTAAAAGTAATCTTCCTCTGGTCCTCTTTACTAATCTGTTCTTTTTCTTAACTATAATGTGTTGTAGATCGTCCAAAACTGCTGAATCTACACCTTTTAAATTCAGGAGCAAAAGATGTTCCAATAACAGTAAGTGTCTTTAAGAAAATCAATAAATGTTAATTTTTCATAAACTAGTCATCTTTCATGTAATGTAATTTCCTTTGTATTACTCCTTCACAGAGTGTACGTACAACACCATCAAATGAAGCAGTGACAGTAGATTTCAAAGCAGTTACATTGAAAGCAGGAGAGAGCAGATATACCAAAGTTGCAAGTATAAGTTTTGATGGTAAGTTATGTTTTCTTTTCATTTGGTGGAAACTTCTGTTGAAATTTCCTTTTCAAAACCTCACACTTGTTTTTCTTGAGTATGTTCACATATTAATAGTCATAATTAAATGTTTATGTTACAGTTGACCGATATTTGATGGGTGTGATCTGTTCATTGTTCGTCAGCTTTAAGAGTTTCACATTATGTCCTGGCTCTTGCAGTTTTTTGCACTCTTTGATTTAGAGTTGCATAACTTCCTCTGGTGTGGCATTTAGTATCTTTTTTGCACTGAACTTATCCGTTGTTTCGATCTGTTTTTTCATTGCAGCTTCAAAAGCAAGAAGACCATATCAGTTTTCCGGAAAAATAACAGTGAAAGCAAAAGAAAAGAGTTACTCTAAGCTTGAAATCCCATACCAAGCAGAAGTTTTAGAAGGGTGAGTCAGTCACTTAGTGGAGCTAGAGATGGGCAGTAATGCATCGAAATGACAAAAATACCATCTTAACAAACCAAAAGCAGCCATGCTGACAAACACTGAAGAAAGAACCACTTGAACTGTAATCACTCTCACTGTGAACTAACAAACAGAGTAATGTGTCAAAGAAATGTGTTGTTAATTTATCAAACCAACAGTTAAACATGGAGTAAAAGTTCACAGCAAATTACAATGAAGATGTTAGAAACATGGGATGTAGCAATAAAAGAGATTATCACACAAACTAAATAAGAATTAAAGGAATGTCTCCAAACCAGGCCTAGCTCTGTCTGTAGTTTGGATCAATAGAAGTTAAGCACTGTGTATATAAATTCCCAATAATATTCTTTATACATTGATTTACAGATTTCTTGCAGTTTAAACCTAGGTATGAACATATCTTGCAGTATTTAATTACATTTAAATTAAATTACCTTTTATTTCTTTCTGCAAAATACAAATGACCAAATACTCAAAATAATAAAAAAGGTTTATTACTTTTTTGCATATTGATCCTGTCTTATGTGTCTGTATCTGTAAAAATGCTACTCCCGGTGACAAAGTGGCACAGCTTTAGTCAAGAATTTTTATTTGGTTTCTGTGGTCTTTAAAGAAAATTAGATAAATGTTATCTTCAGTAATGTTACCTTCAGTTTAATAGCTACGAAATATAACATTTGTAAAGTTGTATTGTTAAGTAGTGAGCTACACTAAGGAAAATACAGATTACAAATTACAGTGATTTTTCAAACCTAAAAGCTTCAGGGCTTTTTAAGGTTGGAGGTTGGAGCTGTTGTTCATTAAGTTAATAAAGAAAAATGCAGCTAATCCTCTTTCATTAGCACAATATGTAACAAAAACATGTAGTTATTCAATAAGGAATAATTTGAGTCTGTGTCATCATGATCAAAACTAAAGATAATTAAATTTAATGCAGCATTTTATTTTAAAATCATTTAACTGAATTACTGCCCACTTCTGCATTAACAGTCCTTTTCTTAATATTAGCCGGTCGACTATATTTCGACTGTATTTCTAAAAGTGTCTCTGTTCTGTTGTCTCCTGTGGCAGCTACCTGGGCTTTGACCACACAGCTACCTTGTTCCATATCAGGGACAGCCCAGTCGACCCAGTGGACAGACCCATATTTCTTACAAATGTCTTCAACTTTGCAATCCGGATACACAATGTGTCCTTGCCTGAAGAAGCTAAAACCATGTTTAATGTGAGTGTCGCCAGAAGTGGAAAATTAATGGGGTTATTTTGTTCACCACATAGAGGGCAAAGTGATGACACTGCTTGTCTTACTTTCTATTTTAGGTGCAAAACTTCAGCGCGCCCATAGTTATTCCACCTCATGAGTCACGTTACATCTTTTCCCTCCTTTTCCGGCCCGTGCGACCCTCCATCCACATCGACAGCAACCTCCTGCTCATCACAAATGCATCTAAATTCCACCTGCCTGTCCGGGCTTACACAGGCTTCCTGGAGGTACAGTTAGTTGGAAATAACAAGCTGCTTTATCTCAGTGCTGCTGTCTTCTTCATAGGTAACACAAGGCTTGATAAGGGTTTGTTTGAGTAATGTGGTTTTATTTGTTGTCTGGTGTGAGCAGCCACTGGTTCTGCCTCCCAGTCTGAAGGAAAACCTCCTGGACTTTGGTGTCCGCAGTGCAACAGACACTAGCAGCATCACGTTTGTCGTGGTCAACAGTAATCCCATAGAGGTGAGCTCACACCCTAGGACATTGTGAAATTACTGACGTGTGTTTTTATTTCTCCATGGAGCTGTTTTCCAAAACACTGTTGAGTAGGACTGTAACGTACGACCACAATGTTATGTCCTGATCCTGTCATTTCACACCACACTAGAAAGTACACTTTATATGAAGTCAGTGAATGAGTAATTTGGATAAAATGTGCCATGCAAAGGCCTGTTTCTACATTTTGAATAAGACAAATATGATGAATTCTTGACTCTGATTGGTTGATGAGTTCATATTTTGCTGCTATGTTAAAAACTCCTGTAGAATCTTGGATGGATTTAATTTCGAAGTGATAAAATAATTTTCCAGTTAGTCAAATAGTTTTCCTCAGATCATTGATTTCTTTCCTAAGTAACCATATAACATGTACAGCAAGCCAGTCATTATTGCAAATTAAACCCCTCCAGGATGAAGTGTTGCACCACCCCGTCAGGGTTTATTTCACAATATTGCACAGTTGTACCTTATCCTGTACATATCACACAACCATACTGCTCAGTGCATTGGGTAAGATTGTCATTCTCTCAAATATTTTAAACAGCTTCATCATGTCGTAACATAAACCTTTATGCTAATGTGTTCTTGGCAGAGTGACAGTGGTTAAAGGTTGAAAAATGTACAGGCACACAGCGTTCAGCAAAACGACCAATATCCCAATGTTGAGGGTCTGATGCACGTTGAATGCATTTAATGTTTTCACACCACCTTCTGTCCACCAGTTGGAGATCAAGTCCTGGCTCGTCACTGGAGACAGTCTTTCTATGGAGTTGCTGAAAACAGAGAAAGGAAACACAACAGTGGCTCTGAGTCGCCTGAGAGAGCTGCAGAACACCTCCGCCTCCCCTCACAGAACAGTAAGACCTCCACATTTCAAAGAACCGTCAGTGCTATGTTTTATCTTCATCACATTAGTTTAATAGTGGTGTTGCCAGTGTATACAGGCCCTGTGTAGAATTAAAGCTGGAAATAACCCTCAGCAAATACTACTACTTTTTTCAATGTTGCCTAATCAGTGTGCACTGTGTGTATTTTGTGTAATAAAAACAACCATAGTTAAATATCCTGAATGCAGCAAACATTCTCATTTGGCCTAAAAGCAAACAAAATAATTTCCAGTGAATTTTGATCCCCTAATTACCTCATAAATGCAGCTCTACGTAACATCCCCCCATGAAGCCATGTCAAATTTCTGATGAATAATGGGAACAAGATGTGAAAGGTTATTTCCATTTAGTGAAACAAAGATACAAACATGACTTTGACTAGTATTAGTATTAACCAGCTGTGTCTGTTTTATAAAACTATTAAAATGAAATAAACTCTTAGAAACAATGTCTTAAGTTTTTGTCTTTGTTGGTGAAGTCTACATTCCATTTTATGTTAATGGTAGTAATGAAATACTTTGTCTTTTCTCTCTTTTTGAATTAAATCTCTGACATATAGTGTCTCCAAGAAAGAACAATGAGACTGATGATGTATTGAATGTCTTATTTGCAATTTTTGTTCCATTTTGTCTTTAACTGTGCCTATGTTTCTTTGATTTTTTTTTTCCAACTCTTTTTGGATGCCTTCACTATGTGATTGAATTCCTTAAAACACAGATGAAAAATCTAACATTGAAACTCAAGAAATCTAAAGCAAAACAGTAAAATCTAACCTGGTAGAGAAAGCAATTCATACTAAATTAAATTGAAAACAAAAAGTTGAATAAAAGCACAGTGAAAATGATCTGAAAGACTGCTAAGGCACCTGATTCTTCTCTTCAAAGGTGATATTAGCGTCTGGCTACTATGCAGCATTTAGAGTGACACTGGTGGCCAAAGCACTGGAGGGAACGTATGATGGAGCCATACATATAACCACAGATTACGAGGTAGGAACAACAGCCTGTCTGATATCTGATCTGCAGTTCTTTCAAATGAATGCAAAGGTAGAATACAGTCTTATGTTGATTGTGTGGGGTTTTTTTTTGCCAGATACTGACCATTCCGGTGAAAGCTCTCATTGCTGTGGGTACATTAAACAGCTCTCCTAAACATATTGTTTTGCCACCATCATTTCCTGTAAGTAACTTAAACTGCACACTTTACGCACTTTGTTCTGCAGTGGTATAAGCTTCAACTTCCTGTGTGATGCCTGAGGTGTTATCTTTCTCAACATGTCTGAATATGTCTGGGGTTTTTTTTCTTTTTTTCTGTAGGGGAAAGTTGTTCACCAAAGCTTCAGCATACAGAGCTCTTTTACACAGAAAGTGAGGCTCCAGCAGATCCGCTCACTGACAGAAGATATTCGCTTCTATTATAAAAGGCTCCGCAACAACAAAGATGAGCTGGAGCCAAGACGCAAATCAAAGGTTGGCACTCATCACAGAGTCAGATTAGACAGGCTTTTTTTTGTCCATAACACATAAACTTAATTTGCTTTCCACTCCATCTTTTTCAGGTGGCAAATATTTATTTTGATGCCAGCTTGCAGTGTGGTGATCACTGTTATGTGGGGCTGCCATTTGTGCTTAAATGTAAGTGTTGTTTGATTTGTAGCTGTATGCTCACATCCAAGTCTTACATAAGTTTGACACAAATGTTCTATTCTTCCACAGCTGAGTCCAAACCACATGGACTGGCTCTACAGGAGGATATATGGGATGCTGATGTGGATCTTCATCAGAAACTTCTCAGACGATGGAAGGAACTGAAAGAGCGCTCAGGCCACAAGTAAGCACATTGCCAATAAGGCCTCTGTTATCAGATTTTACTGTTATAGTCGTTGCACACTAGCTGTCTATTTCTAGGGAAGTCACAAGGTTTTTCTTTGTTACCAAAGGATTGAAGCTGTGTTTGAAGTCAACACAGATCTACAGAAAAATGTGCAAGCTAAAATAACAGCACAGTTGACCTGGCCCTCACTGGTCAACTCTTCACAACGAATTATGTTTCCTCTGACCAACACAAACAGCTCCTCTGTGAGTACACACAATCCACCTCTTGTTAGTACACATGCAGGAATGTTTTAAGGTGTTGGTATTGAATGAGTGTGTTGAGGACTGAACTGAGATGTTGAATCCTATGCAGGATGAAGAGGTGATTCTCCAGAACCCAGCTGATGTCCCAGTCTTTGTCCAAGTTCTCCCCTTGGCCCTGTTACCCAATCCCTCAGTATTTTCTGGAAAACTGGCTGACAGGTGGGGAGTCTGCAAAATCAAACAGTCCAGCATAAGAAAATATCAACACATGTTTTCCAAAGCTGTATCATTTCTACAAAACATTCTTTCTTTTGTATTGTTTACTTTTTATTGTTTTTGAGAAAAATGTAACACAAATACAAACAATAATAGAATAAACAGCAGGGGGAGAATCCAACATTTGAGTAGATTTTAGTCCACACGTACATCAATATGCTCATACCCATATGAATTTTCTTCTTTACGGTGAAGTTTGAGGATATGCCCCCCATAGGGTCACATTGTTATTATACAAAATCAGGCCTTACAGTTGAAACATAAGTGAGCCATTTTAACCAACTTTCAGCAAAGATATCAATTTTATATCTCAGGTCAAATGTGATTCTCTCCATAACATACATATACACATATATACATACATACATCCTGTAAACTACATCAATCCAGTCTCTCCAAAACATTCTATGAGTTTTTAATTAGTAGAAGGAATGCCTGAGTTTGTTCGGCGTCATAAAACTCATTTCCAGGTTCAAGCAGCTAGTTATCAGTGGAGACTGTATGCTTGTTTACTATAACTTCTTTCTTCAATATGGCATCACTCAGGGTTCAGAGTGGGCTAATTTCATTTATTTAAACAAATACATTTATAAATTCAATTTTCCGTAGGTGTCTTAAATACTGTTTAAGTTTAGGGCCCGTTTACAGTGCATCACTTCACTTCATGCGCAGCTGCATATTGATATAAATCATTATATTATTCACCTTCCCCTGAGATGGACAGCACAATAAATGGCTGACAAACGAAACATGAAGTCTAAGGATGTTAAAGGCCTCATAAGAGTCTCATTCTATATCAGTGCAATCAATAAAGATCTGGTTTCAACCCATACAGTGGGAACTACTGTTAGCTAGCTAACTTATTAACTTTATACACTTTATCCGCTTCCTCTGCTCTTTAACATGGCATTTTAAAGACGTAGAATGATCAACTGAATGTGTTTAATGGACACAGTACTACAGCTGATTGAAAACAAAGGAATAAACAGGATTGGACCAGGAAGTAGGATACACCCTTCAGTTGGGACTGAGAGTGAAAAAACAAGGAGGAACACAGCTGCATTTAGTAAGAAACTGAAAAAAAAAACAGGAATTTAACAAAGGATTATCAGTTCAAATTAAAGCCGGCAGGTTTCAACAGTAGTTTAGAAGAAGAGACGCCTAATGTTTGATGTAGAGTGTTTGGGAATTGCTGTATTAGGATATACTAAATATTTCCTGTCGTACTAAATGGCATGGTAATATGAATGTTAGAACATAGTTTGGTTCTTTTGCCTCTCAGTGGGTGTAACTCTACCGTGGTGCCACTTGAATATCCACCATAGAGATATACATCAGACAGTACCATTTTGTGATGTGTTTGAACTCCTGATCATAGGATTGGAGTGTTGTTATATGTCTTCAATTATTTGAGTCCCCCTACTCCAACATAAAAACATAAACTTAGATGAGAAGTAGCATAAAATTAAACTTTACAGATTATACATATGGTAGTGTGTTCTGTATGCCATGGCAGTCATAATAAATCACCTTATTTACATTACAATGATATGCATTGATTATTGCCCCGTACAGCCTCATTAACTATATTGGCTTTTCTGTCTTTTCAGGTTACCATTAGGAAATTTGTCCAATATCAACATTGACACAAATACATTAGAGTTCCAGGTTCATAGAAATCAAGTAAGTATTAAAAGAGCAACAGCTAAGTTTGTGATTTTGCAGGAATTCCACTGCTGGTTTTTTGGCATACACTGTAATTGCATTGCTAAGACATGGTCCTGTTATGTGTCTGTGAGGCAGCATGTGGAAGTTGTTTGCCTCTAACTAGCCCTTTGTTTGTTGGGCAGACGTCTGTAATGAAGAGCAGTACAGGGTTTGTAGAGGGATCAACCAAACCCTTTGTGTTCAACCTTTTCCTGCTGCCTGGTGAAGTCAAATCATTTAGCGTCAGGTTCACTCCCATCAGCAACCACAGCGTCTCCTCCCTCCTCATCATCAGGTAACGTTTTAGAAGCCAGACTCACTGTTTTACACTCACCTTCTGTAAATATGCATCACCCTATTAAAAATCTGTACTCATTGGGATCTTGTTTTAGGAATAACCTGACTGTGATTGATACAATCGTACTTCATGGACGAGGTACAACAGAGAGCCTGAAAGTTGCAGGGAAGGCTCCAGGCCAAGGCAGCTCACTAAGGTTTAAAATGACTGAGGCCCTGCTTAAAGACTGCACAGAGAGTGAGTTTACTACATTTCTGATCATTACAACTGTTGGTCATTTCTATCCCAACTAGAAAGAAACAGTTAATACTGGATAATAGGCAACATAATCTCTTATGCCGCGTTTCCACTACGTGGTACCGGCTCGGCTCAACTCGACTCGGTAGCGTTTCCATTACAGAATAGTACTGCCTTTCCAGTACCTGTTCGTCATAGCGGTGCAGCGCCGTGTCGTCTGCTCAGGGAATTGTTGATAAACTCGCTCATTGCATGTTGTCTCGTCTGAATTTTTATGTCGGCCACCAAGGACTGAATTTCCTCGACCGACCATGGTGTAGTTTTGGTCTGTCATCATGTGGATTAATGTATCGCTATATTTACCGTCAACTTCCGCATCTGTATTTTGTAAACCGGCAGGTCACAGAGACAACTATCTGACCAATCAGTGGTCTGCAAGTGTTTATACGTCAAGTTTTAGTATCGCTTGGAACCTCAGCGGAGGTGATACCAAAAAACTAGTACCGGGTACCAGATTCCAGGTCCTTTTTCATAATGGAAACGCAAAAAGGTCGAGTCGAGCTGGTACCACGTAGTGGAAACGCAGCATTAGGTTTCCACAGGTTCTTAAAAGATCTGAAATGCACAGTATGTAGTTTGTGCTTCTAGGGATCTAAAATAAAAATAATGTGGTATTTTGATGTAGAGTGTGATCATGGGAGATGTTTACTGACAAGGTAATGCGTTAAAGTTTTATTCACATAATATTTGATGATTTAGATTCACATGACATGTCATTCTAATATAATATCCATTACACGAATGTCATTAAATGGAACAATTAAACCAGCAGTTAAATTTAATCAAAAAGCATAATTAAGGACTCCCGCAGTTGGATAATTTGTGTAAAAATTGTCAGAATAATCTTAAAATCTCTGTCTTAAAATGCCTTAATTATGATTTAATAGGTCTTACAGGTTATGTAGTTACCATGACTTTCAGAAAGTTACACATGTTTCAGTCTCTTTTATGTGGTTGTGTGAAAAAAAGCTGATCACACTTCAACAAAGCTACAAAATGAAACCAACCAATGACCATCAGCCTCGTCAGTGTTTGAGAGTGTGTTGCACTGTGGTATGTGGTTTAATGTAGTGTTTCCTCTCTTGAAAAAAGAGTTACTTCTAGAAGTGAAGTACTGAAAGTTTGTCTGTTAACACTACTTTCGTCTTATGTGATTGTCAGTACTAAGAGCTGCCTTGAGTGCAGCTCATTTAGTGCTTGGTTGAAGCCTGTAGAAAATAAAGAAGTTGAAGCCTGCAGCATCTAGTGCAAGAAAACACTTCATCTTGGGTTTTTGGCTTTAGAGTGGCAGAAAATATGGAAAAACCATTAGTAACAGCCTACCAAACAATTTTCATTCATATTCTTTGTACTTTTCTCCTGTATAGATGTCTAAATTTGCATTCATTATGTTCTCTGAAAGGTCTTTAAATTTAAAGAAACATGCAAGAGGTTTATTAATGCTTTCATATATCTCAGAAGACTAAAACCCAGTGTCTGATTTTGATCACAGCCTGACACTTCGGAGTAAATCCCAACAGTATGTGCTTAGCCCCTCAGCCCATGAATCTCAGTAATAATGACCTGCATACAACTCCACTAACTTTCTCTGTTTATTTCTTCCAGAGACAAAAGTCAAGGAGCCAAACTTCACTCTCAAAAGAACTTTCAGAGTGGAGAACACGGGCCTGCTCCCCATCACGATCCGATCAGCAGAAATCAATGGTCAAGCCTGTGAAGGATATGGATTCAAAGTTCTCAACTGTCAAGAATTTGCACTCAAGCCAAATGCTTCAAAAGACCTCATCATACTGTGAGTGGACGTGTGGGTTTGTCTTTTTGAGTCTTAAAGTGTCTTGTGCAGTTTGAAGAGCTCATCAAAACAGTATGCACTGGAACTTTACTATGTGTTTGTGTGCTCTCTCTCTCTCTCCTCCCTCATCCACAAACTCTATTAATACTTGCCTTCAGCGTCTCTGGCTGAGTAAGCTCTCAGTAAGAGGATGAATTGGCTCTCTGTCTGTCTGTCTGTGTGCAGCCTCTGCTCTAACCTCAGCTCTCATTTCACTTTATCACTTCAACTTCATGTTCATTCTCAACATGGTTTGAAACATACGCTTACGATCCCTTTACAGACAATGAAAAATTCCACATAATGTCAGAGTCAGTGCTGTAAATTGTCCTATAATAGCCACTGGCCTTTTCAGGAACAGCCTCATATATTTTCCACAATCTCACACCAAGCTGGGTTCCTCTTTTTGGCAGAAACACACCAGGGTTAAAGCTGTGGGCTGCTAGCTTCCTGTGAAACATTTCCTCATTTTAACAGCATGGCTGTCATTTAAAGTGTCACAGCAGAACACAGCCTCTGAACTCATAGTTATATGTGTGCAGAAGTTATAGTTATGGCCACTAGACCATGGGTTACACAAGTTAATTATGTAAAAGTAACAAAAAGAGTAACGTAACTAACATAAACATAAAGTAAACCATTGAGCCAAGTTGTACAACAGTGAAACATTGCTTATACATTGTACATCACTATTGCATTAGTCCAACTCAGATGAATATATACAGTAATGCTCTACAAAATATTAGAAAAAAAATACAAAGAAGATGAAGCATTGAAATTATCATTGTTTATGAAAAAAAAAAATTAAATACAAAACTAATATCCAGGCTTTGTAAAAGTACATTTTTCAAAATAAATGTTAAGAGCACTCATTATATTAACTCATAAAATCAAAACTATTGTCAATTTTCCTTTTCACAGTTTTCACCACTGCTGAAAATTATTATTCTTAATTCACAAACATTGCGGTCTTTAGTTTTTCTGTCTTAAAATGCATTTGAATTGAATGAAATGAAGCACACAGACTTAACATTGCCTGCAATTATTTGCAGTTATTCAGCTTGTTTTGTAAAAGATTGCAGATGTAACAGAATGTAGACCGGGGGCCTTTATTCACCTCAGTTACAGAAGGTAACAGGACTTTATTTGATGCAGATTTGTGTTTGAAGCTCACATCTTGTGTTTAATAAGAAGAAAAGGTCATACATTAGTCTGAAGCCCTGTTTTGATCTGTTTTTGTTTATAAACTCAACATTTCCTATAAGCGTTTGAAGTGGAAAAACCTTCTACTACATATAAAATATCCACCTCTAAAAATAAAACATCTATAGAAATGCACTAGAGATAATAATGGCAAGGGGTAATAATTTAACGCTTGTAAAGCGTGTTTCATCAGTAAGATTTCCTGTAACAGTCAGTTACTGGGAAATGTCTCTAATAATCCTTTATGCTGTTGCTTTAGTATCTGTCCTTTGGTTTAAAATGGTATTTCTGCTGTTCATCCTAGTGTCTCAATTTCAAATAGCAGCTTCATGAGACGGTGACACGGTGGTGCAGTGAATAGCACTTGTGCCTCACTGTGTGGAGTTTGCATGTTCTCCCTGTGTCTGCATGAGTTCTCTCTGGGTACTCCAGCTTCCTCCCACCATCCAAAGGCACCAATAGGTTAATTGTTTAATCTAAATTGCCCATAGATGTGAATGTGAGGGTGGTTGTTTGTCTCTATCTGTCAGCCCTACGATGAACTGGCGACATGTCCAGGGTGTACCCCGCCTTCACCCATAAGTAGCTGGGATAGGCTCCAGCGACCCCCGTGACCCTAGTGAGGATAAAGCAGATTCAGAAAATGAATGAATGAATGAGCTTCATGAGGCTCAACATGTGAACCTGCTGTACTTTAGCTTCTCCAGAACTAAGAGAAACGATACATAATCTCTTACAATCTGCTCTCTTCTAGTATATTATTGTCCAAACAAGATCATTAAGACTTGGTGGTTTGTATATAAGACTAAAAGCTTTGTTTAGATGAGTAGTTGTTGCAGTGCACCTCTTCCCCTCAGCCACCACTTAACACCGTCTGCCTATAAATAGGAGCTCTACTTTGTGGTCCAGAGCACTTTAAATGAATGTGTTTCCTTCCTCTTCTTGCAGGTTTACACCCGACTTCACTTCATCTCGAGTGATCCGGGAGCTGAAATTGGTCACATGCGGGGGCTCTGAGTTCGTATTTGTCCTGAACGCCTCCTTGCCCTATCACATGTTAGCTGCATGTGCAGAGACCCTGCCCAGACCGAGCTGGGAGCTGGAGCTCTACATCATAGTGTCTCTTATTATGAGGTGAAGGCAATTACATGTACACACTATACAACTACTAACTTATTGGATTACTATTAGGTATGATTTTACCTGATTCCACCTCTGCTGAAGCTGATATTCTACTAAAAAGTGATGTGAAAATAGGCACACCGGTGATCCAGAATCACTTCTGCATTAAGTGCATCATCCTGTTCTGATGCAGGATATTTATCAGTAACCAAGCCACCTCAACAGGTACATGATATTTTACTTACACTCTTACAAGCATGACAGGATGCAAATCATTCCTGTAGTCCAACTCAGAGGGGAGTATAGTTATCAAAACTGAAAAGTTGCATTGAAGATGATGTCACAATGTGGTTATGTTTGGTCACTATGGCAACCAGCTGCAATTTTCACTTTGTAAATGCAGCAGACGAGTTGAGTTGATCGATTAGTCTAAATATGTGTAAATAAAGAATTCTTCAGACCATTGATAGTTTATATTACACTTTGGTCTGAAGACCCATAAAGGTTAGGCAAGTTAATGCTGTGATGTGAAAAAACAATGTAATGTAGATGTTATTTTTGTGTCTGACTACACAGGAAAATGTATGTATAGGTGTAGGACCTGGACTGTGCCTGAAATGAAATGCTGTAAATAATATCCAATCACAAATGTTCTCACTTAATTCCCAACTACTATAGTTCTTGAACCATCAGAAAATACTATCTTCTAAAGCAGGGACTTTTGGAAAATAAAAAAAAAAAAATCTGTGTGACTAAATTTAGACCCTGGTCCCTGCAGTGGAAACAAACCAGTTCCCCCCAGAGGTTCATTGCTCCTTGGTAAAGTTCCTGCTGTGGAAATGCTGCTAAAATGTTCCAAACTCAGAAAACGTACCAAACTCAGAAAATGTCCACTCAATGTCAGATATCACACTGTTAAAATGAATGAAGGTGAATCTTAAGCCACTCATTTGTTGTCTTTTCAGTTCCATGTTTCTGTTGGTGATTGCCATAGCCTATATGGAGGCTAAAAGCATATGGGAACCTTTTAAAAGACGAGTGTCTGTGGAATCCAACTCCTCCTTGGAGACCGGGAGACCATTTAATCTCAGGGACATTGTGCAAATTCACAGTGATTCAAAGTAAGTATGACATATAAACTGATCAAGGGATAAATGTGCAAATGAAGACTTTATAGTGCTGTATCCACAGATTTATCGTCTCAGTGGTCCTCGTAACATCTTTCAGTTTTATGACACCTACAGAAGACAGTTAGCAGATGTTGGGCAGTGGATCTGTGTCTGTGGCTAACCCCTGCCCACAGTTTTTCTGATGTCTGACACTGTCGACACCAGTTGGGTGTTATCAGGAATTCAGTTTGCATATTTAATCACAGGCAGCAGAAGTCTGTCTGTCTGTCTGGGACCTGTCTGTCTCCAACTTGAACTGTAGTAGGGCTGAACAGTAAATACAGTATCATAGAAGTAGAAATGATAAATGATAGTTTTTTGATGGAATTAAAATGTCAGGCTGTCCACACATCCTGAACCTACAATCAGAGTGTACAAAAAGGAATAAAATCAGGAGTTTCTTGTAAATAATTACAACATATGTCAATATTTAAGAAAAGGCCATCTGATAAAGGAGAGATTCAAAGAAAGATACTTTGTTTGCCTGTTGACATCCTCCATAGACATGACAGGATTTTGTTTAGCCTGACAGCATCAAGAATTTACAGATCCATCTACATACACCTCCACTGATTAGATCTGTTGAATAATATGAGATTAAAATGTGACACTGTGGAGTTAGATGGTGTGTTCTGTACTTGTTTTGACCTGGATCAATCATAGTATCTGGTCTCTTACCAAAAACCTAAAGAGCAGATGCAGAGCATACAGTTTAAGTTGTTTAACAGATTTTCTTTCATTACTCAGGTTAAATGACTACAGTGACTCAGCCCAGAGCTCCAGAGGATTATACGCATCCAGCAACGGAGCAGCGAGAGTCGGAGGCCGACAAAGCAGCAGCCGAACCTTCTCAGACTCAGACAGCCAAGATAAGAGATCCCGCATCGGCTTTAGCCGCCCATCTATGCAAGCTACTTCCAGCCAGCTCATCAAAGGAAGTACAACCTCAGGCCAAGACGGCCCTGCAGCTGCATGTCAGCTAACCAATCGCAAAGCTCGCAGTAAGCAACTAGACCTCCAGAGCCAAAGTTTATCCGGGTCATCGTTGCCTCACAGAGGTCTCTGCCCCGACGATGCAGAATACGCCAACCTGATAGGGGCCATGGACAATGACCTTGACCGTCCAGAACCTCTCAGTACAGAAGCTCTACCAGAGCAGAGTGCTCAGTCTGCACAAAACAAAGGTATCTGCTTCATTTCCACCAAGAACCTCAAAGAGATTTGGCTCTTTGTAATAATCAATAGATTTGAAGTAATAAGTCACTATCATTTACAGTTTTGGAACCCAAAGGGAAGCTGCGAAGTAAAACAAAAGCCCAGAGAAAGAAGGAAGAGAAAGAGAAAAAAACCACAGTGAAGACTCAGGGAGATGAGCTTAAAGACAACCTGGCTGACAATGATGACAGCTCCTCCACCACTACAGAGACCTCCAATCCAGATGTGGAGACAAATATCAAAGAGGTATTGACATGCCATCTGAGTGACATTATGACTGTTGAACCACAAAAAAACATGACGGAGCGATGACTAGGGATGCACTGATCTGAAATCTTGAGCAAATGCCAGTGGTTAAAATAATCATTTGGGCAATCACCAAAATGGACTTTTGTATTTGTTTACTTTGTTTTCATGTTGTTTTAATGACCGTCACCATGCAAATTATCAGGATGAATTTACATTTTTTCAACAGCTTACAGCTACTGAAACAGAACTGAATGGAGTGTAGCTGGGCTTTCTCATCATGAGATGAGGAGCTTTTGCAACAACAAATAAAAATCATCTGCTTCCATCTGTTAATGTCACCTTATTTGCCAATAGGCCACTGACAGACAAAAAAGTAAATGCCAGCCGTTATCAGTGTTAGGTCGACTGTCTGGTGCATCACTAAGCATCTCCTACGTTTTTTGTCAGTGGGCACCTCAGGTTATTCTGAGTGACTGTTACCATGGCAACAAAGGTTCTAAGCAGCTAACATTTTAGGACACTAATACTTAAAGATGAGATTGTAGCTAGTTTTCAAAAATAATCGTAATCCATTCTACAAACCCAAATGCATATGACATAACCAGGGGTCTGATATCACAGATGTAGCCCTGTAGACTAGTCTGAGACCAGCAGCTGGACTGTTGGCTTATTAGTCAGGAATACAGACAGCACAGATATTCAAATGGTTATTTCCTACTACAGTGGAAATTAACACACCTCTAATATTTTCCAATCACTTCCTCCAGGAACCAGTGAAAAAGAAAGGACGAACAGTAACCACTGAAAAAGTCAAAGAGGAAACTTCAAATTTTTTAATTAAACCCAAAACCAAGAAGCAAGGAACCACGAAGAAAGAAAACCAAGCAGAGAAATCCAGGTCTGTTTTCTTATTTAACCCTAGTTGAATAGTTTAGTTCCTTTGTTTTTTGTTCTGGTTTTGACAAATCTTTATTGTCCTCAGTTCTCTTGAGTTACCGTACGTCACGCCGCTGGAGAACAAACAACGCAAGAGCTTCACATCCAAAGCTCTCCACCCACTCAGTGGCATCCCAAAGACTAGACCCCTGCAGAAACAGAGATGTGAGCCTCCATTCTGATCATTTGCCTCTTTGACTTTTGCCTCAATATTTCTAACATTTTTGTCCCCTGGCAGTAGATGGAAAGCTGGAAGAAGGGCGCCCCTGTCTCTTGGCCAAGCTGTTATCCAGCAGCTCAGTGTCAGAGCTGGGCCACAGCAGCAGTTCTGAGGGCGAGAAGGAGTTTGCCTCTCCAGAATGGGACGTGCCTGTTTGCAAAAACAGCGTCCGTAAGTTGCCAGTTAAACCTGTTTGGCCTCTTCCACTGCCTCCTGCATACATCTAATCCAACCCATCACTGACCACCTTTTTAATTAGTCACTTTTATTCTTGATGTGCAGAAGCAGACAGTCTTCAGCAGATCTCCCTCCAGACCATCAATGCAGATCCTTTCCTTAAAAGAGCTGTGTCGACCGGGACCTGCTCCCCTCCACCGACCTCCCCCACCCTACTGCCCAAAGTCACCTACAGCAGCATACTCAACAGCAACAGGTATCCACGTCACACACTCAGACCTCTGATGAAGCTCTTTACCTCTGTGTACTGTGTTACATATGGCAGAGCAGCATACAGCATTTCTTCTATAACACAGACCAAATTACTTATTACCCTTATACACTGCATGATACCAGCAATGTTCAGCTCACCTTTTGTGCGTCTTTTGGTATATGGCACCTTTATTTATTTTAATAGAATACCTTTATTCTCTTTGTTATAAGTACAACAAAATTAAAAATGCCATCCAACTCGTGCATCAATTTTATACAGAACCTACTAAAAAAATTAAATAAATAAGCAGAAACCATCCACCTCTTACCTTTTGGTATCATCACCAGTTTATGTACTATTTCTACTATTATATACAATTATGCTTTTGCTTATGTGTGCTTCAATGAAACCTGTCCCTAAAAACAGGACAGAGGGGCTAAAAATTCAAATCAGATGTAGACTAATGTTATGAAGCAGGTTTGGAAGCACTTTGGGTCTATTTTAAAAGAGATGAAAAACAATTTTTCAGTTAAAACAATTCTTACATTTTTATACAAAAATCTGCATGTAACATGGTAAAAAGGACATGAAAATTATGTGCTACAATTTTTTCAAATATCTTTTTGTTCTCAGGTACATTTTGGGAATTGAACTAATTATGCAAGGCAGAATGTTTCACAAAAATGACCACTGTTAGAAAATCCCTCGTGTTTTATTTGTGTTTAAATAGGCAGGTTCCACATGTAGTGGAAGGTAGCTTGTCCTGTCCCAATTTTGGTCCTATTTTTGGCCCCAATATTTTATTTAAAATGTATTAATTTTGGGATGGCTCAGAGCAAGAGTATAATTTTTTTTTTTGCATTTATCTGAGGTCATCATTAGGTACATCCTGGGGGGAAATATGTCTCAATTTCTCTTTTATTATTGGGTCTAAAAGCTGGCAAAGTTCCAGATACCAAAATGAACCCAGTTTCATAGACGCACCCTTATGTAAAAGTGTCATATGTGAGGAGTCAGTATAAACATTGTAGGAGACACAATAAACGTGCAACATTATTCTACCAGGATCTAATAATGATATTTATTTTATAAACATGTTTGTATTAATTACCCTGATGTGCTTGCTCAAAATATGTCATGGTGCTGAGTAGGTTTATATTATCATGTTACTAAACTACTTTTTGTGTTTATACATGCCAAGAAACTGAAAAATAAAATTGTCCTTTGGTATCTTAATGTATAAAGTACTTACCTTTGTGTTACAGTGCATTTTTAAAGCCCCAGTCAATAGACTGTTCCTGTCACAGGCAAACATTAATGTTGTCGTGTTAGTCCATGACTGGGATTTTTCTTTTCTTTTTGCATTGAAATTGCAGGTGCTTGTGTAACATGTTTCATTGACTTTGTCAAGTCAGTGTTTTTTGTGATATTTTTGTGTTGACGTACGTATTCTCCTTTGTCATTCAGGCAAATCATGTCACAGTCTGATTTTCTTTTTGTGTGCATATTGTTTAGTACTAGGTTTGGTTAGTGAAACTGTTTAGACCATATCCCTCCTTATTATTACCAATACCAAAGAAACATTTTTTAGTCCAATGGCCCAAAGGGTCCGATGAATTATTGTATCAGTTGTCGTCCGTAAACAATTTTTCAAGAATCTCCTTCTCCGAAACCGTCAGTCAGAATGACTTGATATTTGTTGAGGAACATCTTTGGGGTAAGGTCTACCAAGTTTGTTCAAAGAATTGGGAAATATTGATTTTTGATTTTTTTTAAATGAATTTTTCACATTTTAAAAATCCCCATTGGTTTATAATGGGACAAATTTCAAAGTGCTGTAACTTGAAAATGGTTGAAGATATTGATATAATTACTATTGACAATAGATTGGAAGTTACATATGGGCTTTCATTTGGTGCCATGATCTTTGACCTTGAGTGACCCTGAAAGGTCAAACCCAGACCATAGATTTTTGCTATCCAGCTACAAATATGTACAAGTAAGAGGAAAAGAAACATGAAAAGAGTCAGTTCTACAAGAAGTTTTTCTAAAGTCCAAAGTCTAAATTCAAAATTAACAGCATGTGCAATATGATGAAATATACTAGTATCATGACTTGATTGATGACACAACCTTTGACCTAAAGATGATCTTGAATGGTCAAATGAATGTCAGTTAATGTCTTTAAATATGCCGTTGGACTACAGGACCCTTGGTCCTGTTTTTTCATTAAACATTGTATTATTTTTCAGTGAGGGAAACCTGAAAAAGGCCCCTGGAAATAAACTGTCTGCAGCCACTCCACTCCCAGGCAAGAACGGGAACCCCACCTTTGCTGCTGTAGCTGCAGGTTACGACAAGAGCCCAGGTAAATGTGTAGCAATGAGCTAATGTTACATTGACGTCTGAACACGGCGGTGAACCACAAGAAGATACAAATGCTTTGCTTTCCATGTCAGGTGGCTCCGGCCCAGGAAAAAGTGACAACCAGGGAAAGAGTCTTGCGCACATGACATCAGTGGAAAGTGATAGCTCCGACAGGTAACACAAGAAAAGAAACATTTATACGACCGATATTAACTGAAAAATACAGCTGTGTCTTAATTGCTTCTAAATCTGCTCCTGTCTAGCTCTGGACTGTGGAGTCCCATTGACCCAGCCAGCAGTCCAAACTTCCATTCCAACTCGTTCTCTGCCTTTGGGCCCAACAATTCCTTCAACTTGACAGGAGGTGATCGTCATAGGCCTATTTAGAACACGCAACAATTTAAAGAAACGCCTAATGGGGAATGAGACTGACGTGCATGTTGTGTTTAGTTTTCAGTGGCATGAATCTTCCAAAGACATCTGAGCCTCAGCAGAGTTGGCATGAGTTCCCTACTGTATCCTCTTCCATCTGGGACATACCGAGCAATGACCCTCTGCACTCCTGGCCCAGCAGCTCCAGCTCACCGACTGCCCCGACCTCAGTAAGACCCCAGTTCTGTTAGTGTAATGGGTTCAAGTCTAAGACCCAACCATCCATACGATTTCAACAGGTCATACAACAGTGGAAAAAGTTTTTGGACACCCTATGTATGTATGATATATATCAATAAGAATCAGTCTGAGGTCACTGAACTCTGCCCAGTAGTGTTCTGTTCTCCAAACCCACATGTTCCCTTCTGCACATGCTCTGTTCCTTCAAGGTCAAAACTGGATGTTATGCAACATCCGGGGCATGACACGTTGAAACTGTCAAGAATTGTTTTGTTATTTTTTTCTTGTAACAGTAAAAACATCATTTGTATTTGTTTGTGTCTGTTTGATGCAGCCACACCTTTTGAAACACAAAAAAGATTATTCTGCAAATATTTCATATGTGAGATTGTGTAAAATTTTAAGTGTCCGAAAACTTTTCTCCACTACCGTAGGTTAACATTACTGTCATAAATTTACATTAACTTCAAAATGTGTTTTATTTTTTAAATTCTGTATTGATCATGTTATTACATATTGCAATAATTTGAAGTAATAACGTTCAGTTTGTACAACCTTGATAATTGTCTCCATTCATCAGTATAAACAGTTGGATGAAAGTAACAAACATATTCTATCATCTTTTTGATGTTGTTTCCACTATTTGACAGACGCTCCTTTTATGACTTCCTCTCCATTCCTCTTCTGTTCTCAGTGTTGTGGTGTTTTATATGAATTTAGTGCCTTGTTTCAGTACTTGGCAGATGTGAACATAAATACATAATTTCTTCTGATTATAACTTTCTTTGACCATAGTATATAATTTATTTAGATTTTTGTCCATTTAAGTTGACATTCTTCTTGATGTTGGGAAGGGGCATAAAATTAAAAAATAAAAATGATCAACTGAACCACAAATACATTTAAAGTAAAGTATGGAGATGGAAAATATAAAGAGTAGAAGTCCAGATGTTTGATTGGAGCAAAAGAAAGTGAGTACACCTCTTCCTTCACTATCAGCTCCTCAGTGTCCCCCTCCCCTCAGGTTAAGAGTCTGGGTGTCATCCTCGATGGCCTTCTATCTTTCAAAGCCCACATCAATAACATCACCCAGTTTACATATTTCCACCAGTCTACATACCCCCCCATACCACACCACCTCTCTGTCCTTGTACATAGCTTTGTCACCTCCCATGTTGACTACTGTAACTCCCTTCCATTCGGTCTACCCAAAAGTCCCTCCATAAACTGCAACTGGTCCATAACTCTGCTGCCCGCATCACCCCCAAACGCCCTCCTACCACCACATCACCCCCATCTTCCAGGAACTACACTGGCTCCCAGTTAAAGAGGATCGAATTCAAACTCTTTCTGTACACCTTCAAATCTATCCATAACCTGGCTCCACAGTACCTGTCAGACCTCCTTCATATCACCACTCCAGCCCGTTCCCTCAGGTCCTCCTCCATCCAGCTCACTGTGCCCCCTGTCCGCCTCAGCGCCATGGGAGGCCGAGCCTTCAGCCGCTCTGCTCCCCAGCTCTGGAACGCCCTCCCACCATCCATCTGTAACAGTGACTTTCTCCCCACAGTCAAATCCAGACTCAAAACCCACCTCCTCACAATAGCCTACCTATTATATGTTTTACCCTCCATTATGTATTCTCATTTTTATGTATTGCAATTTTTCTTTTATCTTTTTGGTACTACTTTGTATTTTATGCATTGTCTGTTTTATCCTCTGCTGTACAGTGTCCTTGGGTGTCCTGAAAGGCGCTTATAAATAACATTTATTATTATCATCATCATTATCATCATCATTATTACTATTACTATTATTATTATTATCATCATCATATGTGCTTTATGGCTATTTAGGCTTTGTTTATATTTAGCTCTTCTTGTTTATTGTACAACTCTGAAGTTTGTTTTTCTCTTGTTTAGTCACTCCTGGGAAACAACCGCAATCCCTGGTCTGCAACGACACCATATAGCAGCTCTATTTGGTCGACAAGTGCGGATTCGGCCTTGCACCCGTTCAGTCCGTCGACCAACCCGCCTCTGACTGATCTGGTCAACAGTCCCGCCCCGTCACCACCAGCTTCCACCGAGATGAGTCGAACCTACAACCCATGGAGCATGTGGCGCCCCACGCTGAGCAAACGCAGCTCTGAGCCGTGGCCGAACTCCACCGACAACGGCAATTAAAACAACGCATGACGGAGTTTCACTGAAGCGCGTCATGGATTTGATGGAATGTCAAAATCTTTTATAATTGGTGAATCCCAACATAAAGTAACATTACCTCAAGTGTAACTTGTTTGGTAGCCCAGTGCTGCAGGTTACCAACCTTTAATTTAGTTCTGCAGCTTTTTATTTATGGGGGCAGACATGCTAACTTTTATTTGGATTTGTTTTAACAGGTCCCCTAAAAGACCAATATTTGCAGCATGGTATGCTAATGCCAATGCAGACATTTCACTCTGATGGAACGCTAATAAATGCATTCCACCCGATGGTCTGACACATGGCACAGAGAACCTGAAGTTCAGTATTAACGTTGGAACAGACATCTTATTTTAAGCCGTGTGTCTTAATTTCCATTCTTGGCTTTTTGGTTTTTTATTGGTTTGTGATTAAAACAAAAAATGGCCAAGTCAGATTAGCATTATTTGAAAATTACTGCGCTAGGCTTTTATTTGGCATCTAACGAGTGATTTTTCAGAACAATGGCCCAAAACGCTTCATGAACATTAATGTTCCCCATTCTGAACTGGGTTCACCCTCAAATTTCAAAGGCCTCTGTGGGAATAATTTGGTCAAATGATCAAAGATTGCTTAAGTTTGAGGTTTGTATTGTACATCACCTCTTTGTCAGCAAATTTAAATAAAGGATTTCAGCAAGCTCTATTTCTCTAGTGTTACTTTATTATATTAAAAATATGTTTGTTTTGGTCGGTGTTTATATTCCACCTCAGGCGTGTGTGACGGAGGCGTTACAGCACCTGGCTGAGCAGGTAACAGACGAGGAGAAAAACCATCCAGACTCCCTGCTCATCATTCTGGGGGACTTTAACAGAGCAGACCTCAC
>JAPQRP010000020.1:22784884-22798644 GCA_037367295.1 Apogon hyalosoma
GAGGGCAAAGCTTACTGAAGTCAAATTCCTTGTATGTGTGTACGTACTTGGCCAATAAAACTGATTCTGATTCTGATGTAACGATGACTCGTGCTTTACGTGGACCTGACTTCAGTTATGTAATACACCACAAGAGGGCAGCAGCAGCACAGAAAAGTGTACTTAAATGTGCTGGTTCTGACATAAGATCACCAGAGCACTTTAGCACTGGCATCTGTTGGATATTCTGCTTGATGGTGTTTTATGTAGGATTGTTTTCCCATGTGAACTTAACACATTTCACTTTTTACTTCTGCGTTCCTATTGTGTGTGTGTGGATATTTATGGAAACAAGGGTTTAAATTTATTTCAAACAGAAATCACTGTTCATGCACAGCCAGATTCAGTTGAGTCACTGGAGTTTAGAAATAAAGAAATAAAATGAAAAAAGAAATGACAAAAAAAAAAAAGAGAAAGCTTTCATCACAGTCCTTCAGGGTATACACATTTGGTAGGTGTGACATACTTCACCTGAGTGCTTGTGTCTGTGTTGGTTTTACAACAAATCAAGGGATTAGGGGAGTTGTAGTTCTGAATGTAGAAAACTACAAATTAATGACAATGGCAGCAGTTATACTGACAATATTTCTACAGTGTGATAGTCTCTCAGGGAAATTGCTCCAGTTTTTCATTTTTAAGGTGCTGCTTTTGGCTGATGTTGCTTTTGTTCTATCTCTCTCTTCATCACAAAACCTTTAACCATCAGCGTTCAGCGGTTTGTTGCTCATTTGATGTTTCTGTCTCTCCCAAAAAAAAAAGAATAATGACTTGACTTAAATGAAATAATTAAACGTTTGTAGGCTTATATTTTCTTATTGATCAGATTATCAGGTTTACACAACTTCTGATTCTGACTGGAAATGTAAACTGATCAGACAAGTCTTAAGGAGATGCATATTTAGTAAACATTAGACTTTATAGTCAATCCATTGTAAATTCATAGAAACACTCATGTTGAAGTCCTCCTTTTGGTCCAGTGGTTGTGGTGGGTCTAAGGTGTGGATCTACAACAGTTCTAACACCATCTGAAGAGTGAAGAGTGAGCTACTCTGTCCTAAAACCAGAGGGAGATGAATGCCAGACCTGTATGTTTGTTACTTCATACAGTACGATTACAGACCACATGTAACTCAATCTGTCCCTGCAGACAGTTTTGCTTGTAAATGATAAATCCAAATATTGTCTTCAATAACTTTTATTTTTGCAAACTCAGAACTGAAAATTTGACTTTTCATATTAAAATATAAAATTTTTACTTCATTGAAATTCAACAACAGAAATTCATGTTTGGTAACATAATGTGATTGGCTGGATGTAGTTTAAATTTGATGGTTTATCCTTCAAATCACAGATTTAATTTGAGTTTTAGCTGTCTGGATTTTGGGATGTCAATTTGAGCAACTTAAACACGTGTTATTTAGTCATTTCTTTGTTCTAAAAATGTATGATTCAGAGTTTGTGAACACAAAAGAATGAAAGAAAAGAAGTTAGTTATAATTTAGTGTTGAATTCAGAGGCAAAACAAATGCAAAGCTAGAAATTCAGGGGCTTTAAATGAATGAATGAATATAAGATACATCAACTTCCACAGATTAACTTTAGATTTCTTTTCTCAAGTTGGACAGATACAGTACAATACTTGCAATATTATAAACCAAACAAAAAAATTAACAAGTTGTAGCTTTAATGTTGTTTGTGATGAACATCATTTTCTAAAAAGACACAAACTGCACCAAAACCTCCACTACATTAGGCCTAATGTTCATTAATACCATACTTTGACTTCTCATACCATTCACTGATCCTTCTGGGATAGTGTTGTCAAACATACATTAATTTGCCATTCATTCTGGGTTTTCCAGTTTACTGCCTATTTGTCTGTTTTAGATTATAGCCTCCTGAACCCAGCAATGCACTTTAGTCCTCTGTAGGAGATGATTTTCACAGCTTTACTTAAAAAAAAAAAAAAAAAGCTGTCCACTCCAAAGGACATTCCATACAAAAATAAAAATTAAAAATGTATCTAAAAAATCTGCTGCATTACTCTGTTTCCAATCAAGAAAATTATTTGATGTAAAAGAGCCAAAACCTTTCTTCACTGGGTCTCAGGAGGACATTTTTTAGAGGTTTGTCATTTATTACAGGGTTGTCTAAGAGATGCCATCAGTAGTTGACTAAACTTGTCAATATCACATTTAGTCAAAACAAACACACTGTGGCTCTTTTTCAACTCATTTGTGCGATCTAATGCCATCATGCCACGGGTGATGGAGCCTTGCAGCTCCACTCGGACTGGACACTCGATTCTCTCTGTCACCAAACTGCTGTCGATGCAGGCAGCCATGGCGTAGGCATCGTATGAGACGAAGCCTGGTCCAAAGTATACGTCACGTTTGTTCCTCATGGTCTCTTTGGAGTATGCCCAGCATTTAGACGTGATCATCTTCATAAAGCGAGCAGCAGGTGCATCCTGATTGATCAACTCTTCAAAGAACTCCTGTAAATTCACCAACAGTATTTGTTTGGAGTAGAGGAGTCATGCAAGATTGTGCAGTTCTTCACAAGTGCATGTCTTACCCATGGGAGTGCATTTCTGCAGGAATATTCCCATGTTGCTATGAACGTAGGGCACAGAAATTCTTCCAGTACAATGTAGGCAGACTCTACATCTATTAAAAAGTTAAACTCTGCACATAACGTCACATTCCCTTTTCCTGCAAAGACAAGGAGCACAAGTATGGAGTGCCAGGAGGCCAAAATTAAATAAATAGATACATCATTTAAAAAGGCCTTAAATGTGTCATTAATTAATTAAAATTAGAAATACATACATTAAATAAATACATACATCTATCAATAATTACTTAAATCTGTCATTAATTAATTAAAATTGGAAATACATTAAATAAATAAATAAATACATCTATCAATAACTACTTAAATCTGTCATTAATTAATTACAACTGGAAATACATACATTAAATAAATAAATAAATACATCTATCATTAATTACTTAAATGGTGCTCCATATACAAGAGGCTGGATGTTTGGAATACAAATACTGCAATCCTGTTGTTAATTACCTTCCATGTTGCCGCCCATAATGTACAGATCTTTGAGTTTTTGTGGAAAATCTGGATCCAGTCTGACTGCCAGTGCCAGATTAGTGAGTGGACCGAGAGCCACCAAGGACACCTGTGGAAAAGAAGACTTCAGTTCAACGTCACCACAGGTTACACCACGAAACATATTGTATAAAGAATCAGGTTTCTGTCATTATAAACTGCTTACATATGAAACAAACATAAGAACACAGAGAATAAAACTTACTGAAATAAAACAAACTCTAATTTGAGAGGATACACTAATTTGCTTCTAGAGATTAAGTCAATCTATATTTTTTATCTGTATCTGTGTATGAATGAACATAAATCAGTATCTCAGCAACTACTTGAAACTAAACCCAATATGAAGTGTTTTAAAGTGTAATACTGGTCTCATTCACTTCATTTGGACCGCCTGTAAAATTTACCAGTGGTTATTTTGTCAATTATTACTCAACAAGATTTTAAGGCTAATTGAACGAATCCATGCTGGGCTGCTGAGTTATACTCTCAGAGCTTCTGTTTGTTGAATAAAATATATTGTTTCCTGACAGACAGCAGTACCATATTTGGGGAATACTACAGTACACTACAGTAATGAGGCCATTAAAGTCTTTATGGAATGACTTACAACAATAGCTATTGTTAGCATTTGATGTTTCAATGATGTCAGTGTGTCCACCATTTAAAAGCTCGTGGAACAGAAAAAAAACATTAAACAAAGGCTCACAGTTCATATTATGCATATATATATATATATATATATATATTGTGCAGAGTTGACAGTAATATAATCTGAAACAAAACTGTACTGAATGTGTTTCCTTTACCAACAAGCCAAATCTACTCGACAGCATTTCTAGTTAGCAGTGTAACTGTTTTTTCAGAAAGTTAGCAATAATATTAGCTTAGCAATTTTCACTCATCACACTTTAACAGCTCTACAGTTTTGTCCAAATATGGCCACTTTTGGGTCCAAAAAAGCCTGAAATGCAATTTTAATCAGTGCCCTTGACCAGTTGCTAATGCTAATCAGTAAAGCTAATGCTAATGCTAATGTGGTGCTGAGGACAAATTTCTCTATGGATATAACAAAGTGAGTTAACCATAACATTTTAACCTTGTGGATGACTTTGTTTATACAGTCTATGGCTGTCAGTCTAAAAATTATTAACCTGGAAAAAATGGATGAGGTTTGTGTCAGAGCAACAAACCAGAAGAAGGGCTGCACAAATGAAAGAGCTGGTAATTTAACAGCAAGATCAGGTTTACATCATCACATGAATAAACAGAGATGCACTGACTGAAAAAATCTGTGCTGATACTAATATTCATCATGAGAAACTGACCAATAAGATGTTATTTAATCTTTGTTTATGTTATAAATTCCTTCATTTGTGCCTGGGGAATCTTCATTATATAAATGAACTGTTTTATATTAACTTTGAATGGGCACAAATTCAATCATACACATTTGAGGACTTTTTTTTTTTTTTAATCAATTTATCTTTTGTTTCTCTCAGCTTCTTTTTGAGCGTTAAAGTGGATTATATTGACACAAATCTGATTCCATACAACACTTTAACTGCGTCAGGTTTCTCACCTGGTTCTGGTGTTCAGAAACCAGTCGAATCATTGCATCGACTGCATGTTCTCTCTGGATTTTCTTCTCCCATTGTGGGTCTTTGTCTTTAATCACATCTCCGAGTCCATCGGTTCCGAAGTGATCACTATGTGGTTTGTTGGCTCCCACCAGAGGACCACGAGCACCACGAAATACTGGTATCTGTGGAAATGATTCTGCTTAGTATGGTTTTCACTAAGTTGCATGTGTGGAAAATCAACAAGGCATAAAACAGTCCTCTGATATGCTCAGCTCTTAGCCACATAAACAACAACGGGAGGAAATAAACATAAGTACAGTTTAGGATTTGATCTGATGTGGCCATTTAAAGATGGTTATTGAACTTACCTGCTCACACTCGCAGACAGACAGCACCCTCAACACATTCTGACACACATTGTCAATGTCTGCATTCCCAAAGACACAGGTGACACCCAGGACCTGGATGTTGGGTGCTGCCAATGCCATCATTATAGCTTGAGCATCATCTATGCCACAGTCTGTGTCAATAATCACCAGCTTCTTCGCCATTGCCACCTGTGAAATCTAAATAATACAAAGTCACAGTCAAATATAGCTTCTTTCCTTCAGATAAAGAAATATGAGTTGTAAGTATCTGTTTTTATTTTAAGCCTTAAAGACCAAAACAGCTACCAGCGACTAACAGCATCTACTGATCTAAAATGTTTTGTAACTTCTGAACCACTAATCCTATCAATGCAGTGAGATAATTCAGGTAAAATCCTCAGATATAGTCATGAGATGTGACCCATTTGAACATTCAGAGACTCCTTAGTGAACGTGGTAACACTGTCGTCTTCTGCAACATCGATTCACCAGTAAAACCCATGTAGTCTGACAAATAATAATTACGGCCACCGCAGGGATAATGGCTGTAGATGCTAGATTTTACAGTCAGTTATTGATATATTTTGTCGAAAAGTTACTCTTTCTCCAGTTTTCTCCATTATATATAGAAAACAACCTTTGAATTTACTTTGACCTCTTATGAACATCTACATTAAAGATGAAAGATTCCAGATTTTTATTTTCACATGCTTACAGGCCATGGAATAGAAATTAGACATTCAAACTTATATACAAAAGACTTAGTCTTAGGGAATAAAGTCATAAGTATTTAAACTATTTAAAAAAAAAAAAAACATTTCAAATATAAAATTAATGTAACTATACATAGTCAAAAACAAGCTCTTATATTTAAATAGAAAGCAGAGAATGGCTTTTGTACAATATGTACATTGTGCAATGTTCATTGATGTACATGATCAGTAAATTTAATATAGGCAACCGCTTGATTTACATTGAAAAATGCAGAGGATAAAATAAGAAATTACAATAAATCACCTAGGAAAGGTTGGATATGGAGAAAAATTCACTTGAATGTCACCACAAAAATAGTTTTAGATCTTTAAGTGTTAAGTAAATATATCACACATGCGTTGTCACCTTCAGACAAACAACTATATACCTGAGTGATTTGGTTACGACTTATATCTGTAGATTATTACACAGTAATAAAGTCGCCACTGAGGCGACAAAGACACATTCACGTACAATTAGGTATTTTGACACTTTGCCATTGTTTACTGAAACTTTCATATAGAAAAAAAAACAAAAAAAAAATCGAGCCGAGAAAGTGTTAGCAACTGGCTACCAGCTTTTTTCCAGTGCCCAGGGTGTTGTGTATCAGTCTCTATCATTAAGTTGTTTAAAATATTAGATTTAACTGATCGAAAATACAAAGAGTTCATTGAACAAACAAAAACAGAACAGGTTTACCCTCTGCCGGAGTGAAGCCCCAAATGCCTCTCTGATTGGTTGGACCGTTTTAAAGTTTAATGACACAGGAAAGACACGGGGAGTTCAAAGAGAAAAGATTAAATACAACTTTGGAACACAAATGATAATGGTAATTTTAATAATAATGAGAATAATTTCAACTCTATTATGTACTTCAGTTCATTTCTATTTTGGATATTTTCACGGTTAGAATCTGGTTTGATCCGTTCTATCTTTTTGACCCCCCCCTGTGCTCGTACAGATGGTACGTTCCCTTTAACCTGCACAGGAAGAGGATACGGGTCAGGAGGACGACGATTTAGTTTTATTATCGTTCGTTATTCAGATGTCCAGAGTTAATAGGTCGCTAACTGTAGTGATGAGCAGTTAGCTTGTCGATTTACCATTAGCTCCGAAGACTCTGCACCGGGTATGATAAATATTGGTGATGAAAATAACGGTAACAGCTGGGCGTGTTTATATGTTAACAGCTCTGGTGTTGCTATGTTGAGCTCGGCTTCACATGTGAGCTGTAAATGTTTATTGTCCTGCAGGCTGGGATTAAAACATACTGTGTTCATAATAGGTGACTTAGTACGGGCTGAAGGTAACGTTGTACGATGCTGCTTAGTGTGTTTGGATAGACAAAGGCATTCAGGGTGATGACTGTGAGGCGTATCAGTGTGATCACATATTTGCAGTGTTCTCCCATTTCTATTTATATTACCTGCACTGTTTCTCCTTTTACCCCCAGAAAGAGAAAACCATTCCATCAGTGTCATAACCAGTCTCACCCCATTCTGTCTGAGTGGATATTCAATGCCTAATACATCAGAAGGTCAAGGAGCAAACCTGTCTGGGCCAGCAGAACCATCAGGACTACAGAGGCCCACTGATGTAGAGGAAGATCATGGTCTTCTCAGCTCCCTGGCCCGGGATGCTGCAAGAGTAAGACGGGCTTCAAGTGCAGAGCTCCACCTGCCTTGGACTTGTCCGGTCACACACTCCCGGGAGAAGTTCTACACAGTGTGCTCTGACTATGCTCTTCTCAACCAGGCTGCGTCAGTCTACCGTCCCCCAAACACAGCCAGGGATCTGGTCCCAAGCAAGCCTGATGATGGGCTGCCACTGGTGAAGCCTAAAACCTCAAATGAATTCAGCCCCTGTCAGCCTGGAGGAGGAGCCCACGTGGGATCAGATGGGGACTGCGACATGGAAGAAGTGACCTCCGGCAACACAAAACCTATTTTAGCTTGGGAAATTGACACAGCAGACTTTAATGCTGTGCTCACCAGAAAAATAAGAACTAGTAAGGAAAATATTCTGAAATATCTTATATTCATTTGTTTGGAAACTGCTGTCCGCAAGTGAGTTGAAAAAAGATCACGGAATTCAAAATGAGGAGTTAGTATTGTCACAAATTGTCATTAAATTGAGAAACTGGCTCATTAATTTGAACTTCTTGGGGGATTTTAAGTTATTATACTGAGAAAGTAACTCACCTTATCTTTGGAATATGAAGTCATTACTTTGACTCACAGGATCTTTTTTTAGGAGAAATATATGGTTTGCCTTCTTGCTGTTAACTATTTTTTTTTTTTACTATGTATGCCAGCATTACAGGATGATTATGTCCCATAGCTGTATTTGCAATGTTAATGTCATATAAAACATTGAGTCATGAAAAAGACAGATGGTTCAAATCCCCGAATGACCTCCAGTGTCAAACATTGTATTTTAGGCAATGTGAAGAAATGTAGTGCTAAGAAGATGAAGTCTTCAGATCGACCCAGCCGAAACCTGCAAGACATCCCTCCTCATGCCTCACTGGAGGACATCAAACAGAGAAAAGTGCTCGACCTACGAAGATGGTAACATTATATTTAGTTTTTGAAAGCCTTTAAAGAAATCTTTAAAAGCATTATGAATTATGTCTCCAACATTGCTGTAAAACATTGGTGTCTGCTTTATTTCAATATTCAGGGATTTTTTAAAATTTTCTTTGTTTCAGGTACTGCATCAGTCGGCCTCAGTACAAGACTTCCTGTGGGATCTCTTCATTGGTGTCTTGCTGGAACTTCTTGTATAGCACTTTGGGTGCAGGGAGGTGAGCAGCATGACTGATCTCTCCAGTGTTTCTGCATCTAGTGATGAAGTTGATTTCACTAGTTGAATCCCTGTTGTTACACCCTCCTCTACAGTGGCCACTAGAAGCTGTATCATGATATCAATGTTATCATGACCAACATGATATGATAGTATTGTTGCAGAGTGACTCCAAATCCTGGTCTTGAACAGTCTTAAATTTAACTTGAAATCTGCAGAAATCCTATGATGTAAAAATTCAGCTTGGTCACTAAGATAATCATGTGGTGTGAGATAATTTCCCAGTAAGTGTCTGTTTATTGTGTTATTAGTCTTCCACCCATCTCTCAAGAAGAAGCGCTGCATATTCTTGGGTTTCAGCCGCCTTTTGAAGAAATCAAGTTTGGTCCTTTCACAGGCAATGCTACATTAATGCGGTACAGAAAACCTCTCTTACAGTGCTATTCCTCCAAGTGTTTCATTTTGGCAATTGTACACAGTTCTGTTATGTTCTGTTATTTTACAGGTGGTTCAGACAAATTAACGACAATTTCAGAGTGCGAGGTTGCTCTTACATTCTGTACAAGCCACATGGAAAACACAAGACAGCAGGAGAAACAGGTGAGTCCCTCAGATGTCATATTCCGGTTCAGGCACACTCGAAACAGAGCATTTAACCAGTCATGTCTTTTTAGCCGAAGGGGCATTAATGAAACTGACACAGGGACTGAAGGATGAAACTATGGCCTACATTTACCACTGCCAGAACCACTACTTCTGCCCAGTGGGCTTTGAAGCCACACCACTGAAGGCTGCAAAGGCTTATAGGTAAGTCGCAACACTACACTTTAAAGCTACTGGAAAGTTAGCTTGAAAGTATAAAAATACATGTATAGCATTAAGTGGAGTGTCTCATAAAGCATGACTGAAAATAACTCTTCATACTTGATAGAAAACCTAGATCAAAATATTGCTCAATATTGCTCGTCAGTGTGGTTCAAGTCGTAGCAGATCATGTTGTGATTGATATCTCCCACCCTCATCACATTAGGATGACATTGAATATATTACAGTAAGTAGCTCATTTGGATGTGTAATTTTCATAATAAGTGTTTGGGTATATTCACACTCAATTTCAAACCATTTATCTCAATGGTTGCATAAACAAAGATTTTTGATTGAAACTAATTTCTGATATTTGCTGATGCTTGCTATAATGCGTGTGGATGTAGATCCTGCATGTATAAAGATATTTGTGTGTTACAGTGTTTACACTGTTGATTTTTGTCTAAAGGGGCCCGTTGCCACCAAATGAAATGGAGTACTGGATCTTAATTGGTGAACCCAGCAGGAAACACCCAGCTATTCACTGTAAAAAGTAAGCTCCACCTTTCTCAGCGTCATTTAATCAGGCATCAGTTTCAAGGTGATTAAGTATAAAACCTCACTTTCTTTTCAGATGGCTGGATATAGTGACTGACCTCAACACACAAAATCCAGATTACCTGGACATCCGTCACACAGACAGGGGGATTCAGCGCCGGAAAACAAAAAAGGTTCTTATTTTTCTCATCTTTTATTTTTAATGTTGGTTTTATATAAACCTGTACTGGGACAGTGGTTAAATTAAGACACTGGACTTACAGGTGGGGGGAAACCTGCACTGCATCATGGCCTTCCAGAGGGTGAACTGGCAGAAGCTCGGCCCCTGGGCTCTAAATCTGGAGAACCTCCGCCATGACTTCCACCACTCCGGCACAGAGCAGGCTCACGGCAGCGAGGATGCAGAGGAGCGAACGTCATCCAAGCGGCTGGCCCACCTGGGACGCTCACACAGTATGGGAAGTCAGAAAGACACCAGCTGGAAGCGCCTGTCCAATACCACGGAGTACAGACAGCGGAGCTCCCCAGACAGCGATCTGGAAGAAGACATCACAGACTAAAGAAGGTTCATTAGCACATACAGCGAGGAACAGAAACAATTACAACACAGTTCAGAACCCTTAAGATGATCATAAAAGCCAGCAAATATGAAAAGAACAAACCGAGAAATGATTACCCCCAAAGCTCAACACTCTTACTGAAAGTGTAATTAGCTCAAGTAAATCCACAGTTTTATATAACAAGGAAAAAAATGTACAAACCTCCATAGGAAACCTGTTGATATGCAAACAGTCAAACAAGCACACCCCTCCCTTCAGCGTTCCTGTCAGGCCGGGTTGAAACTGTCATGTTGGTCTAACCTCTCAATCACATCAGGCCAGCAGGCAAGCGAGCTGTCAATCAACGCACACATGTATTAGCTCAAAACTCTTAACAAAGCAATAACCTACACAAAACCATCAGTACATTTGTTCGAGGGGCCTAATGCAACAGTGAGATGACAATTATTGAAAGAATAAATAACCTAGTGTTTCTATAGAAATAAGTGACCATGATAAGCCATGCATTTACTGTAGCTGCTTAATCCTCTGTGGGGTCTCAGATGACATCGTTGATATGTACAAACAAATAACCATTCACTCTTACAATAACACATACGGGCAGTATGGAGTGACCACTTTACCTACTGAGGTGCATGATGTAACATTCTCCACACACACAGGAAGAACATGTGAACTCCACACAGAAAGACCCCATCTGACAGTCAGCTGAGGTAGTACTGTCAACCACTGCACCGCTCTGCCGCTCCTAATGTAATAATCTATAGTGAGTTCCAAGCCATTATTGTTCATGGCTCACACAAATGCAGCTAGTGGACTGTCAGATATTTGCTGAGTTTATCAAAAAGTTCATTGCATTAAAATGATTCACTCCACGTTTAACAGCTGGGCATTGATGCTCCGAGCACTGAGTATCTGTAGCACTGACTCAGAAACACTTTGCGTCTTATCTTTAGAAAACAAATCATAAAGGATGAAGCTTTATCAGGGTTAGCTGTATCAGTTTATTGTAAGAAATCTTGTCTATTACCAGGCTTATCCTCTTATTACTGGTGGCCAAACTGTAGTATGTTGAGTTATTGTTATGTCTGTCTGCTGTTCTTCTTTGCCTTTTTTACAGCACTTTTTATGGTTTTGTGTTGACTGTAAGTGACGCACCACCAGGTTGTCACTGCCTCTAGTTCTGGTGAATCAGGTGCAAATCAGGCCAAGTTGGAAGGTCATGGCGTGAATATGACATACAGACAAGATAATAGACAAAGAGGAGCACAACTGTCTTATGTGCTTGGGTCTGAGTGTATACTTGATAAACGGCACCAACTCAAAAATGAATGTGCAATAAATTTTGTAGAACTGTCAAAGCTGATTCCACAAAGGAAGTTCCAACTTAAGGCTGTGCTGTGTTGTAATTATTTATTCTCTCCCTGTATTTAAACTGAAATAAGCTGAGATTAGGTGTTTTTAGGTGTTACAGTCACACTACAGGACTATTTCCATATCATCCCATGACTAATCACATACACATTTTTCTGCCTTTATGTATGGTTCTTTATCCCATCTTCTTAAACTCTATATACATGATATTCAACTAGTGTTACCTAGGAATCATAAGACATCCTTTTCAGAAATGACACACCTCCATGATTCATTGTACAGGTAAATGGACTTGTTTCACGCCTGACGTACAGTGGTTAGTTCAGTGGAAATGCTGTCCAGTGAAAGTGTTTGTGAAAGCAGCTGACATTTCCTTGTGCTTTGTGAAACCTAAGACTGTGTTAATGATCCCAGATTTTCAGAAACTCTGGGAGCTGTACTAAAGTGATAGTGGAATCACTCCTGAAATTCCAAATGTGAACTGCAGGAAGTCACGACTGCATGTTTTCTTCATGTTTATGTACAGACATTATTTGTTCTTGCACTTCTGTTTGCACCTTTGTGGTGCCATTTGTCTTTAACCCAACACAGATACCATTGTGCGCCGAGGTGGATTTGATGTAGTTGTGTATTTATTTCTTTATTTTCCAATAAATTAAGATTTTTATAAACCCCTGCAACAGACATCATGTTGTTCTTCAGTGCTGTTCATTCCGCTTTTGGTCACACTGTAGAGGCTGGAGTGTGACTTCCCTTTAACTGTTGACGTAACTCTGTGATGTGAGCAGGACCAACACGACAGCAGCCACCTGAAGGACACAGTGACACCTCAGGAAATGCACTGACACAATTTAATAACACACTGAACAGAGGACCTACCTATCAAAGCAGCGCCCTGCTTCTTCCATGTATGACTAAGCTCGGTGATCGATGCTGCTGCTTTCTCTGAGGTTTGCCACCTTTGAATTGAAAACAGAAAAACTCATTGATCTGAAAATTCTGCATTTTATTAGATGGACTGGCTTTATAAACTTCTTAAAATACTAAATACCAACAAGTGAAAAAGGAACTGGTCACATTTTTGCCTTTTATTGGATAAAGCTCAGTTGAGAGACGATGGGAAACCAGGATAGTAAGATTCTGGGAAATGCAACACAGGTCATCGACCATGAACTGCAGCTTAACCATTGACTGTGGGCCGCCTCATCACTGTTAAAACTTTAACTCTTTAGACTCTTAGAGTCCAGACTCACCCCTGCTCAGTGTCCCACTCCTCTCCACTGTTGGGGTAGACCACCCAGCTCATGTCTGGGCTCAGCAGTGTCTTTGCAGAGTACAGCAGCGACTCCACCAAGTCTGGAGAACAGCAGTTCACTCCTACAGCGAGCAGCTGCATGGATTTACTGGCAATCTGGACCGCATCAGTGAAGAGACTGCCATCTGATATACACCGCCCATCCTGACAGGATGTTAGCACACGCAGCAGTTTAGTATCTGATAAACTAATGCACCAGCACTTTTTACGAACACTTGGGCGATTCCGCCAAGAGTGACATTTCCATCCCCAGCATACTATTGTATATTAAATGTATAAACACAAGTAATAATATAATACAAAATATATTTTATTATTATACAAAACACCGTACACATGAATCACTATAGAAATTATAGATATATACTTTTTTAAATATTTTAAAAAGGCATCTAAAACACTGATACATAGCATTTCTTGCCTGTCCCCACAGCCAAACGCTACACTTTACCACAATGCATCATGAACAAAATCC
>JAPQRP010000020.1:22798744-22827669 GCA_037367295.1 Apogon hyalosoma
CTGAGATTGACCAGTACTCATTTTGAATGAGTAAATGTGTATATTACTAAATTCTATATTGAAATGGAATGAAAAATGAAGTTTAATTTTGAAGAGTTACAACGAGCAAATTGCACTCTTTTGGTGGAATGACCAACTTCTTACCTTACAGGAAAACGAGAGCCAGGCTTGAGTGTTTGTGAATTCTCTGAGCAGCTCCACCAGAGCTTCACCTTCCTTGATACTTGGGATTGTCTCAAAAGCAATGAGATCAGCTCCTGCTGCAACTAAGCATTCAATGTGTGGTCGATGCCAAACTTTAAGCTCCTGGAAACAGATCACAGGAGATGCTTGAGACTGAAGTGTGACCAATTTACATCTGTATCGATATATGTCTTGTATATTAGCTGAAATTGAATTTTTTACACAATATACAATGCAGAAAAATTATAATTATCTTACTTAAAGTTAGACATATTTTGTCATATCTGCAAAGTAGGTCTTCAGAGATGTTAAGTACAATGGTTGCTAAGCAACACACAGACACAGCAACTCATAAACAGTGTAAAGCATGATAACCTACAGCATGACTGTGGAATGACAGAATGATCTGGATGACAGACTCAGACAAGGCATACTTCAAATCTAGGCTAATTATTAACATTTATCTGGTTCAAACTGTTGAAGCGGTGGTCAGTTGTCTTAACATTCCCCTTTGCTGGTACAGTGTTTGACTCTGGAAAAGTGTGTTTTCATTGCACGATTACAGAAGAAAAGGTGGCATCTTCTCTTGAAGTTTGGACGATTAGTTTAACTGCATCTCCTTCCTTATTTTTCTTCCTCCTCTATAATGGCCATCTCTTTCCACTTCTCATTCACACTGAGATCAAAATTCACAACTTAGTTCACCATAGTGGATTTGAAATGAAATAATCAAGATTTGACAGAACTGTGAACTTTCAGCTTTTGTTCAAGGGGTTTAACAAAAATACTGCATTAATCATTTAGGAATTAATCGTAGACCTTACGCTTGGGGAAGGGGCAGAACGAAATAAGTATTTACTTCTTCCCAGTCCTTTTCAAATATGTTGACTCTATTTGTTGGTTCTATATATGTTATATTTCTATTTTCTTTACTGACTAATTGATCGATTGAGTTCTTGAGTAACAGTAAGTATATAAATCTATAAAGGACCTTAGATTCAGTTTCCTCCCATTACATATACTCTGTGTAACCAGTACAGATCTCTTAACCCCCTTACCTCAATACTCATTTCTTTTGCATATGCCCCAGTGTACTCTGAACCATTGTGAAGAAATGCTCCATATGGTCCAACAGAGCCACCAACCAGTGGTTGTAATCGCCCTTAAAAGAGAAAAACAACCTAAATTCAAAGCAATAGCATAATAGTTTATCGATACACAACAGTAGGAACAGCTAAAAATCTGCAATCCATACTGTATAATGTACCTTTGGAATGGCTGTCAGATACAAAACTCTCCACTGTCTCCTTAGCCAGATGAACTCCAGACATCAGCAGTTCCCTGGCATGTTCAGAGGTTACATCCAGATGATTGATAAAACCTGTAATACTTGCCTGGTATGTGGCTGTTGTGATAACATCAGCACCACTTAGGAGAAACCTGAAAAAAATAGTAAAAAGTTGTTAAATTGCAACAACCCCCCTGCAGTTATATTTCTAATATTCAAGTAAATGACTGAACATTAACCAACCTGTAATGGGCATCTTTTATGGCCTGGGGATTGGTGTGCAAAAGTCTGGCACTCCACAATGGATCTCCCTGAGTGTGACACACACACAAACACACTGTAAATAGATCTATTCATTCCATTCCAAAGTTAGTTGGAGCTGCTGTATACACTTGGCTACTGGGTGCCTGGTTGTTTAGTAGTTCTGGCTCCATCTAGTGGATTTGCTGAGGCAGTTTAAAGCATGACGCTTTGCCTTCTCATGTCATAATATTAATACGAAACTATAAACTGCATTACGAGATCAATTTATTCTGTATTCCCAGTCTGATTACAAGATATATTATTGGTTCTGTAGCAAAGTAATTAAGAGTTAACGCTAGTGAAAAAGATGCTTTGTAACCTATGTTTTTTTAAGAATCGGAAATTTAGTGTAGTTTAGCTAGCTACAATTATTTTGACTCTTATTTGGGTACTTAACCTGTAGGTTAACTCCTTGCGCTTCCAGTTCAGTTGCTAGTCCACCATCTAAGATTAACGGTCCATTATCAGTCATGTAGGGTCTTAAACGAGCAGAGGCACACATTGAGAAACACTTTAATTAAAACACACTGACGTCTTACAGTTATCTACGTAAACCCATAGGTTCCAGAAGACACAGACACTCGAACAGACTGCCCTGCCTTTCTGTCAGATGAATGACTTTTTTGACGACTGGTGTTTTTCCGGGTAACACGGAAGGTTCAAATGTTGCGTTTGTGGCCCTCGGAATCGTGTACACACCAATCTCAAAACAGCCAGACCACCAGGAGGTGGCGCATGAATCAGTGAAATGTATAACTGTGCCCTGTATGTTGTGTAGGCTATTAAGTTTGTCTTAAACATATAGTTAATGCATAATAATCCAAACCACATACGCTAGTGGTGTTTTTAACGTCAGTGACTGATAATTTTTTTATGTAATAATTCATCTATCTCTGCCTCTCTGTAGTCCTGTACGTATAGTTACTTTTACCAATTTTACTTGAACGCTCCTCGGATTGTCAGTACAGTTACTATAGAAACGTCATGAGTCCGTATAGGTAGCTAATATTTGCTCGTTGAAAACAGCATTGCTTCGTGTAGGGCTTGTAAATTTGACCGAAATGGTAAGTTAGAATGTTTTCAACAATAATTTTAGGAGATATATATCTGTAATAAATTACAACACTGGAGAGACCTTTAAGATAACGATATATCAAATGTATGCTAACGTTAGCATAATACTAGGATATCACTGCAGCTAACGTTAACTTTGTTACCTAGCTAACTAACTACGGTATAGGCTGAATACAGGTTCAACACAGGAAGTTTGAAGAAGACTCATGGATGTGGACTTTACTTTAATAAACTATATGGGGCCAGTTTTGTGACAAAAGAAACTGGCGGTAACTAAATAGTTAGCGTTAAGCTAAGCTATCTTCAGCTAGCTGGCAAATGTTCGCACCTCGTCCTGTAGCATCTGTTGAGCTGGAACATAAATTTAACAAGACATAGTCTGGACGATATCACTTGTCTTTCTCCATGCTGGAATAATTTTTTATATCTGTATTTTTTAAATAAGGTTATAATGCTACAAGCAACTAATTGTGCCTAGATATTTGAACAGCTGATGTGAAGAGTTTATTTACTTTACCCAATAACTTAGTGTCGCAGGGGCTGGGGCTTCCTAACCATAATAAAGGACAGTTGACGGGGGTAACTTACTAGACAAATACTCACTCGATGTTTATAGATTAAGGTCTTCTGTAAACCTGTTTTGGGAATCTGGGTTGCTGGAGGGAATCCATCCCATGGAGTTCCCTTGGAGACGTCTTGCACTCTTCTAGAGAGGTGGCATTGATATTTAATCTGATGTGATATCTATATGCATGACTAAAATTTAGTTAATAACTAACTAGGTTATATTATTACTTCCGGACTACGTTTTTAATGCTCAGTGCCATTTGATAGCCGCTAGGTTGGGTGAACAAGGTAAATACAGTCAGACATGATCTGCCATCATTAAAATGATCTTGAAACGAATAAATTCAGTGGTAAAAGTTAAGCAGGTGCCAAAAGGTTTGTGATAACTCTAGCATGAATGATGAGGAAATTCTGCAACAGTTTTCTCTCTGGCTAAATTAAATTTAAAAGCAACATACCTACATTTTTACCTGAAAGTTTATTCATGACTATTGATTTAAATTTTCTGTCTGAGCTGAACTGACTAAACTGAAGATGTTAGATGGCGTTTCTTCAAAAATCTTTTAAAATAGTTTTTAACATTGTCTGGCTTATGCTGTGTTTGTAAAACTTACTTGTGGTCTTATACATGTCAGAGTTTTCATTCATTCAGTCATTTTCTTAACCCATTATTCCTCAAGTTTTTGCAGACAAATCTGTTACATATTGCATACAAAACTAGTTCTATTAATTAGACATTTAAGTAAGGTATATTAAACCCATTAGACATATTTTTAGTCCTCAGTTTGAGGAACATTGGTATATGTTTATGATTTTTGAAATCCTTTTTATATGTCAATATACTTACTGTGCAGCCTTTGTTGTTGTAATTTGATCTAATCTTGTCTTTTTCAGGAGGATCGGTACGCCTTTTTGGCTGAGTGGTATGACCCTACTGCAGCTCTCCTGCGGCGCTACCAACTGTTCTACTACCCTAAAGATGGAGCTGTGGAGATGGTAAGCATGTACTGCTATGCTCTTACTGTAGTTACTGCTCTTATATTTGCAATCTGTCAAGACATTTTTGACTTCAAAAATGTTCAATCTATATATGCATACATATTTCACAAATATGTGAAAATGATCAAATAAAGTTGATACAAAACAGGTTTTAGTTTGTGTTGCCATGATATTTATTTATATTAATCTGCTTTTTTTCCTTTTCTGGCAACACTATGCTTCCATATAATTTCGTCTTTACATCCTGTATATTGTATTCTTAATTTCTATTACTGGCTGTATGAACTCTATTATGAATTTATGATATGGACACATAAAACAAACACTTCATTATCACAGTTACACAGGTCCTTCATATACAAAGATCAGATTACATTTATTGAAGCAGTTTTGGTTTCTTTGTAGTATTTCTCCAACAATCACGTGAAACTACCAAACGAAGTGTCTTATTTCTGTTCACAGTTTGATGTAAAAAATCAGCGAATATTTTTGAGAAGGACCAGATGTGATGAGCTCCATCAAGAGGACCTGTTTGTGGGGAATCGAGTAAATGTGCTCTCACGGCAGCTTAATTTAATTGAGTATGGTGATCAGTTCACAGCAAACAAACTTGGCAGCAAAAAAGAAAGGTAGGATTGTTTTGTATTGTGAGATCATTCCCCATTGTCCTCTCCTGTTACATGCCTTGTATGTTTGCAGTATTTTGTAAGTAAACCCTGTAACTGCAGCTCATAATCTTTATTTTAATATTATTTTTAGAAGAGGGTATATTTTTTGGTACAGTTTTTTACTACAACAGAGAAGACACATACTCCAAGATGTTGTTGTGTTTGATAAGTGGAATTCTTGGGTTTGCTAAAACAGCTGTGCTATCTATGTTTATATATTTACACAGGCCCTTCTCCAGTATTTTACAGAGATTTATTTTTGGATTTATAGTGATGAGCTATAAAGTAACCAGAATGATTTGCTTAGTGGACAACTGAGCCTCAATCCCCAGCCATAAACATTAACTCTATTTTAGGCTTATGTTTACTCAGTGTTTCTGTTATGTATATCTAGTTTATCTGTGGGCTGTGATGTCAGACCATTACATCCTTAAACATTTTTCTTTTGTCTCTAGAACACTTGCTCTGATAAAGCCAGATTCCGTTACCAAGGTCGGAGATGTCCTTGAATTGATACACAGTTCCGACTTGATTGTGACCAAAGCTAAAATGGTAAAGCTGACATGGTAAGGACAAACGCTTGCATATCAAAGTGTCTGATGACTGTACAAGTCTTACTGTGGTGGTGTAAAGACAAACACTTGTCAAAGAATGAGACACAGGCTTTTGCTGCCAATATCCTCACATAAACAGATGGGTGGCTCTGCTGTCTCACACAAATGAGAAACATATGGCTCGCCAAGAGCTACACAAGAGCAGCATTTAATTAACTAGTTTAATCAGGTGCTCAGTCGTAGTATAATCACATTATCAAACCAGCATAAGTCTCAAAAGTGGCATAAACATGATTAATGCTTTAAGAGTCTCACACCAAAAAAGATTAATCTAATCTTTGATTAGGTCTAATCAGAGTTTAGTTAAACCAGGTTTAAAATGATCAATCCAAATTTAAACAATCAAATTAAGAATTAAAAGCAAGTTTGTGTGAGTTTATAAAGTGAAATTAAAAAAAAAAATTTTTTTCAACTTAATTTTTATCACTGCCACAGAAAAATACATGTTCCAGTTTTTACATTTGTTTATGTTTTGGTTTTTTTTTTTTACATTCGGCTAGATCATAAAACAAAGACAACAATGACAATTTAGAAGAAACACTTTTCACTGTTCCTGGCCCAGGTGTACAGATCAATAGACTATAGGTTTTCCACCCTCACTTAACCCCATTCCTCACCCACCGCCTCCGGCCACAGTGCCCATTGATCCGCAAATTGTGTATTTTGGAGTCTCAGCATAAAAGCTCAAATTGAATAGATTTTAATCAAAACGGAGATGTTTCCTTACCAAAATTTGAATAAATAAATTATTTTTGCTGTTGTTCCCATCAATATATTGATATAAAAAATGTGAATAAATGACCACACATAACAGGCAGCCATGCACCACTGTATCCTTACTAAATATCATTGCTACTAAACTAAAAAAAAATGTTTCTGTTTATGTTTACAGTCTTTTAATTTGAATTTCTGTAGAAGTTCTGGGTTTGTTTCCACAACCTCCTTCATCTGTATCCTCCTCTGTTTCTGCCTGGTCAGCTGTAGAAATCACTGAATATCACTGTTCTTTAAAATGTATTTAGTAAAATAACTTGATTCTTTCTCTGTATGTTATGATGTTAGCAGAAAATAAATACATGTTAGAACTGTTTGTATGCAAGTTGGTAAGAAAGTTCAACAGTCTCCTGATGTTTCTAGACTGTTGTGCATTTTTTATAATAACATTAGTAACCTGTCTCTTTAACTTCATGAATTCTGCTGCTTCTCCTTCAAGAGGAGGAGTTAGAATTTTCCCTTTATGTATGACAGTAGCTCTAGTCCTCTTGTTCAACTCCAGAACTTGCTGAGCTCCTATTTTAGCAGAAATCCAGTGGAATCAGAAGTAATAAGTAAGAAATAAGTATTAAGTGTATTCCTTAACACATAAAATAGAGTTTAAAGTACAATGGAAGTAGCTGAATTAGTAGTTCAATTTTAATCTAGGTTTTAGAGAAAAAAGAAAAAGGTGGTAAACCGAAGTATAAAGAAAAGTTTGAAATGAACATTTCTTTTTTGTGAGTTTGTTTGAGTTTGGGTGAGTCTGGTTTTAAGCTTTTGTGGCTTAACTTTATTTCCCATTTCAAACATTTGAAACAAACAATATCAAAAACTAATCAAACACATTAAGCTACATTCCATTTCAAGAGTAACCTCCCCATCAGCACTGGTTGTACATATAAAGAACACTAATACCAGAGATAATGTGGCCATTCATTAACCTCAGCTTTTATGGTTTTGTTACTTCACAGGAGTCAAGCGGCAGACTTTTATGTGGAACATCAGTCAAAGCCTTTCTTTAAGTGAGTACCTCTGTAAATGATTTGCCACTTAAAGCAGGTACGAGCTTGTGGAGAAGGTTTTAGTATTAACATGACCTCTGACAATGATCCTGATGACATTGAAGTGACATTTAAACACATTGAACACAGCTGACCTGCTGCCGGCTGGTATCCCATTTAAATGATTTCCGGATCTGCTCCATTTTGCAGTAACCTTGTGCAGTTCGTGTCCTCGGGCCCTGTGGTTGCCATGGAGCTGATGGGTGATGAGGCCGTCTCTATCTGGAGGAGGCTCTTGGGACCTGCAGACTCTGCTGCTGCTCGGAAGGAGGCCCCACACTGTGTCCGTGCCCAGTTTGGAACAGATGGCATCAAAAATGTTGGACATGGCTCTGACTCACTTGCTGCAGCAGCACGAGTAAGGACATCCCAGTCACAGAAATCACATTCTTATGTAACTAAATTGCAAATCCAATTATGTGTCATTGTAAGAAAAAAATGTTACCCATAATGCCTTGGTTGTGTTACAACAAAATATAGTTCCCCATTGAAAGAACTGCTGCTATTTTAACATTCCTCAACTGGCAAGAGGTTGAGGTAAATGATGGATTTATAGAATCCAGGACTTTGCCACCAGTGACTGGAGTTTGCAGCTCCACACCTGTTAAGGTTTAAGGAGAGTAAAGCACTTTGGGTTAAGAAAAGACTGTGACTTAGATTACATAAATGAGTTCATTGTGTGTGCTTCTTTTATTGCATCTTTGCAATGTTTTTCTGAACAAAAACCACTGCCCAATCTTAAAATGATTAATGCCTGTTTTCACCACCAGCACTCATTGTAAATCATGTTTTCAGTTCAATTGGGTTCAACTGAAGCCTCTCATTTCAGCTTGTAAATCCCAGAGACAAGTTTGTAAACAGATAATGCACTATAACTCACTGTTTTTACACATTCCATCTGAAAAAGTGCAGAAAGTATATCACCTGTCCCTTTACTGTCCCTTTCTGATTAGTATAAATGCAGGACTGTAGATTGTTGTTCCTTTTTGTTTTTTTCTCCATAAATAACTTAAAAACAGAACTACATACTCAAATCATAACATCCTATTAACATACATAAGTACATTGTTTTTATGACATTTTTATGACTTGCTTTTTTTTCTTTACATTTTCTTTCTCTAAACATATCACATCATCACACATCGAACATTAAAATTAGAACCATTGAGTCCTTTTTTAAACTTTTTCTTAAATTCAGCATTTGATAAACATATTAAATCACTTAGATAATTACACAAACTGATTTACACATTTACTTTAATGTTTCCTATAATAATAATAATAATCCATCAAGATAAACATTTTTTACAGATCCTCAGGTAATAACCCATGTCAATGTTTTAAAATCCTCTACATCTTTACATTTTTACAGCCGTTGGTATATTCTTTTGCATCTGCCTTGTGTATTGGTCTTGTCTGTGTTGTTCCACACCACTGTGCAGTAACCAAGAAGAATAAGTGTTCTGTTATATGATTCTTAAAGCAGAAATTAAACAAAATGTATCTAAAAAAATTGGATTCATGTTAAATATTTTTGCCACATTTTTGAAAACTATGTTCACTTAAAACATTACATTTTTTCATTGAAATAAAACCTAATTCAGATGGCATTTCCTTTATAACACAGTTAATTTTTGAGCGACACGGTTAGTGAAGATGTGCTTGACTATTATGTTTTTGGATGTGATGATGTCCTGTCCTGTAATCCTTGCTCTTTATTTCCAGAGATGGTTGTCTTTAAGTGTCTTTAACCTTCTCTTTTTGGTTTTACCAGGAACTTGAATTTTTCTTTCCGTCCACAATTGGCCACGGTCCCTCCAATACAGCCGTCTTTACCAACTGTACGTGCTGCATCATCAAACCTCATGCAATCTCTGAGGGTAAGGAAAGTCTGTTCATCAACATCGATTGCATGTGTAGATTTTGCACATGTAGTCTTTTTGTGGTTGTGTGTTGTCCCTCTGACGTTTGTGAAATGTTTCGTCTCCTTCCTCCTATGGCTTTTAATGTTTGCGTCACACAGAGCCACCACACGGTTACCAAATTTTGCTTTGGATTTTTTTCCTAATCCCTGCCCTGATCCCCGTTCACGGAACATGCCACTAGAGCTCTGACCTGTGAAATGTGAAATTCTCGGACAGAGCTGAAGTATGCACAAAGCAAGTTGTTGACTGAACAGAGACCCGCTCTGATTTGTCAGAACATACAGTATGAACCCAAAAGTAGTCCACTTGATTGCATAAAACTTACCCCAGTCCACTGTATATCACACATTTTTACTGTCCAGTTGTTTCAGAATCATGTCCCCAGTGTTTAGACTTGTCTCATCAAACTAACATAAGGGTGTAGGTATGACTTTCTGCCACACCTGTGTGGAATTCATCCATCAATATTATTATTATCATAGTTACACCTGTGCCTCATCTGCTGCGACATGTACAAAATGTCTGTGTGAGAAATATTTATGTGAGAGCACCATTAAAAATCTGCCAGAGTATGGGCGTGTTTTGTGGGGCTGCAGGGCAGAGTTGAGCAACAGTTGAAATCAACCTATGAAGTACTGTGCACAGCTATAAACGTGTTTCTTGCAGGGTTGGTTTTGTTCTGATGGTAAGATGGTGAGGATATAAATATCTCTCTTATATCTTCTGCTCTTTTAGGTTCATCAAAGTTTTTTCATTAATAGACTGAGGTCTGACAGCTTTTTTAATCAGGTTTATAAAGTTGTCAACACTGAAGTTCCTCTTGAAGCAGCGGTGGGATGTAACTTTTATTCAGGTACTCTGGTGAGGTACTTGTACTTAAGTACTTTTACTAGTATTTAAGTTTACCACTAATCAGAAGCAAATATTGCTCCTTTTTTAACTTCTCAATTGCCCTGGTCATTGTTCATCCTTAGTAGTCTTTGAGGTTCAACTGGAGTGGTACGTTTTCAAGAACAAAACCAGTTCAGTTGAACTTCGAAAACTTCTACGGATTGCTCTTTTTACTTATTTGTCAGAATGCTTTAGTTTAGTATAGTTCCATCCCCTTCCTATATAGTGATAATTTTCAATGTTTGTGATAAACTGAAGGATGAAGTGCCCCTTCTTAAAATAAATACATTCTTTAACACCTCTTTGGTTTTGGCTGCAAAATGCATTGCAAAAATAGGCCTTTAAAATACATGGGTTTCACTGGAAAGTAGCACAACAGTACAATGATCTTACACGATATGGTGCATTGATATGTTACATTAACAAAAGTATGTAAAGTAGTTTAAATGAGCTCAGTAAAGTGTGCCATATCCACTAATGCAGCAGTAATAGAAATCCAAAAACATCTAAGTACATTTTGTCGATAGCAGCACTGATTATTTTCATAGTCAGGCTTTGACCACAGAATTTTTACATATGGTGGAGAGTTTTACATGTATATTACTTAAAGCTTTGTTTAACACTGACCACTTCAAAATTCAGTAACTCATCAAAATATTTTGGAGTGGCATTACTTCTTGATCTAATCTCAATCCACTAATCAAATGCTTCACTACTTACTGTTTAAATTGAATAATTATTCATGTTATACTATACATTCTCCAGTTTTTTATTGTTTTACTTAATCACAGCCACTTGTGAACTGACTGTGTGCTCATCTTGGGCCTTGCAGCATAACAGACATTTGCCACATCCATCCATTATTTCAATTAAATGATTGAGAGGTTTTGGGTTTTGTTTTTTTTTTTCAAAATGAGGCAATAGCCTGAAACTTCACCAAATATAGAGGTACTGATTGAGTGCACCACTAATGTAGTATTAAATCTGTGAATGAATATGGTAAACATTGAGAAGCATTCTGTTTAAACATTGTTGTTTTATCTGTCAGGTGATTTTCACCAGTGTTATACTACATTAAGTCTTGTCATCTAAGTATCCTTGTATTCCTGCAATACAACATGATGATTCATAATAAACTTGGGCCTGATTACACAGGTTTAATATTACATTGGTCGAAAGCTTCTCAGTGGCTCAGATTGAATTATGTTCATTATTTTAACATGACTGCACAGTGTTTACCTTCAGGAGACCTACACCATGGTGTGAGCTAAGAATAGTCACTCAGTATGAGATACTTGGCACGCTGAACTCAAACTGGGGCTGTCAGTCTTCAGAATCTTGCTTTAATTTTTCCTGGAAGACTTTTAAGAGGATAATTTGTGCTTCAGCTACATCTTTAGCATTCAGCCAATCATAATGGAGACATAGGAAGTTGTGACTGAGAACACACTCAGACATGACTGGAATAGAGAAGCTTCTGTTGCCAGGCACCCAGAATAGGATCTCCTAGCAACAGCACCAGCTGATTTTGGGAGCTGCGGTGAGTGTGCCTATCCTAGGCAGGCTGTCGGCTGCTGCCTAGGGAGGGCAAAGAGGACTCAGGAGGAGGTGACTTACCTAACATGCATGTAACTGGACTATGACCGAACACTTACCTAAAAAAAGAGAGAAATTCAACAGGGCTTGGGGCGGGGCAGCACCTGAAAGTCGCAGCTAGAGCAGCGTTTAGAATTCATGTAACATTTAGACAGGGTGTATCCAGAGGAGTATACAGACGACTGTTTATCAGGGTGTCAGACAGAGATTATGAGACTGGCGCCCTCTTTCAATTATGTGCGTCTGCAGCGGTCTGACCTTCACTGTCACTGCTGCACCTTTGTCACTGTGTCTGTCCCATTTTTACCTTAATGTACAATGCAAGAGACAAGAGGTACATCCCTGTATCTTGATTTCTGAAGTGCTGTCTAAAAATACATGCAATAATGTTTCCCCTCCTTTAATAGGAAGGACATGTGAAAGACAGTATAACTGCACTGTTCAGAGGACACAGACAAAAAGATCAAATGACCTTTTTGGCTGTGGAGATAAAACAAATTGGTTTTAAATTCAGGATGTACAGGTTTAAAAACACAGTTGCTTAATATTAACCCCATGTAGACTATTGTTGCAAATGTGCCTCATTATGCCACTGGTCATGGGTCAGTTTCAAAGCCCTGTTTCAGTAATAGTTTTATTAATTTCATGACATTCTACTCATTTTTGGATCATTTTGTTTGTTTGGATTATTGACTGGAAGAACTGATCAGCATTTGTTTAATTATTATTAAACCAGTTATTCCTAATGTCACTAATGCATAATAACTATTGTATGTGTTATAACAGTCAGCACTTAATTCAGCCTCTGCTTGACAGTAACAACACAAATAATAGTTTTTTTTCCCCTCTTGAGACCTAGGAAGGTGAAAGTTTAGGCTTTTTTTTACATTAAATAATTGCCTTGATTGGAAACAGCATGATGCAACAGTTTTTTCAGATACATTTTTTTTCATGGAATGTCCTTTGCAAAGGGCAGTGTTTTGTTGTTTTTTTTTTAAAGTAAAGCTATGAAACTCTTGTCCAATAAAGAGGACAAAAATGCATTGCTGGGTCTCAGGAGGATTTAATTGTAAATACATTTAGGCAGTAATTGGTTAAAGTACTTCAGTAAGCCTTATTGCACCAATCCAGAGCATGTTTTTAGGAGGCTTACGCTGACTTCATAACAACAATAACATCTTTTTAATCTTTAGTTATCATATCTGTTTGTGGCTGCACCTCCAGAGATAATTTGGCTCCTACTGAATGGCTTTATTGTGGCACTAAACACCTCACTTGCAAATGTGTGTACACTTATGAAAGACTCATAAAAACTCATTGATAAGAACAGGTTTTATGTGTTCACAGGCCTGACTGGGAAGATCCTGAACTCTATTTCTTCAGCTGGATTTGAAGTCTCAGCTCTTCAGATGGTAAAAATATTACTCATCCTTTGGCACAGCAGACTGTTATAGAAGCTTTATGTATTAGGTTACAGTGGCGGCCGTGGTCTTTCACTATACTCATGTGCATTTGTAGACTAGTTTAATCACATGTTCATTAGTTTAACACATGTAACCAGTACGCGTAGACTGTATTGACGTGCTCTGATCCAGCCTGACCTCGTGACTGAAGCCACTTGCTGTCGCTGCTGCAGACAGTGACCTCTCACAGTCCACTCGTTTTGGTACATTAGATGTGATGCACATTCTGGGCCGTAGGGCAAAAATAAATCAATCAGGGTCTTATCATTGACATTACACACAGAACTTGTTTTAAATTTATATGAAAAATAAATGCATATTACCACATCATGCAGTACTTCTAAAAATAGGATTCTGTGTCCCTCCAAATCTGCACTGAGTATATGTTGTCATTTGATTAAAGAACTTCCCCTTTATTGTGTCTTCTCCTATTTTTTCATATTTAATTTCCTGGAGCACAGACTCCATGTTCCCCTCTTTGTTGTGGAATATTTACTTACTTGTTATTCATTTTGATTTTCTTTGCACAGTTCAATGTGGACCGGGCAAACGCAGAAGAATTCTATGAAGTTTATAAAAGTGTTGTTCCAGAGTATCCTGTGAGTATAAATACTACATTGTTGTACTGTCATAGCAAGCAGCTCCACCCTAACGTCTGCAAATTGTTAATTCAGAAAAAAAGTAAAAAACCTGTAACAATTTTTGTCAATAGCAAGATGTTCCTGGCATCAATATCACATCGAGTGTTAAAGTACAATAAATAAAATTTGTGTTTTTCTTAGTGCAGTTTGAGTTTGTGTTGGAGTGTGTTTTGTGCAGGGAGTCTGTCTTTTGTTGACTTTAGCAGACTCCATGGTCCAACCTAACAGCAGCTAGAGGGTATTACTTCACAATTAGAGCTGTTTATTTAATATTAGTTAACACAGTAGGTAGCATTAAGGATGCGGGATATGCTGAAATTTTAGAATTGATTAAATGTGATGTGTTTATTAATCAATATCATTATCACTAATATTACTAAATACCTAAATATGTTAACAAGACATTTAACTGTTACTTAACTCTCATTAATGTATTATAATTAGATAATACTAGTAACATTTTATATACTGTTAAATATTGTATATATTCTTAAGACATTATCACTGCATTCATTCATGTTAGTTAATGTATGCTTGGGTTAAGTTTGTGTTAAGTGAGTGTTATCAGTCGACTGTTGGAAGGACTTTTGTAGAAAACCCAACCTGAGTCCTCAGCGTACAGGCTGTTATCAAGGATTTGCATCACCAAGACAGTTGGGGAAGGTGCTAATTATGATCCATTTGTACACTGGATATTTATACTTTTAACTCTCTTCACATTTGCTGTTTATTGTACCTGTGAGCTTTTGTTTGGGAGCGACCGGTCTGTGAAAGTTGCTGATAAACAGCATGACTTTTACAAACATATACATAAATCTGTGGATGGCTGAAAAAGTTGGATCTTAACAATTAATTTTGCAATATATCTTTTTTCACAACATGTATTTTACTAAAAGTATACAGTATCAACTTTAAAATGTGCACTTTAAATATAAATAGGGTAAATCAGTACCTCTAATTTTACCCAAGCTTCTGTACTTTCACTTGAGTACAGAATGTGTGAGTACTTAACTGATGTTTTTTTTTGTTATTTAAATGGGTCAAATATAATAATGTGAACTTCTTGGTTAAATGGTACTGGTGATCCACAGGGGTATTACTATTACTGTTAACTGAATTTCTACTCACCTCCTGCAGAGTATGGTAACTGAGCTGTGTTCTGGACCCTGCATCGTCCTAGAGATCCTTGGCGCCGACATACCGCAGACCTTTAGAGAATTTTGTGGACCAGCTGATCCAGTAAGTCCAAACACTTTAACATCCTTTTTCTTTTACAGTGTATCCAAGTAGTATATCTTGTAGAAGTACCCCTTGGGACACGGTGAACAATGAAAACAGTAATGCATTGATTATCAACTTCATTAAAGGAGTTTTTTTATGTTTGCTTTTAAAGGCCATGAACAGAATGTACATTACTGTTGGATAATTCAGCCTGGAAATCAAAGTACTACAGTTTTAAAATGTTTGACTATTTTATGTCTTAAATGCACAGCAGTAGGTGACTGAGGAGGCTCATATTTTTTTATTGATTAATATTTGCTTTCATCTTTTCACCAAATAAAAGTTAATTTGCTGGAAATTACACAGCTAATTTTATGTTAAGAAGTAAGGTCATATATCATAGATTTTAATCTTTATTTGGTAGACATTGTATTTCTCAGTTTTGGCAATTACAAGATCCTCAAAAGTATATAAACCAGTTGAATTTTAGACCATAAAATGTGTTACAGGCGATTTTACCAGGTGCCTGTTAGGGTGTCTGTGGATCCTTAAAAAAAATGTGATTGTCCTAAATTTGTCTTAATTATCCTTAAAATTAATAATTAATCCTTAAATGTGGCTCTCAAAGGTCTTAAACTTCCACAGATATAATAAATGATATTGCTATATTTTCTTTGGAAATCTTTGTAAACAATTCATCAAATACGTAATTAGTGTTGATCATTTGATCATAACAGAGATGGGAATGAGTGGAGACACCAACAATGATTTATGGATGGAAAGGTTTAGGGTTGAGCTTTAGAAGCTTGAATGTCAATACCAGAAACATTAGTCATAGAGAAAAGTGAACGTAACATTAGCTGAATTGAAATATGGGTAAGAGTGGTCCTAGACAATAACTATGATGCCCATTGTACTGTTATTTTTGTGAATGTAAGGTCTTAAATTTGACAACAATGCTTTTAAAAATGTCTTAAAAAGTCATAAATTTCACCTGGTTGCAGATACCCTGGCCAAGTGAAATTAACTAATGCACCTCATGTAAGAAAACCTGTGAGTTTAATTTGTTGAAATGTGCAGAAACCCTAGATTCAATTTAACAAGTGGCCTGTGATGCAGAGTGTCGAGTGAACACATACATGTGTGTGTTCCCGGGTACTGTGGGATAACTGCTGCAGGGCTGTGCTTGTGCGTGACGTGAAATCTAATGATAAGACGCCCTGCCTCTCAATCACTGTTTGGTTACCATAAGAATGAGCGCCTGTACACCTGCACCGTATTCCTACAAATTCATCTAATGACCATGACTCATCCAGGAACGCAGCGTGTTTATGCCCTCCTGTTATCATTTACTCCCCTTGTTTGGAATGCATACAGTCATCACTCCTCTAGGCCATAAACCAAATGTAACTGAGGAGCCACAGAGACAGAATAAGGTTAGTTGATTGGCTAATCATTTCCAGGTCACATGACACTACGCCACTGCTCCCTGATGTCAACAGCCTAGAGATATTTCATCATTTGCAATGGAACTTGTTACGCTTTGACTGCTTTTTGTGTTTTATTTTTCACAACATCTTTCAAGTTAAACTCAGAGAAGACCTTTAGACCAAAGAGGTGTGTGTGGGTGGGTGGGTGGAGGGGTTAAAAATATGCACAGAAATAAAAAAAAAAAAAAAAAAGAAAAGTTAAAAAAAAGAAGGACAGAAAATGCAAAATGCACAGCAGATGATGTAAAGCATGAAGACAGAGATGCAAGGAAGTCAAAATCAGCAGTTAAATACTACATTTACGAGAGTTGAATCAGTAAAGTCAATAAAGAACAACTGACCTCACAATATTAAAAACAGTAAAAGAAAAATAAATAAAACAATAAAACACAGCACTGCACGAAGCAACTTCAAGAAACAAAACAACAAAATAAAACAAAAAAGAGGACGACGTTACATAAAAGCATATCAGTGAAAAATGTGTTTTCAGAAGTGATTTAAAAGATGTCATTGAACAAGTCTGATCTACACACAGAATTGAACTGAAGTCAATCAGACTGACAGATTAAATAAAAGTCAAACCCAATGAAACTGTAACAGCTGAGTAGGATTGAAATGTTGTAATTATTACTTCTTTCTAATGTGTCTTTGATTAGACCCAAGATTATGAGCTAAAACTATTGCTCAGTCTACTCTGTACAACAGCAGCAAACATTTCATCATGATTTTTTTCACATAAATACTTCACAACTACAGACTGTAGTTGCAGCCAAATCCATTATGATCCACTTATGTAAAGTAAACAACTTATGGTGCATGACAGTAGGATGTTTTTATTGTGGGACAGTTAGTGATGTTTTAATCTTATATGTACATTCAGTTCTATACAAAAGTCTTTGTCCAACATTAGGCTTATTGGTTTAGTAAAGTTATAATAACCACATATGCATTTCTTAGTCTCTGTATTAATATCCAATCTGGATATTGAAGTATGTACAACAGTAAAACCAAAAGTTTCAGGGGAAAAAACAACTTCTATAAACCAAAGTGGTCATATTTAGTTTGAGCTTTTGCTCAATATGAGATTTACTGCATTAATTTTCTGATGTTTTATACCAGGTTTCATTCAACACGTCTGATGTTTCTGTTTGTGCTGCTTCTTAAAATGGGGTCACACTAAATAGTCACTTTAATCTTTACAACCCATTTATTTCATGTTTTTGTGTGTCTTTTAAGGCTGTGAACACATTTCCTGTATTTTCTTGTTTTATGCAAAGAAAAGAGAATGAGAAATAAATATATTTTGCTCATTTTAACCCTGTAAAAACAACGTAGTTAAGGGTGGCCTAGACCTTTGCACAGTACTGTACATGCGCTACCCAGGAGGTACTGCTTTCACTTTTCCTTTCAAAATTGTAACAAGAAAAAGCTGATTAATCTACTGATATCACTGTCATCAGAAAAAAATCAACACTTTTGGAAATGGATAATATCAAAAATAACAATTTCAGTAATTATAGTAATGACTGGAGGTTGTAGGGTGTTGGAACTTATCCCATCAGCATTTGGTGGAGGTGGTGTACACTTTGGATATTTCATGACAGAGCACCTTAATGATTAAATAAATAAATCAGAAACAAATATAGCTCATTATTTTTGAGCTTTTATTGTCCTTCAGAGTCAGTAACTCCATTCGAGATGGCTGATGTTACTTATCAGCCACTATCTGAGTCAAACTCTGCTGATACCGATAGTATGTAAAACATCCTATTGGTGCCCAGGCATCAATTGGTATATCTTTAATATTTATTGAACTTTTTCAGATGTCGAGGAGACTAAACTACTGTTGTATGATTTCTATCTCCTCTGTGAAAACCATGTTCTATCTGTTATTTCTTCAGACTTTGCTGACCGACAGGCAGTAAAAGCCTGACGTCAAACTAACCTCTGTTATCTGTCAAAGGGCCCGAATGTTACAACTCCTACTCCTCAGCGTGTTCAGTCATTAGATGCATAAGATAAGAGAAGAGTCACAGCGGCACTGAGGTCTCAGAGGACAAATGTAGGAGTTGATGAGGTCAGTGGCAGGTCATGTGTGTCTTCATCTCACATTGTTCCATGGCACAGTACATTTTATTTTTTGGTCCAGTCTGTAAGAACATCGTTATCAGGCTGTCAGATCAGAACTGGACAATCTATACTGTCAGTGATGGGACCTTGGAGTTCCTTTTCATGGTCAAATGTTAGGTATTTATGGTAAGGGAAGGCTATTGATTCATTCTAATCTATAAACAACATGGATCTGATTAGAATAAATGCAGCACATGGCTTGAAATAGCCTCAAATGTACCAGCATGTTAAAGCTGAGGTGGGATTAACTTAACTGCAGTATTAAGAACAAATCTACGCTGTTTACATGGTAAATAATACCTTAGTTAGGCATAGCTGGTTCTATATGTTTCTGAAAAGAGTGTGCGATAGATTGACACCTCCACTCTTGGTTGTAGTCATCCAGTCATGAGATCTCACTCTGTCTTGTGATGTGTCCTGATAGCAGAGTGGTCAGACACAGCAGTCCTCTGTTAGCCTGTCCTCACCCAGCACACACTCTTTACCCTCCACCTCAGTGTTTTACTTTCTTGTAGTAGATTTCCTCAGTGTACACTTTTCTTTTTGCTTTAGCAGCTTATAGAAGTGTCATCAGTAGAACCTGTTGGTCTGGTAGATGACAACATGTCATCACTGATACTAAACAGTCCTAGTTGTGTGTTATATTTATTAAAGATCTGATGTGGATTTATGCAGATTCAAATTGATATAATAGCAGAAATGGAATTGAATATTCTTAATTACCTCTTCAGCACAAAAAGAACATTTTTGAGTTTTTGTTGCCTGTCCTGGTCACAGTCCACCACGTTGCACTACCAAGTTCCTACAGTAGCTCATATTGGACTTTGGAGTTAATTCCCACAAACGTCTCACAGCTAACCACAGTCCAAGTATACATTATGACAAACACGTGCTAACGGGTTATAGCGTCTCGGCTTTACTCCCATCAGCAGGGTGGAACAGTCAGCGACGCATGAAGGATCAGACATGAGACTTCGCCACTGTGTAGCCACCAGATCACTCCCTCCTGGTCATTACTGTCCACTAAGACTGGTAGTCTAGAACACTATGGACTCATTAAACTCAAATCAAAGCCTGATAGCAGGTCACTCATGGGATACTAATGCAATTACAGAAGGCAGATCAAGTAAAACTTCCTCTGTTTTCTTGTTTTGCAGTCTTTGGCTTGAGCCTCATAGATGATGGGACGGTGCTGCACAATTTTTGTCATAGTGTTGTAATAAGAAAAAATAATAATTGTATAAAATATTCACTATTGTGTAGTGTCACGTTGCATACAGAAGTCAGTTCAGGAAAATGACGATAAAAGTACCGATACACTTGAAAAACTAAGAAAGTTAGAAACAAACTGGAAGATGAAATAAAAACTAAAATGTGAAAACTCTTGCTCTGATTTCGACAAGTGTTTTGCTTGGTTTTTCCATCAATGAAAGGCTTTGAGAAGAATGCTAAGCTGATTGATGACCTTGAAACCAGTTCCTGCCTTTTGTGTGTGTGTGCATGTAAACCACTGGAGTATAAAGGACTTGTCATAGGAAATGTTTTCCCATCAACCTTTACGTAAATGGATTGGGCACTGGTTTAATTGTATTTGGTTTGATCCTGGTCCTGCTGCTTATTGAATCTCAAACGTACCTTTGTGGCACCTTTTTGTGCCCTATCCACACATCAAACATTACATAAGTACCATAGCCTGTATCTTATGTGTTGTATAATGCTGGCTTTCCATTCTCCTCCTTAGAGTTAATAGTTATCTTGGCAAATAATGTATTCAGACATTGCCCCTCCCCCATATAGGAGACCCTGTGGGAGGGTTACATTTCCTTGAGGCGCAGAGTAGCAAAGGGCATGGGAGCCCAGCTTTAACCTTGGGGAAAGTCTGATTGTGGCAGGAAATACTTGAGATAAAAAATGCCCAGTGTTTGAAAAAAGTGGAAAATTATTATTATTACTTATTTTTGAAGTAGTGAAGTATGTTTAAGAGAAAGTAATAGTCTAAGACCTTTACTTTCAGCTTCACAACCTGCTTTTTAGGATGAAAACTATGTAAAATATTGTAGCATGAGACTAGACTCAACTTTTCAGAAAAGTCACTTTGTGTGTCTGGTTTGTAAAAAGTTTGCTGAGTGTCAGAGATTTGTCACTTCCTCTTTGGGATCACATGTTCATTTGCTGAGTAATCACTCTGTGTAACATGCAACAGTAAAGGATGCTCTGTTTTAAAACTCAGCTGTAACATCACACTAGGCCTTGGTGTCTGGGTAGAAAATGTGTCATGCTGTTGTCTCTGAATTTTGTCACTGCCTTCATGGTGTTTTCATCTCACAGGAAATTGCGCGTCATCTTCGTCCATCTACACTGCGTGCTCTTTACGGCAAAGACAAAGTGAAAAACGCAGTCCACTGCACAGACCTCCCTGAAGACGGTGTTCTGGAGGTGGGTGGTGGTTTCACTGATAGATGCACATTCTCCTCTTCCATGTCCTGTAGAGCTCACCCACGTTATTCATCTGTGTAATTCCTCTGATCCTTCAAATCCTTGCATAAATAACTACCTTGCATTTAGCCAAGAACAAAACCCCAGCTCTGTGAAGCTTGTGTCCTTAGACAAGTCTCATGACTCCGCTCTGTGGGCCGGGACAGCCTTAGATCACACTGGGTTTGAGGAGAAGAAGAATGGCAGGGGAATTTGAAACAAAACCATTGTTTTGTAGGGAGTGGGTCTGACCCATCAAGCGTCATTGTTCAGGAAAACTCCTGATCTGCGGCCTAGACAAATGCCTCCTTGTTAACCATTAGCCTGTGAGTTGCCATTTTCCCAAGATGGGGGCATAGCAGTAGCCGTGAAAAAACTGTTCTGCATTAACAATCCACTACTCTGTACCACTTTACTACAAGACCAGTCTTATGAAAGATTTAGTGTTATACTTGGGTTATTAATCAGACTTTAAACAATTTATAAGCAGTTATTATAGGTGTTAGAACCTAGTTTTCACACACTGATTCAGGATCACTATTTGCCAAGATCAAGTTACTACTATACTTTTTACTTCAGTTGAAGCTCTTGCTTGTTGCTTAGCTTACTCTGTCTCATCCATTTATTAGTTAACATGTTAAAGGTTCAATATGCAATCTGTACAGGTTAGTATACTCGTATGAAGTTTGTGTTGGAGTCTGTTTTGACATTGGTTGCCACATCAGTAATGACAGTCGTTACACTGATTTCTATGTGGTGGATAAAACCAGTTTTTGCTTAAAAAGTCTTACATTCACTCCTATGTTCTTCATGCTCCCCTACAACAGCAAAAGTGTGCAACACTAGCTAACATTAGCTTAGAATTGAATTCAGCTAACTCCAACACAAACCTTATGTAAGCACATGAGCACATACTGAACCTTTAAACTGTTTGCTGTTACTATTAGTTATTACAGATAGAAGTGTAAAACATCTTTAGTGTATGAAGCAGTCAATCTGATATGAAACCAGTTAATAGCAAATGAAATTTTGTGAGTTTTAAAATATGGTCGTAAGTGGTTAAACTGAAATAACTTCAGATGAAGCTAATTTTGAGACAGAGGAAGTTCAGTAACCAACAGCTGTGTTTCAACAAAATGTCAGTCAGTTAGAGGCACATGCTTGAAATTTCATGATAGTCAGCAAAATTTGAAATATACCGGATTCCATAAACAGGTTTGGAGCAAAAATACCTAAGTTGTGCACTGTTGTCAGGAAGAAACACCATAAGCTATGTTACACTTAGGTGTATTGAAGTTGAACTTTCCAATGCTGTTTTTCATCTAAAATGTCAGGTCTTTTTAGTGGATAAAACTGAGTAAGAATTTGGTCTCACTCCATAAATACCTGGTGTTTCTACTGTCAGTGTTTTACACTCTAGTGCTTTATTATTGTTGTTTCCCATTATGTTTATCAACTCATTTTTGAGAACTTTCAAAACCCACCTCAAGTGAACAGCTTCCATCAAGTGTTTAATATGATACTGTCAATCTGCATTAAATATGTTTATGGAAACGTGACATCTTAGGGTTTACAGTAAATGTAAATATGGGTTTACTATTTGGCATAGAACAAATCTGTTACCCACTATTCTCATACTGTGTATAAATCTTTTATAGTAGTAGTTGTATTTTTTATTCAGGTTTTATCTAATGAAGAATTATGTTTAGATGGTCATTAATATTTGATTTCTTTTGTAGGTGCAGTATTTCTTCAAGATTTTGGACGTATGAATGTGGAAGAGGAACATATTTAACTCCATATTCAAAGACTTCACAGTTGTCTTATTTTTCGGTTTATTGTTTCAGCCTTATGCAGATTAAATAAAGTGACAAGAGCAGACTCCTGACAGGTGTTTTGATCTTCAACATTGAATTAAGTATTTTCACACCAACTAAACATCTTATTACACGGGATACTGCATTGCCTCTGATATTCTAACTTTTGACCAGCGCCTTTGGTATTGGATTCATTACATTACACTTTGAAAAAAATGTACAACTGCATAAATATAAAATTCTTCCACCATGAAAATGGCTAAAACATTCAATAGTAAGTTGCATCACATCATTGTGATGTCTCCAGCAAAACAGATTTAAAAGCACTGAGTTGCCACTGTTTCCATGGAGGTGACAGTCTTCTAGGCTGGACCCACAAAGCTCTACACTATGAATTAAGAATAAACAGATGTAAGAGTATTAAACAGAAATGTCATCAAACCATATCCTACAGCTAAGGTGAACAACAAAGAAAAGGTACATATGTAGCCTTCCACAATCATCTTGAACAACTTGGTAAAGAAACACAAAAAAAAGAGTCCATGGAGCGCAGTTATTTACTCATACATGGGCCTTAAAGGTTCAGAGTACCATGCTAGTATTTCAGTTAGTTGGAGCACATTAACGCACACTCCACACACTCACATAAAGTAACACGTCTGCACACAGACACAAGTGCACACGCACACACCTTGGACCACTAAAGCTGACATAAGACAAAAGAGATTACAACATGGCTAGACTACAGCACTGGACACTCCAAAAATATATAGAAACCACATTAGGATGAAATACTTTGGGGACAGAAACACAGCTCGCTACACGTCAGTAGTGGAATTGCAGGTTTACAGTAATAGATGAACAACATCCCATGGCTCAAGGAATATTTTCATTTACAGTAGAATAAATATTTGCTATTGCTACTCTTGTATTTTACATTCTAACCCTCGACAAACACACAGAAAAGCTAGTGTAAAGCACACAGATTAAGTGTAGGTCCTGTATATCGTGAATGTTCAAAGACTAGTGGTGTTTTATCTGAACTCTTTTTTTATTTCTCTACATTTATTTTGTTTTTAAAATGAGAGTGCTTATCATGGCTGAGGTCATGAGTTGACTGTGATCTTAACATCAAAACGTCCTTGGTAACGGTCTTTCTCGCTGTAGTTAATGTTTGCTCCAAATGCTTTGCACTCGATGCGCAACTCCTGAGCCATCGTGAGGTTGGTAAACTGAATGGCCACCAAGGGCTGCAGGTACTGGGGGTGCAGCAGCTTGCCATAATATGGGTAGTACTGAAGGGGAAAGCCGCCGTTGAAGCCAAAGTACTTGATCTCTCCGATCTTGTCTGCATCTTCCTCCCTCTGCAATGACATTGACCCCATTAGACGCATGACAAGTACTAATAATAATGTTCTAATTATCTACATGGGATGCACCAATCTGTCTACCTTTTAGAGCAAAAGACATGGCATTTATCTAATGGTAGCAACAGATGTTTATGCTGCAGTTCATTTACCTCTGATTTCAGAAATTACATAAAGGAATAACACTGCATCCATACTGATGACACTCTATTGTAGATACAACTAGGAAATCCAATAGTAACTCCAGTTCAACCCAGAGTAGAAAATGTTATAAACAATTTTCCTATCAGTATTGATGACTATCAACATTGATAACTATCTGTATGTAAAATCACTATTACAGATTTCCTTTTCTTATTTGTCAGACAGATGGAAAAAGAGTCAATTATTTTACCTTGACATCTGTCTGACAAATAAGAAAAGGAAATCTGCATAAGTTCTAGTAGACAGTATGAACCTAATTGGACGTAAAATCACTATTTGTTCACTATTTAAATTGTAATTTTTGTTCCAAGTGAACCAGTATAATATACTGTTAGAATAAATATTTTTCCCTCTTATGAAAATGTACTCTTGATAGATAAAGTGTAACTGGGACTCAGTATGTAATCATTACACCTGAACAGAGGGGATTACTGATGTGGATAAGTAGGAATAAAAAGAGTAATGTGTCTGAAAACAATATTATTCCAACTTTATGGGCAACAGCATATAAATAATCCATTCATTTATTGAATCGCTTACTCCTTGTGAGGGTTATGGGGGTGCCAGAGGCTATCCCGCCTACCTATTGGCAAAAGTGGGGTACACCCAGGAAGTGTTGCTGCAGTGTACTCCACACAGGGAAATATAAATAGCATTAATACAAATTTGTATTAATTACCATTATTGCCTTATAAAGATGACAGTCATTATTGTTTTTCTGTCCAGATGCAGAAAAGTTTCTTTGTAAATAGAAACACTAGTGATCTGTCCACAGGTGGAAGTTGACAGACCCTGTGTGTACGACTGATTTAATGAGACGCACCTAAGTCTGAAGCGTCCCTCTGACTTTCCGAGTCAGAAATCCGACTTCACCGCCGTTCTCCGTTGTACTAAAGGCTCCCTGATCACAGAACAGCTCAGCTACAGAATCTGACTGGACTGCTCTCACTCCATTCAGTTCTGTTTCAATAGTGCTAAGTCCAGTTCAGTATTCTACCAAGTAGCTTGTGTTTTGTGCTGAAATGTGGATTATACGTTGAATAAAACATTTTCGTTCATGGCAGACTGCTCCACTGTAGTTGTGATTAATAAGTGACACAGGAAAGCCAGATTTTGTGACTGACAAAGTTCCATTTCAGGATTATCTTAGTGATGTCACATCTTTTCTACCTTCTATCTTTAAACCATAGGAGTTTTAGAATTGGTGCATCTCTAACATTTATTAATAAACTCTTACTCCATACCTTATTTTTGCAGTAAATGGGAATCAGGTTGGGTTGAACTTTGCCCTGCAAAGCGTCTGGGAGAGAAGAATTGCCCAAAGGACCCTTAAAAGAAAAACAAAACAGAGCTTAATCAATTAGAATGTGGTTAAATGTTATGTCTGGTTGCAGCAACAGGAGATCAAGGCTGAAAATACATGCAGTTTCACTAAGTGCAACAGCATTTATGATATAAAATGAAACTCTTTTTACATTTCAGGTAATGAGATGGTTGCTGCAAATCACCTCAAAAGACATAGTGCCAGGCTGATGTTTAAGACCAAATGTGCAGTAATAGACTGTTCTGCAGCATGTTTTTTCTTTTTTATGCTTGTTTGTACATTTGTGAGCAGAGCTTGTGTTATTTGAATGGATCAGTGGATTGTAGTGGATGTTTACAGAAGGTAATATTAGCTAACAGTTGACTTTTCACTCCATGCCTGTGTCTGAAATCATTATCTGTTTACACAATCGTTTATTTTGTGGTTATGCCATTTACCGGTGTGAAGATTCTGATGCAAATGAATGTCATATAAAGTGAAATTGTCACTTTGTCACAAGTATTGTTCAGTATCTTTAATTTGTGAACTTAATGTTCTTTCTTAACTTCTATCAGCACAAATGCCAAATTATAAACCATTTTCTTTTACCAGAGTGAATGATATAGTATGTGTGCAGTGAACTTACCTTTGGTCTGAAGTTGACAATCCTGTTGAGCTTGACAATAAGGCAAGGCTTTCCCTCCTTGAAGCCAAAACTGCCATCATCCATCCCTGAACAGTCCCCCAGCCAGGACCTGGAGAAGCGACAAGCTTTCCTCTTTCCTTGATTACTCTCCAGTGGTCCACGTTCGACATACGTCTGAGGAGAGGCTGCAAAGGGAAAAAAACAATCATTAGACCTTTAGGTATTAGTCAATCCTATAAATCATGTATAAACTTTCTAGTTCTAAGGAGGAACCCACCAAAGAGACACCAATTAAGAGTTTGACCAATAGTCCAGTGTAATAACAATTTGAAAGAAGAATAGATCTGCCAAAACAATTCTGCACTAAATGGATAACTACCGATAAGGATTTCAAATTCAGAGTAACATCTGAATAAGTGAATAAATGTGGATCACTGAACATCAATCTTAAAACTAATCGTTCAATATAGCTTGTAATTCCAGTTTAAGGACAAAAAATCTCAAGTGTCAGAATTAAGTATATTGATAGTGTTAAATATCCTATCAGCACCATTTATATAGCTCCTAATTATCTGTAACATCTTGCTTGTCATTAAAAATAATGTTTTTATTTGTTGTGTTTAAAGTAGTTTTTTCCAAATAATAATTGTTCATACTGTCCATATTGTGTTGTTGATGTAAATGTAGTTTCCAATCAGAGATCAGCCAGAGAATATGACAGTGCTGGTATGATCGCCTTACACGTACCTCCACAGTTTTCAAAATTCCTGTCATCGGTCTGGAGGATGTCTTCATACAGTGAGAGCAAAGCCTTCATGGACTTAATGTATTTGTCATATGTAGAGGCATCATTCACATTGAAAACTATTTCTGATTTGTCTGATCGTGGTGTGTGTGATAGACCTGAAAAAAAGAAAATTGTTAAATGAAAGGGACAAATTAAGGACTATGAACAGGGAAAAAAGTGAATAGTTTTGGAAAAAAAAATTTTATTTATTTTGACAAACATTTCAGGCAAAAGCTACAATATACATCTAACAGGCTCTTATTGTAATGCCCAGAGAGAGTCTTGGATCTATTGTCTTAGGACAGCACACACTGTGGGGTCTTGGGGATTTCCTTAGACGGTCTCTGTCAGCTCTTTATAGCTGTAATTTTCCACAGACCTTGTGCACGAGGCCTTGGTGAGGCGTGGCGTGAAGGGAATCAGATGGGTACAAGGAGTCAGAGCAACATGACAATATTTATTAAATCTTTGATGGCTGCACTGTGGAATTACCACTCGAGCAACATTCAGGCTGTTGTGTGCAACAGCGACAGAGAACTAACATTTGAATTTGAGAGCAGAGCTTGTGAAAGTTCACCGATCCCCTGCCCCCACCCATCCAGTCTCACGTGTGTCTCTCTCACAATGGAAACTTTTAGCCCCAGAGTGAGAGGCGGGCTGAGCTCTGAAAAAAAAAAAAAAAAATCTAACTACTCTCTGCTTCCTTTATCATGCCACTACTGGAAACTCACTTTGAATCAGCAACTCATTTGTTTTCTGCTTTTGCTAGGCATGTCTTTGATTGTCCACTGTGGTCAAACACTGATATATGAAGCCAGTCATCTACAATGGTTGCTAAAAATACCTCCAAGGCTACAGCATGTGCTCTCCAAACATGTACTGGCACAATACAACACATGAATCTGCACCTTCTCTCGAGTTTGACGGGAATTTTGAAATGCTCCTAATGTGGCAGCCACGGCGTGTAGAGCATTTTCTCTGAAGATTACAGATTACAGAGAGAATTTTCTCAGGCAAAACAAGCTTAGGGGCCAATCAACTGAGACACACTTAATCATTTTTGGAAGTATGAGCTGTAAACAGAGCCTGGTGTACACATACATGTCGGGTCTGACGTGATCATAGCACACATGAATGATCCAGTCACAATGAGTGTTGTAAACTGTAAGCTACAACAGTTTCCCCTGTACCCTGAGGGCGAAGGCATTGACTGGCTGAGAGGAGTGAAGGACAAAATGGCTGAACCTATCTAAGGTCAGACAGACTTCAGATAGAGTAGCAGCTTAAAGGCACACCCCAACAGTCACTTTTAATATCACCACAGAGACTTAGCCAACAAACAGCCCTGAGTAGAGTTACACAGCCCGATCCAAAACTCACTGGGCTACTGCTGCATTAAACACTGTTATAACAAAAGTGTTACAGCAAATCAGCATCAAAAACCAAAGTAATATTA
>JAPQRP010000020.1:22827687-22850471 GCA_037367295.1 Apogon hyalosoma
ACACATACATACACACACACATACACTTCATTACAAATATAACTACAAAGGGCTTCACAAAACAAGCCAAAACACATAAAACACACATACAAACTTTATCAGAGTACTAAATCTACCACATAAATAAAAATATCTGAAGACATGTTGAATGTACTTACCTGGGGGAGCGACTCTGTCCTGATAGGTTGGTTTGTAGTTGCTTAATGTGAGCATCATTGCCTGAATGGTCCCAATGAAAATTCCAGCCAAGCATCCATAGAAAATCACGTAGAACAAGAAGATTTTAACTGTGGGAGGACAAAGTTCATTTAGTTAGAATGTTCAAAGCCTTTTTTTTGTTTACACCAGAGAGAGAGAGCGGGAAAACAAAATCTCTTAAATCCACAAACCACTACCACACAGTATGATCCCTTTCTTCCTTTATTATGGAAGCCATTTTAGAACAATAGTAATTCCTTCTTTTGCCTAATTTAACATTTACGTCAATTATGCAACAGCAGGAGGGCCACAGTTCCAGTAGAACAGGGTGAGTCACTAGTCATTCCAGTCACCACAGCCACTGCTCACACAGACCCTTCCCCCGCTGTTAACGCTACTTAAAACCAGTTAGACATAGTGGAAGCAATGGCCCTTTTCTTTACTTAACTGAATTAAAGGATCCACTCATTCTGGCTCAATACATGCTCTTGAAGCTGTGTGTTAGCACTGTTTGCCTTGTTTCAGCCAAGAAAACCGGTGGATAAGTTTTTTCCATGTTATGAATGTTATTGACTAGAGTTAATCATTGTCACATCAGCTCAAGTGTTCTTGTTTTTTTTTTCTTCAGTTTTTTAGTTTTGACAAAATTGTGACTCAGAGGAATACTCAAGGTTTGGATTTATAAACTAAGACTGAGTATTGAACTTTATAACCGATCACAGCACACAACTTTTCCTTTTAGCTACCTATATACTAAATGTATTTCATATCAAATCCCTTCAAACATCTTCCATCATCTCCATACATGTTGACATTATATGATAAATTAGTTCTGCTTCCTGAACACTCACAGACAACATCACTCTCTAAGATTATCCTCAGTGTTGCCATTCTTGATGCAGAGTATTTGTTTTGTCACAACACCTTCTCACGGTGTATTCCCCAAGCCGTTACAAGTCCAAATCATCCCACAGCAAAACCAGTTTGGTGGGCTGATTACAGGTTCAACGCAACGCTCTTATCATAACACCACATGCTGCAAAATGTGGGCTCAATGGGCCTGCCTTTTCACGCCATGCGTTATTCTGATACAATGAGTTTACAGTGTTTCTGTCACTTGTTACACCCCTTTTACTTGAAGCTCAGATGCCGCAGTGTAGCATGTGCATATATGATAAGATTCCCTTACACACACAGCTGAAACTCAGTAGAAGTCTGGAAATCTACTTGGATTTCCAAATTTTTAAGCTGTATTTTGGGCTTTCATATGTTACAACATGGCTGCAGCTTGTCTTAACACCTGCTACCAATGTACATGTGTGGTGAGCTATTTTCTAATGAGCGTGTCTGCAACCATAGCAGGATTGCTCAGTGATGCACCTGTTGAGACCGAGTGTCCCGTCAGCTCATACATGAATAAATATCAGAATATTTAACGTGCAGGGTGTCTTTTGTTAAGAATGGGCCATCTCAGTACTCAAAACTCTGAGTCAGCACCTGTTGTGTACTTGAAGAGAATTTGCAAAACAAATGCATGCATATGAAAAGGCGTGTCTACACATTCTACACATGCAGAATTATACCAGGGGTGTGCAGCTCTTTCTTCTGTGCTCTCATGCCTACTCATTTCAGTCTTATTTAGGGAGTTTATGTTTTCCTTTTTCTGTTCTGGAGTCAGAATAAGAGCCCAGTGGGTGTCTAAGCGGCACAATAATTATAAACGTCCATTTCTGGGAAGGGCAGCAGATCATGTTTTTTTTGTGAGTGCTTGTGGGTGATGGGTACGTAACACTGTTTGGCAGCCAGAAATGTAAATAGCACAGAAACTGTCCTGGTGGTGTTGAAAGGCAGAGTCTGAATGGAGAGCCCCTCCCCCACCCACCACCAGACTGCTGCAGCGTGTGGTGAGGGGACCGTCACCCCACATTCACACCACACGGATGGATCTCCAGCTATAACTGACTCCACACTGTTGTTTTTTTTTTCTCTCCAGTACACAACTCTACGTTTTTGTCAGATTTGTCTGTGCTTTTTCCTGACACATTCAGCTGTCCGATATGACGACACGGACACGCTACGAAACGGAGTGGAGCGTTCCGTCCCGCTGACACTCATCATTTCCTACGTTTCCCATGTTAGACTGTACACACGACGGGTAGAGGATGAAAAAGTAGATCTCACCCACAGCACGTCAAACAGGCGGACTGATACATGTTTTCTGAAGTGAGTCGGTGAGGAGGGCAGACCTGTTGCATTTAGTGCCAACGGTGCTCATTTACAGTTTGTGCGACGTCTGAACTGCATACCGCCGAAACAATTCCACAATAATCACACTATCCATAATATTACCACATGTAAACGAACGGCGGTTTATTACTTAAGGTGTTGCGGAAGCGACTTTTAAGTTCGCTGTAAACTCTCAATTGACTTCCACGCTCGAGCTCTGGCCGCGGCGCCAAGCTATCCGTGATTTCTTTACGTTACACCGAAATAAACTGTTTTATTTCCGCTTCGTTTGAGTCTTTAAAAGAATGATAAACGGTCTAAACATGCCGAGTAATGTCTCCGAGAAAAAAAAAAAAAAAACATCGATGGAGAGAGGGGCGGCCCTTGAGACATGTGAGTCGTGATCTGTTCCACAGCACCGCGTTACCGATCCGAACCCGGCTGTTCTCACACACACACACGCACACAAATGTCATTTATAGTTTCTAACAGGGTTTACCGGGGTTAACGGGTGCTATATAACAAACGGGGCTTAGTTATCCCATCAAATGTGGACTGTATTAGCCGAGCAGCCGAGTCTTAAAGTATTGAAACAAGAGGTAAAACGATTAGTTGGAGCCGTTAAGTGTTGCGTTTAAGTGAAAGTGGGGGGAAGCTCCACCGACCCCTACCGGGCCCGTCTTCTACAGGAGCCGGAGATGAGCGACAGCAGCCCGCAAACGGCAGGAATAAAATGTCCTCTGTCCCCTCTTTCACTCTCATTGGCAGGACGAATATGAGGTGTAAAAGCAGGACACATAACCCAACCCAACTTTCACCATTTGGTTTAGTGAAAAGTCGTGGCCCACCGCTGTCTGTCTGTCTGTCCTTCAACATGACCTTTTCATAAAGGACGTTTATTAATGAGTGTGTCCATATGATCTGTGCACACGCCAGTCATTTCATATTACAGTGTCATATCCGTAAATGCTAACTATCTGAATCACGTGAACTGCCCTTAAACTGTCAAAGCACAAAATACACGGGAAGGATCGGCGCGTTTTTTTTCTAGCCAGTTAATCGATTTTCTTTTCCGTAATTGACCCTGATTCTATCTTTCTATGACCTGTGGCACGCTCCCGCACCCTTTCTCTATTTCATCATCCGGTTTCTGGCTTCCCAAACGAGTTGGTTTTGATTTGCCAGACCAGATACTTTCAACACACAGCCTCCATTGAAAGCCCGAGTCACGACGCAGCATGTCAGACACGGTGTGCTCTAACAGGTGCTGTCTGTGAGCCAGGAAATGGCGAAAAAGAGAGAGAGAGAGAGAGAAAAATCTCCATTGATCACCGCCAGTTTCCTACAGTCTTGACTATCACTCAAACGCCGCTCATCGACATCTGTTAGCTTAATAGTTTTGTCGCTAAAATAAAGAATCGGATACTTACACCAACTGCCCCCTGTTCGTCCTAGAAACTCCTTCTTCTCTGAATTCCACAGAAATGTTTTCCACCCGCCGTCACTGTCCTTATTTGCCGACATATTAACTCCCTGGTAGTGTCCCCTGGTTCTGTTAATATGTTTGAACGGTGTGCTTCGGGTAGTTTTAGCCTGCCTGTTCACTGTCCTTTACAGGAAACGCAAAAGGACAGTTTCGTACCCTGCTCCGCCAATTGTACAGCACACAATTTATCTCTCAGGGAAACCGACTCCGCCTGCAAACTCGCCTAATAAGTTACCATCCGAAGAGGGAGGGCTGAGGGTGGCAAATCACAATCTGCCGCTGCGTTTTGCGTAAGAGAAAACACGAAGGGGGGGTGGGTGTGTGTGTTACACGCAAGCAACACGCATGAACGTACAGGGACCGATCATGGGGCCGACTGCAAACGTCCTCCAGCCGCCGCAGACGTTTTAAATGATGCCGGCTCCATGGCAACCGCTGAGGGCCACATCCTACATCCTTCATGTCGACGGACCGGTGAGATGAAATGTGAAACTTAATGCCTCTCATTTGTTAAAATACTGTCATAAAACTTACCTAATTATTATTCTAGTCCAGTGTTGGACAGAGTGACTCTAGTGCAGGGTTGTCAGCTCATGTTTAGTTCAGGGGCCACATACACCCCAAGTAGGTGGGACCAGTGTAGTAAGCAGCATAAGAACCTATAACTAATGGCAACTCCAAATCAGTTTTTTTTTTTTTTTTTTGTGGAGAAAGGTAAAAGAGAAGTTTTAACAATATTATGCCTCAGTTCATCATTTATACATACACATTAGCACTTACAGATTACAGTGCATCTACCAAGGCACAAAACATTTAGTAGCAGGAATCTGGAACTGACAAATATAGCATTTAACTTTACAATCAAAACATCTTGCCAAGACTCAGTGACACCTTTGACTATCAGTGTCTCGTGTGTAATATTTGCACTTCCCATATTCAACCCATTGGTTGGATTGGACTCTGTGGTGGGCCCGTTTTGACATATGTTTGACACCCGTGCTCTGGTGCACTGTTGGACAGAGTGACTGTAGTGGCCCTCTCCACAGCTGTACTGACAAGTTCAGTGCAACAGCTGGTTTCTGGATCTAAGCCAACATGTACTTACAAGCACCTACAGGAACAAAAAACTAAACACAAAATAAGCATGAGTAAAGTAGTGAAAGTTTGAGTCATTAAGAAAGAAAGATGAAGTCAAAACTGCTGATTGGCTGTAATCAGGGGTGCCATAAGGGAGTAAGATGATGATTCTAAGGGTCCATGACTGATGGGGGCTCTAGAAAACAGAAGAACATTAGTCTTCTCATTCATTCATTTATCTTCTGAACCTGCTTTATCCTCACTAGGGTCATGGGGGTCACTAGAGCCTATCCCAGCTACCTATGGGTGAAGGTGGGGTCCACCTAGGACGAGTCGCCAGTTCATCACAGGGCTGACATATAGAGATGAACAACCAAGCACTCTCACATTTACACCTCCACACAGAAAGGTTCCTGGTTGAAACTAATTGAATTTTTTTTTTTTTTTTTTTTTAAGAAAATTATGAACCTCTCACTATAAAAGAATATTTGCTTCATAAGGTACCAATAAACATATTTGTTTCTTTGCATTAGTTTTTGTTTTAGGCAAAAAATAACTTAATTGAGTCAGCCCCCCCCCCATGTGTAGGTGACAATGTTATGCTGGGGAGAAGTGTGGAAGTAGAGGGACAACTGAAGGACAGCATCACAAACTGCAATACAGATGATGAGGAAGAAATAATTAGTTACGTCCAAAAAGTAAAATTGTATTTTATTTGTATTTCTATATCAATGTGAAAAAAATACTGTGAAATTAAAAAAATAAATTAAAATGTAAAAGATGGTTCCTTTTTAATCAATCTTGCATGAAATCATAAAATCTCTTGTAAGTGGAATATTGATCCATGCCTGGACTGTTAGATTTTTAACCTGTGCATGGTTTGTATCATTGCAGTGGTGGGGTCCAAAGTGATTTTTTTTTTTTTTCATGGGGCCCCAAATCCATGGTGGCACCCCAGGCTGTATATTCCAAGATAGAGCCTTGGGTCAGAATGTGAAATTATGAGAATAAATAAGAGAATGGGTTTTACTCAAATGGAATTTTGTCTCAGATCTAGGCCTACTTCAAAACACTGTCAGTACATTACAATGCATTCACTTTTCAGGTTCTTTCTAGTGGAAGATTTATAAATTTATTGTATAAATGTACTTAAACCAATATAACCAATATATAAAGTGGAGTTCACTCTGGACGTATCACCACTTCATCACAGGGCTAACATATACAGACGAACAACCATTTACTCTCACATTCACAAACCTGGAGAGAACCCACATAGACACAGGGAGAACATGAAAAATCCACACAGAAGGCTCACGCTGGTTGGCGCTGGTTACACTGAACTTCTCTCTAAAAAATAAGTCATGTTATTTGGACCCTCTAGTAAGTGATCTGTCACTCTATCTTCAAATTCTTATTCCATTAATCAGATCTCAGGTCAAATAGAAAGCTTGGATGTCAGGTCCGTATGACGTCTTGCTCACTTACCCAGTTGGACTTCAGGAGTTTTAGTTTATTTAATGAAATACATTTTCCTCAACAGACAGCTCCACTGTACTTGTGAAAAAGTTCCACTTACAAGACTAAACACTTGATGAAGTTTACTGTTACCAAGTCTGTAAGCTAGTGTTTAGTGTTCACCTCTGACCTCTTTGTTCTGCCCTTTTTTAATCAAAATATGGTCACATCTGGCACCAAAAAGCCCAATATGGTGACAGTCAAATCGCAGACTGCTGGCTTTTCACCAGCTGTACAGAAAGCAATGTATGACGTCACAGTTCTTCAATCCTCTAATTATGTACATTTTAAACATTCCTCATACTTTTACAGCCACTTCCTCTTAATGTTATGTTAAATATGTAAACCAATTATTTTGAGGAGACACTGAGCCCTGTTGACATCTGAACCACTGAATATCAAATCCAATAACTGAATATTAAACTAAATGTAAAAAAAAAAAAAAAGAAAATGAAGTGGGAGCCTTTTGTATGTATTGAGCGGTTATTTTCCCTCAAAGCCAGTAGTTCCAGTTGAGAAGTCTAACACTACCTTTCAGCCTCAATTGACAACAATTTCTGATGCTTTCTTATTTTAATCAGTCTATGTCTAATCACAACTTCACATTACTGAAAACATATATGCATGTTAAATATGTGAGCATAATAAATACATTTAGTTGAGGTAAATATATATACATTTCTTCTCATCAGTACAGCAATATACACATTTAAATACTTTAAAAATAAAACAGAATCTGTGTTTTTGTTAGAGTTAACAGGCTTTCATTTATTTTCTGTCATCAGCTAAACAAACATACTGTAGGTTAGTGTTTTATACTGGGTTTAATGTGATAAGTATATGTGCTACAAGAACATGAACATCTCATTCTTTCACAAACTTTCTTCTTCTTTTAAGAAATGCAATTGTGTTTGTCCAGCCAGATAAACTTTACTGCAGGCCACAAACCTGTCTTTAGGATTGGGCAGCTTGGGTGAAGAGACAAGAAACATAAAAGTGAAAATGGCAAGTAGCAGTTAATCACAACAGAGCTGAAAAAAGGGGAATTATTAACCACTATGTATTAAATTTGCCAAAGGGATGAAAGCAAATACAAACTGCACTGAGGAAGGTGAACACAGAAGGAAATATGAGATATATGTTTAAGCTACGCTCCCTTCAACACAATATTCTGCTTTTCTGTTCAGTATAATATTCATTTTGCTTGCAATTGCTCAAAATATTGACAACCAAAAGCTGGGTTAAACACAAATAGCTATAACCTTTATGCTCTCTGGAACCCAGTGTCACAGAAATTATGTTCAGTGTAATTATATTATAGATGTAATGACATGTTCATTTCAAAAGCATAATTTCTGATAATCAGGGTTGGCCCTCAGATATTGTTTATTATTTTGTTAAGTCAACAAAACATCTTAGAAATGCAGTTATAACACTAGCAATCTGTTGTGGTGTTACTTAATAATGTCGAGTCATAAAATGATGACAACACTTGCTGAGAAAAGTGGTTTCCTCCCTGATGGGGCGTGGGGCATGTGCTTACTGCTGACCCTGTTTTTTTACACAATCCACAAGCAAATGTGCTTCAGAGTTTCACAGAGGAAACTGGGCGAAAAACCCAAAACTGCATCTGCCCTATTTCACTTCCTAAAGAAAAAGAACATTTAGTATTAGTAATTATGTTAGTTCCCATGAACAGAATGAGACAAAAGCAGCACTTAAGACCGTTTTCATTAATAATAAATGACATCAGTCATAGAAGGGTCACTGTATTGATTTTTTTTCAGCCCAGCACATTCACAACATCTCAAAAGGACTGCCATAGTCCTCATCAGTAACAGCAAAATATTTTAACAAGACAGAAAGCTTCAGATGTCATGTTTAGGAGATGAGGAGACAGATCTAAAGTGTAAGGTCAAATAAAATGATATAATCCATCCAGATTTTTTTTTTTTTTTTTTTTACAGCACTTTGTGATGCAGATCAGTACAGAGTAGATAGCAACATGTTCACTTCATCTGTATTATCTCTAATTCTGTTCAAATGAGGAGTAAAATAGCTGCAGTCCACTCCTCCTCCTCCTCCTCCTCTTACACCATTAAAAGTAAACAATGCAATGCACTCCTTTGTGGGACTATTGATTCTGCCGTGATAACATAGCAGCCCACTGTTTACATAGATCAAGGGTTTGCCAAGATTACCAGGAGGTGCAGCATTCTGAGATAGGTTGAGGATTGAATCTGGTATGCAGCGAGTGAGCCGGACTTGAGCTCATCAACAATAGAGTGTCTATGTAGCGGGCCTCCTGGACGATGGCCTCCTGGACTAGCTTTTCGACAGCATGGTAGAGACGTGCAGACACTGAGCAAACACCTCAGTTCATAACAATCTTCCGCGGACTGAGTAGATACAGTTCAGCGGGGACGGAGAATGGACGTTAAGTAATGAACTCTTCACCAAACATGACAACTCTGGAGGAAATCATCGAAGACCAGGCCAGCTTATTTATGTATTTATTCTTAAAGTGAACTTACCTCACTAATCTACAAGTAGTTTTCCTTGTTGTTAATGTAAGAAATGTAACAAAGTAAGTGACAATGTCATTCTTTGAAGGTTTAGGGAAAAAAAAACAAAACTGTAATGATACAGTACATCAAGGACATTCAGCTTCCTTTTACCTGGGGGCTGAGATGGGAAGTGATGAAGTACAAGATGTAACAAAACACAGAGTTAATAGAGGCTGGAATATGGAGAAAAGGTCTCGTGTCAGATTCTGGTACTAACAAAATGGATCTGCACATTATAGCAAAGTTAATGGTTATTATTATGATATATTTTTAAAATTGTTATTATTACTATTTTGTAGTTACAATTGCTTAATAGTATGTACACTACATTATTCATAGGTTTTATTACCCTGCAGGAAGGAAGCCTGCTTCAAAGCTGTACTTTTATGATATGAGAGCATTTCAGGGTCTAGGTACCAGAGTCTTTTTTTTATTTTATTTTTGTCAGTATATATTTTACAAGTGGATATGCAACACACGGAAATTGAATCTTTGCCTTTAACTATCACTGGCTGAACATGCAAGAACACATCACACTCACTGCACTGCATACTGTCAAACCCAAGAAGGGGTGGGTTAAAGGTCTTGCTCATGGGCATATCAGCCAACAAATTCTTTGCTGGTCCAGGGAATTGAATGTGCAACCTTTTAATTGCAAGTTTATCTTCCTACCTTTAAGGCCACGGCTGCCCCCAGCACCAGCAGCTCTCTCTTCTTGGTCCCAGTGAAAAGACTAAATATAAATCCAGAAGAGCTGATGTTGTTTCATGCTGTTTATTGAGGACTGAAGCCACTTTTCCAAACTTCCACACTGAGCCATGGAGTAGAGCAGTTGATAAAGTTCAGGTTGAATGACCTTGAATGAGTGATTAGTAATTACTAATCAATTAATTAATTACTTACAATTACTAGTAATTGTCAATCACATATTAAACCCTCCTACCTGTCCGAAAATGTCTGTAATTGGCCACGTGGTAGATAGTCTGCATCCTGAAAACACAGGCAAAGAGTAGATGCAAGAAGTCTCCTGTCCTCTCACACCACAAGTTACAGTAAGCTCAATAAAGTAATTAAGGAATTTCTGCCCAGTGAAGCCAAAGCTATCAGCTTTAAATCCTCATAGTATATAACTGACTTATTATCTTAGCACAAGAACTTATGCAAGGTATATATGAAATATGATCTCCATATTTTAGACCATTTAATAGGTAAAACTGCATTTTAGTTGTAAATGCTTTGGTTACATTTGAGTGAGTTAATTTGAATATGCTTCCATTTTTTTTTTTTTTTCATTCATCATCTGAACCCGCTTTATCCTCACTAGGGTCACAGGGGTCAACTGGAACCTATCCCAGCTACTTATGGACGAAAGCAGGGTATACCTTGGACAAATTACCAGTTCATCACAGGGCTGACACAGGGACAAACAACTAATCACTTTCACATTCACACTTATGGGCAATTAAGATTAACCAATTAACCTATTAGTGCATGGCTTTGGATGGTGGGAAGAAGCCGGAGTACCTGGAGAGAACCCACGCAGACATGGGGAGAACATGCAAATACCTGTTTCCATTGTGATAATCAGTATTCCACTGTCCCCCCAAACAGGCCAGAGGGCTGTAATTTGAGCATTCTTGCAATACATTAAATATATTTTGCATTGTCCCATAGAGATTCTTTTCCAAACCAGTTTTTCCCCTGAAAACAGGGCATATAACACAGCAAATCTTCCAGAGAGGACAAGGCAAATGGGATGAACTATAATAAAATACAAAGATGCCCTTGGTGAAGTCATTCAGATTAAACTTTTTTCTACTGGACTTAAAAATATAACAATAAAGTGTAAATCAGCAGTCAGGATTTTATAACTATCCACCTTCTTCAAACTGATTTACAGCATTCTTTCCTGTTCTGCTTTTCACCACAATGTCTTTTGACTTTGAAAAAAAAATGGAAACAGACATGAGAAGCTGGTGGAATGGGATATGAGTCTGTAAAGGGTGGTGGTGGTGGTGGGGGGTGCAGTAAATCTTGACGTCACTACATTCACTGCTGCTTGCATGACACCTTGGTGAAAATGATAGCTTTCCTGGTCAAAGCAGTGTTCACATGTGACACTCACCCAGGATGATGACCATAGAAAGCTCCATAAACCTCTGATAAGTCCTGTCGATGCATTCTATTATGTCCAATCTTTTCAACCTTATTTCAGAACTGCAAAGCTCCTCACCTGTGGCTGGAACTGGACTTAGACTCTAGGTTTACAGATGACACATGGGACTCAGTTCTTAATTGAATACTGTATTTTTTGTTTGACATGCATTTTTGCAAAAATACCCTGATGTACTTTAAATGCCTCTGTATCCCCCCTTCACATGTACTAGTTATGTTCTTTCTTAAAGTTTTGGCCATCTGTTTTTCAAAGTATCAAAGACACACTGCACCAGAAAATCAAGTCAAATCCTTCAAGTGCCAGGTTTGGATCTGGCGAAAGTAAAAACAAATGTGTTGGGTTTTGTACTTAGGAATCTGTTCCTTCCCACTCAAACTGGATGAAAGACGTTATGACTTGAAGACAGAGAAAATCTGTTATAGTACTTGGGAACAGAGTAACTTTTACAAGTGACCCCTTTATTACTTGAGAAAATCTACAAGTAGTTATCCTTTCCTATTTTATTTTTATTTTTCCTCTGTTTTTCTTTCATCACAGGTTGATCAGTAGTGGATTTAAAGGTCAATATTATAATGAAAGGTTAAAGTAGATATTTAGCAGATTAAATACGTTAACTTTATTTCAAACTGGATAAATATTGAACTGAACTTTTGTGTTCATGTAATAAATACTTAAACAACTAAACCTTCATTGTTGAACATCAAAAAAGTAAATTGGGAACATAAAGTTTTGTTATTTCTTGTGCTCTTATTTTCCCTGAAAATCAACAATTCCATTTCCTGATTTATTAATATATTTTAATAAATTTGATTTATTAATCAGCCAAATCTATTAAATGATCTATCTCTGTTTTCTATGTTTCCAATATTTATTGACTTATTTGTTATGTGACTCTTGTTATATTTCCTTGTTTTAGTTTTCTCTTAATAAAGGTACCAATTGACACTTGAATCATTTATTTGTGTTGGATTAGCTGCTAATATTGAAAATCTGTCTTTACTCGTTGTATGCCTGTAACCTGAATCAGCAGCAGACAAAACTTAAGACATTTGTGTCTCGAGAGAAGGAGTTCCTAAAGCTCAAGACTCAAAGCCAAGATCCAAAGTTCCAAAAATGTCATTTGAATTTAATGTTCAACACTATTTTGCTCAGTTGGTAGAGCAGGTTGTTCAATGACTGAAGGGTTGGTGGTTCGAATACTGCCTCCAACTGTCCACATGTCGAAGTGTCCTTGGGCAAGACACTGAACCCTAAATTGCTCCCAATAGGCCCTGGCAGCGCCTTGCATGGCAGCAGCCGCCCACTGGTGTATGAGTGTGTGTGTCAATTGGGTGAATGTGAGGCTTTGTACAGCCTTTTGGCCACCATAAAAGTGTGGAAAAGAACTATATAAGTACCGACCGTTTACTATTTCACATTTTCACTTTGAAAACAGTGATGAATGAAAGCGATTTACAGCCTGATCCTGTAGGAGTCTGGAGTAAATGTCAGTCTGTAACCACAGATACTGAGGAAATATAAGAACAAACAGGCCACCTACAAACAGCCACATAAAACCAATTGTGAGTCTTCCTTTGTCTTCAGAGCGTCTTCACACAAGAATAATGATTTCAACTTTTGAATATCATAAGATCATAGCGGCCAGTCAGGGGCATAAACTGCTTTTCTTAGGAGCCAGGGGAAGGAGGTAACTCATGGAAAAATATCCAAATGGGTTTAAGAAAAAAAAAGTTTTTGTTTGGTAAGGTTATGTTTTCAATCTTACAGAATTTCTGAGATTTGTTTTTCTCATGAATTTATGACTCTTTAATCTGTGAGAATGTGTTTTTTTCTTATTTCACATTTTCCTGGCAAATTTATTTTTTAAATCTCAGAGAACATCCAAGATTTTATAAGTTAACGATTTAAAATATTTGAAAATTACCTGCTTGCTCCTAGCTTATCCTTTTCTTTTCTTGTCCTTTTGGTTTTTTTTTTTTAAACCTAAAATGGTTCTAATATGGTGCTATACAGTATGTCATAATATGGATAATTATTTTACTTCACCATTTTTCACCTGTAGCTTTTAGTGTTTCAGTATTTCATGTTAATTGCCTTTATATTTAATGGTTCTATTCTTTTATTTTACTTAATGACCTCACTACTGTTTACCTACCTTTTTTTTTATACTACTAACGATCAATAAAGTACCTTTAAAAGACATAAGAATGCTGTCATATCAGTAGCATAAGATTCTCAGTATTTCACTGCCTTCAGTTCACTCCTCACATTTTTTAAAAAAATTTTTCTTTTTTTGTTTAGTTTAAGATAAAAGATATCAGTTATTGCCCTAGTTGCTGCTCATTCACTTCAGTTATTTCTCTAAAAATGTTGTGAGGGTTTGAATTCTGTGAAATGTCACCACGCTCAAAGGAAAGTGAATGTTTTTCTTCCTTATTTACAAGGGTTTTTCCTGGAAGGGACTGCACATCCTTTGGTGTTTTTAAACTGCCTGAACATCACATGGACCGTGACCTCTGAGGGTCTGTTTGACCTTTGTCTGACCTTTGCTTTTATGGGCCAGCCCCCCCTCTTGAGTGCAGCCCTGCCCCTCAATGCACTGACACAGGTGAATAAGCAGAACTTACTGAGTGTTCACACTGTGTACAAACCGATCACTGCTGATTCCAGTCACACATCCTAAAGGAGGGACTGAACAAACACAACCTGCCACAGCTGAGAGTGGAACAGTGGTATGTGCCACAGCAAACCCTGCATTTAACACGGCTTTACTCATACCGCTCTTCAGGGATGATGCTGATTGTTAGTACTCAAGGAGACAGAACTCTGATATGTGGAACCAACACACATTTACAGTAAAAATGAAAATCTTTATATTAAATTCTAGATCAAATATGACACAAAATGAAATGTCTTAAATATAATTGTCATATCAGGGGAAAAAAAATTCTGTATTTTTCAATGGTATTATCAGTTTTTGCATAGAACTGGAGGGATTATAAAGAACAAGCACTAGTAAATGAATAAGTTCTTATCTCATTTTGATGTTGATAGGCTCTTATTCATGACATTCATCCAGTTACATAATATTGACCACAATTCACCGGTGTAGCAATGGTGTGAAAAATAATGTTTTAACCCAAGCCATCATCTTTTCCTAAATCTAACACACTAGTTTTAATTCTAAACCAAGCTAAGTACTTTTGGTGTGTAGGTATGGTGTAAACTGCAACCATGCAAACTTCAAAATAATTTAAGTCACATTCTACATTACATATTCATCCAGAAGACAGTAGCTTTCCTACATGTACAGTCAGCATGGTGGTAAGCACCTCTGCCTCACAGTTAGACCAGGTTCGAGTTGGCCTGTTCTCTCCATGCCACATTGATTCCTCCAGGTCCTCTATTTTCCTCCATCGTTAAAAACAGGTACATATCGATTACTTCTAGGGTCAGTGCCTTTGACCGAGGTGCTGATGCTAATTGAAAGTTAGTCCAAAGGGCCTTAAATGGCAGCTCCAAATGTGCTAATGCTAATGCTAGGTGCTGTGTGTATTAGGATGGGTAAAATAGGTCAAACATGGGGGCCAAATTTCCCTACTATAAAAAAAAAACTGACAACACAGGAAACCCTGTAAAACTTGAATTTGTAAAGTTTATCATGTGAGAGTCCTGCGACACACCTTTTTACCTATGACATCTTTGATCCATAAGAAACTTAAGTTTTACATAATATTACATACACTTTGTGTGTAGGCTAGGATGTAAATAGCTGAATAGCTGCTATATGGCTAATTGCACCAGAAAATAGACACTTAAGTAAATATCAAATCTGATACAGCAAGGTATATAATCCATTTTAACAAACTGATCATATATTTAAAAAATCCGATGTATTTAGGCAAGAACACAAGAAGACTATCTGTTACAAGAATTACTTTTGTAAATAAGACATCAAGTGATTATCAGGTATGAAATATAAAGCACATCTTGCATTTTCTAAAAAAAAAAAAAAAAATTATAAAACTTCATAATAATACATCAAATTCCATATCCTAAACTTATTCAAAGTGGAATAGAAGGTAGGGTTCCCATTTTATTAACTGGATCCTGTGCATCCTGTGCTATTAAATGACACAGGCTACAGGAGGAAGTAGGGGGCGTTTCCTGTGGACAGTGATGGAGAGTATGCCCTGCAGCTGAATGGGGGAGTAGTTGTAGACTTACATAGCAAAAATCAATAAACTACACGTCACAGTATTTTCCATACAGTGACCAAAGCTGGGTTTGATAAATGCCTTTTCATGTCTGGTTTGCAGTCAGTAAAAACAGCTGGGATGAATTCTCCAGCACAGTTCACTACATTATACCTTTTACTGCAAAATGTAAGCCATGTATGTACCACATGGAAGCATATACCAGTAATGTTAAAGTCTGGTTTCATGTTTGAGTGTCTTCACATCTAAATATAATATCATAAAATATCAGAAGCAGAGAAAGCAGAAAGGGCAGAATTATTAAGTTTTTATACGGGATCAAAAGCTCAGTATTTGACATGTATGGTGAAGCTCCTCAGCAGTAGTAGCTGTTAACATGCAGCTCCATGACCTAGTCACAGCCAGTATTCACTGACCCAGTTCTTGAAACTCAGTAGAGAAATAAGTGTACAGAGTAGGTGTGTAATTTTGAGATGGAAAAAGTGTTTGAATCAACCCAAATATGTATAATAATGAATGTACGCAGCAGGATTTGATCATGTTTATGCAGTCTGTCAAGGCAAGTTAACAGGAAATTGTGGATATTTGGGGGCAAAGATAAAATGAAGTGAAATAAGATGATGTACCAGTATAATCAATACACTGCCCTGTACACACATGCTACAGTCTAAATGAAGTGGTATCTCCAAAAAAAATAAATTGACCTTGGACATAGTTCACCTTTGAAGCAAATATCGTAGAGTTTTGATCAGAATTTCAAATGCACTTTGTAGCTGGCGCTGTGCCTGAGGCGGAAAATAAAATCACTGATTAGTGAAATAGCTTCTGTCCTCTGATTTCCTCACAGCCATTTGAAAAACATCACAGGCTGAAAAAAACAGAACAGCAGTAACCGAGTCAGTGTCACTCTCTACATTTTCCTCTCGACTGTGTGATTAATGAGCACTGCCAACCCAGTCCTCTCTGCTGTGGATTAGATTACAGATGCCGAGCCTGTTTGTTCTGATATTTGACGAAGCTGCAATAATAAAGACGTTCATTGTACCATGTGGGAAACAGAATACTCAACAAACCTGTCCATTAAAAAAAAGTTTGAACATGATTGACTTCCTCTGGCTGATCGACTGAAGCATATAAGACAATACTGTGATCTGATGTCACTGGATTAAATCTATCAAACTATAGTAATACTATATTGTGCTTAAAAAATGTATACAATTTTTTTTTTTTTTACAGTTGCTCATTTAGTAATTATGAAAAAAATGCATCTAATTATGAAAATTATGAAATTATTCTAATTATGAAAAAATGCATCTAATAGAAGATCCAAACTCTGCATGCAGATTAAATCTCATTTAAAGACTGAAACTGTTTTAATGCCTCACCACTTTATTAAGTCTTAAATTAGATGCACCAAAATGCAATTACTTAAAGATGTTCACTCGGTCAATATACCTATCAGGTGTCATAAAGACTGATGCAGTTGTGTTACACCTTCAGAATTCAGTCAGATTTATTAAGTTATGCTGGTCACACACACACACACACACACACGCACACACACAAACTGACCAGTTCTCAGAGCTAACGGCTAATGTAGCTGGGAACTAGCTACAGCTGGAGGATAAACAGCTGATCTTGACTAATTCTGAATCTGAAATCAGAATTTCTCTAGCAGGTTAGGGTTTTAGGTTATGAAAACATGGAAATGCTAGTTTTCCAAACTTGCGCCAACATCTTTTGCTGTGTTTTCACAATCTGGAGATAATCTGTGCTAAATTGATCAATTTTACTTTTGAGTACCAAGGCCCTGCGATGAACTGGCGATGCATCCAGGGGGTTTCCTGCCTTCACCTGATGTTATCCGGCCGCCCCACAACCCTGTTGAAGAATGAGCGATTCAGAAAATGAATGAATACCAACATGAAGCCCAATGAACAATAAACCTCTGTATCCCATCAGCTGGACTCTAAATTGTTCCAAAATGCTTCAGACACTTGCTCTTGTTTTTGTTAGTTGTTACAGTTTCCTGTTGTAAGAACCATCATCATCACCATCATGTTTGGGTTGAAATCCCCTGACACCTGGTTTCCATTTCAGAAATATGTTGATTGAATCGTTCACCATGCTCATACTTATATCACTCACACTGGGTGGAAAAAAACACAAGATGCAAGTGGAAGAAATTGATTTTGATTGACTTCCTGCAACCCATCATTTCGTATGCTTTTAACATGTCCTCAACTAGTTGATCATGATTCGAGGCTCTGTGGTTGCCCAGAAAATTCTCCCCCACTTTCTCTTGGAAACTTAAGCTGTTAATTCCAAATAGCTGAGCTGTGAAAGAAATACAGGACCAACAGTAGTCACTTTTCCATTGACCCTCAAATTGCGCAAACATAACTTGCGCATAAAAATTTACCTAATGGAAAACACGACAATTTTGCCCAAACTCTCATTTTTCTATTAAAAGTTTTGCGCTGGCAAGCGAAGAAGAAGAGTTTTAAAAGGAACATGGCGCAGTATGTGTGGACACACCAGGAAACTGAATAATTTTTAATTTAGTATGGGATGGAGGGGTGATATATAATAATAATGAATATATCTGTAAATCAACACAATATTTACGTTTGTTGCCATGTTTATGGAATGACTTCTCCTGTCATCTCACGATAATAAACAAATCATCGCATTTGTTATATAATGGAAAACCAGACATTACGCACTTCTGTTTTTTTCGACATTTAGTAAATATCGGGAAAGTTTTGCACATATATCCAATGGAAAAGTGACTAATTAGTTCTACAATCTGAGATTCAATGAAAATTCCAGAATTTTATGTCGTGTCACTTTAGACTAATCATAAATGTTCTTTCAGGTATTGAAAGTATCTGAATTTTGATCACTTAGAACTTAGAAAGAGTTGAAAACTGGATCAAAAATAGGTTGTCCAATCTCAGATCCAATGAAAATTCTAGTTTTGTACTACACTAAATGTATCTTTCAAGTTGTGGAAGCCAAACGATTTTGGAATTTCACATAGAATTTAAAGAACTAAAACACTGGCACGACATGGTACCAGTGGTCGTATATTAACCCATACAGACCCAAACAGCAACTGGCAACTAAAATCATCTACTGATCTAAAATGTTTAATAACTTCTGTTCCATTAATCCTATCAAAACATGTAAATAATTGGTGTAAAATGCAATTATTTGTCTTTTCATGGTCATCAGATATGACCCATTTGGATGTTCAGAGGCTCCATAGTGAACATGGAAACACCGTCATCTTCTACAACATTGATTCACCAGTAAAACCCATGGAGTTTGATAAATGACAGTGGTTGTAGATGCTTATTTTTACGTTCAGTTATTGTTATCTTTGCTTAAAAAGTTTCTTAACATACTAACCCTCAACTTTAATCTGAGCTTCCATGAACAGCTACATGAATAGTGGATTAAATACAGGAAAATACGTGATTTTCACTGAAAAAAATGCAAAATACAGAGGATAATATTTTAATAAATGGTGATAAATTCATTTGGGAACTGCCACAAAATGAATAAATGAATGAATCACCTCATTTAGGCCAATTCAGGCTTTTTTTTTCTCTCGGTAGTAAAATCATTGTTGACATGTGGTATCAATTTCACTTTGACAGAGCTACATAAACACATACCTTCACCTCTAAGTTTTCTGTTTTTGTACCAGACTTTGGCGATGAATACAAAGTTAAAATCTTAGTCTGTATGAGAGGCGAGTGTAGAGGCTCACACTGCGAGGAAATGATGCATGTCTGTTCCCTGAAGTGCACAGTGAAACAGAGCTGTGAGTGATCGTTAGTGACTGAAACTGCCAGAAATTCAAGCCCAGTGAGTTCAAGAGTAATTCTGGATAGTAGACTAGTTAAAAAAACCTTTAAAATCAGCACTTGTCTTACATATTCATCCAGGAAACTTTTTGATATTGAGAATTATAAATGAGTTTGGTGTTTGACAAGGTTACAGCACTTATTGGGTTTTCATTTCCCATTAAACATGTTGTAAAGAAATGAAGGGGTTCTGTCCAGTGAGAGGATCTTTAATCTGAAATAGATATCGTATGTCTCAAGTTGCTGGACGTAGGAAAAGACTGACTTAGTCACTGATGCATTATTCTTCTCAAACATGAACAGACGTGATTGACAACAATACTCTGTTCACCTTAAGCATGCATGATGATAAGTGTGTTTGGGAATCTCAGGAAGTTAAACACTCCCTACTTGTCTCTTCAATGCCATGACACCACATATACAAGATGTACAGCACATAAGCTGTACCCACTTCTGTCTGAGGGTGGCTTTGTTATTATATGTCATCACACCTGGAACAATGGTAGAGACTGACATCCCTTCTTTTTCTACAATGTGAAAAAAACACATCAGTCAGTATCTTGGTGCCTCCAAAGACTCAGAAATGTAAACAGTTGTGTTAACTATGCAAACTCTCCTCTACTTTTTGAGTGGCACATGAATGTGTGTGTGTCATAGACTATGATCAGTGAATGCCATTCTGAGATTACATTATACTGAGGCTAATGGAACAGAGGTTAGCTGGATGTGACATTGGTATTTCAGCTCTCTAAAAGTGTCTCTATAAAGTATGATATTCTCCAATCAGACTGTATGTCTGCTCTCAGATTCCACTCAGTCATTAACCCCACATTCAGACTGTTTCCATTAAAATGCCTGTGTTTCTAAACTTTTGGTACAAACTGTTGCAGCATTAGAATTGTGTTCTCAGTCTCGCTGCTCAACTTCCTTAGGATCTGTCAGAGGAGATGAGATGGAGTTATTGAACTGCTCTGGTTTTCCAAGCAGAAATAATGCCTTCATTGAATTTGTGCAGGACATTGCCAAAATATGAAACACAGATATGTAGAAATAACATTATAGCTATCAGCGTCATTGGGGTGCCTGAGTCGTGTACTTGTTGGTTAATGACAATTTGTTTTAGAAAAAAGGGTCAAAATGTTTGACCCCATCTCCCTTAAGCCTGAAGGGGAAGTTGTTGCATCAACATAGTCAAATAAAATGAGACCAGGGTATCATGCGCCTGAAATACTTGGGGCGTGATTATTTTCCAGGCAGTCATTCCTGCTCTCCCATTATCGCTACTGTCAGTGAAGCTTATCTCGGGCTGCCTGACTCCCCCAGCCATGGCTCAGACACATCCTCCAAGCAACACGACGCATTGTTCTAATGAGGTTACAGCCTGAAGCAGAGTGATTTGTTTTGTAGACGTTATTATGGTGGCCTTTTGGCTGGCCCCTTAATTTCATCAGTGAAGCACTATTAACCAGCAAAGGTCTTTTGGGAAAATGTACCATGCTGAGGGACCTCTTGACATCCTCACAGTGGCAGTTGTGCAACCTTGCATACCAGAGTTTTTAGAAGTGACGATTCACGCTATTCATTCATAATTATGGGCTAAGATGTCTTGAATTAGATTTGGTGGTTTGTTTTGATAAAATGAAGACACCCCTTTTATTTTCTGTAAATGACTCTTCACATCTAAGAATGTCCTAGTGCTCAATCACCATGTTTAATTTCTAAAATTACAGCATTTATTTCATTCATTTGGATCTCCATATGCTTTGGTTTAGGCCATCACTATTCTTCCTGGAGTCCACACCCGACACAGTTGTCTTTACACTGCAGTGCACCAATTACAAAAACACCCACATGCAAAACAAAACAAACCAACACAAACAACAACTAAAAACCATTCATCACAATTACTAAACAAAAACAACATACATGTGATACAGGACCTAGTTCAATTAACAGTACCTTCCAAAAAAAAGTAGTTTTTTAGCATACTTTGTAAATATTCAGATATATTTCACAGTTATATATCAATATAATATCAATCAATTAAACATTACCAGACACCAAGCATTGTTTTGCAAATAAATACTCTTTCAATAATTCTTTAAATCTATGTTTGTTGTTTTCTTGAATGATTCGTCCCGGCAGAGCATTCCATATCACCATAATGACTCCTAATATATTGTCACCTTTAATGCCAGGTATTTAAAACACTGATTTGCAGATGGACTCATGTTTGTGGAACCTCATAAACATAGGCAGTGTCGAAACTTCCATCCTAACATGCTGATTAGCAGGCTAAAACCATATGTCTGCCCAAACTTATAGTAGAAAACCAATGGTTTTGAATTGTATACTACTGCTGGGTAAATATTACAATATGCCAGCACTGGACGCTTCATATCATGTCAAATATTTATCCTACAATGCACTGCAGTTAAGTTTGCCATCATGGTGCCATAAAACTAATTTTGGGATCCAAATAGTCAACAACAGTGGAGCCTGTATGCTTGCTTAGTCGTTTACTTCCTTTTTTAATAAAGCACCAGGGCTAAATTCATTAATTTAACTAAAATATTGTTACAAGTGCACTTCTCTGTTGTCAGCTTTTACTTGTAGTAGACTGTGAATTGTAAGTGTCTTAAAAACTTTTTTAAGCTCCTAGTCGTTTTTCAACATTGTATCGCTTCATTTCATACTCAGCTGTGTATTAACATAAATTGTTACTTGATTTACCTTCCCCTGAACTGGACAGCTCAGATAAAGAACTGATAAACTGAACACAAAATGTGACAATGTGGAAACACCTCATACAAGTCTTGCTGTAATCAATAAAGTCTGGATTTTGCAGATGTAATGGGATCTGACATTAGCATCAAACTTCACCCCCCCCCAAAAACATCTAACTGTACGTATCAGCATCATCCACTTCCTCTGATCTTTATCGTCACATGCAAAGTGGTAGAATGACTAATGGATGTGTTACATGGATTCAGGGACACAGAACTGCAGAGGATTGAATATAGATGAATAAACATGGTTGGATCCAGAAGAAGTAAGTGATGTCATGACTTAACAACTAGATGACAAAAGGTGCCCAGTGGCAGGTAGTTAGTAGTATTACACACTTGTGGGTGCAACTCATAGGGTTACGAATTCACCAATAGAGTGTATAGTATAGTATAGTGTAGTATAGTACAGTATCACACAGATGCTGTTACAGTCTGTAGTAGTATATAGGTCTGGAAAAAAATAAAGAGACCACTGCAAAATGATCACTTTCTCTGATGTTAACATTTATAGGTATCTGTTTAAGTAAAATGAACATTTTTGTTTTATTCTCCAAATTACCGACAACATTTCTCCCACATTCCAAATACAAATATTGTTATTTAGAGCATGTATTTGCAGAACACAACACATGGTCAAAATAACAAAAAGATGCAG
>JAPQRP010000020.1:22850571-22879899 GCA_037367295.1 Apogon hyalosoma
GGATCAGGTGTTTATTCAGTAGAATAAGGTGTGTTTGTGTTGGAATTCAACAGACACAGGAATGGAATGGCTGTCATCCATGCAGACATGCTGATTTCACAGGAAATTGCAGTGGTCTCTTAATTTTTTCCAGAGCTCTACACATGTTGATAGAGGTGGGATTGATCCATCTAGCAAGGAAGCTTTCAGTGCATCTGAAGATACTTTCTACTGTTTATTTGCAAAAAATGTGGGGATCATTATTACAGATATCATGTCTGGAGTAAATAGGATGGAATTCCAGACCCATTTACTAATATTTCAGATGGTGAAACACATTAGAGGCCCATTAGACTAGAGTTACATCCACTTTGTTGTATTATTCTCAGCACACACAAGGTAGATTTGTTCATGTCAATGCGTTTTGTACTTCATATCATACCACCACCAAAAAAGAAAAGAAATATCAGGAACTTTTTCATCATCCTAAGTAATTTTCAATACAGTAATGAGTCAGAAGTATTATAAAATGTTTTGTATTCAGGAAACACATGAGTATGTTAGACAAAAGGAGCAGAAAGATGAGGAAACAAGTGCATGTTCAGGGTTTAGGTGAGATACTAGTTATAAATTAGATTAGTTAATGTAATTTCAGAAAGTCTGAATATTTGGCCTTTGAGTTTATTTTGGAAAAAAATGAAATAGAATGTTTAGCGTTTTATTGGGAGAAGGTCATGTAAGAAGATCCTACTCTCTCAGTCTTAGGAGCTGTAGATAAACAGTGTCATATTAACCACATGTTATATTATTGTATCTAATGTGGGTTTGTGATTGTGTCTCTATAAACTATTACAATCCAAACTAAGCTCTTGCAACTTTGTGTCTTTGAAACTGAACTTTGTTAGTGTACAAATACTTTTTACCAGATATTTATAAAAAACTAATTATTCACAACAATATTCTAGTGTTCAGCAGACTAAGGTTCAAGGTTACTTTATTTATAGCCATGGATAGATATGTTTCACAGACAGAGTAATTGCATTTGGCATTACAACAAACACACATTGAATCTGTTAGGCAGGTACTTGATCAAGTGTCAAGACAAAAAGTGTTCAGTGTTCCACCGTTCATCAACATAGCAGCATGGATAAATAAAACAATAAAATAAATAAATAATAAAAATAAAAAAGATCATAAAATGGGATCAAAGAAATAAAAACAAGATGCAATAAAACACAATAGAAACCTCAAGATAAAAACAGTCTGGGATAAAAGCCAGGATAAGAACATAAATTAAAAAATTAGAAGTCACAATACTAATAAATAGAGCAAATAAATAAGATGAATAACTAAATAAAGTGCAGTGTCACTATTTCTTATTGAGCTCAGTGACGGCGACAGGAACAAAACTGTGTTTAGAATGCTGTGTCCTGCACCTCGGGACTAAAAACCTCCGTCCAGAGGAAAGGAGCTGAAATTCACCCCGTAAAGGATGGGAGTCATTATTAAGAATTGATGAATCCATCCTCTATACCTATTTAGTGTACAGGGAGGCGGGACCAGACTGGGACTCACCAATCAGACGACTGCATCATCTGACTATTTGATTGAGTGAGTTTTTCTCTGCAACTGAGGTCTGACCGAACCACGCCACCGGGCAAAAAGATAAAACAGACTCAATAAAGAACAATAGATTTCTTGCTTGGTTTATACATAAATTTTAGGAGGAAAAATTATTGAGGGTTTTACTTAAATGTATAAATGCCTTATAGTGAAGCCATAATGTTATCTTCATACATTAATGTAAAGCCCTGCATAAATGAATAATTAAAGTAGAAGCAAATAACTTTCTACTTTATATTGTCTTCCCTTCTCTGCCTACTGACAGTGGTAGAGATTAAATAGTACATGTATTGATTGTTACTTGATCCATCTCTTATATTCTGTATCTCAGGTGCTGTGCAGTAACAGATATCTCACTAGCAAAAAGCATCTGCTCACACTGGTCAACAATGATTTTGCTACTGGGAGAAAACACCTCATTTTATCTAAATCAGGTCACTGATGTCAAATCTGAAACCAGAATTCCTAAAACATGTCAGGATTTTGAGTGACGCACCAGTATGTTATAGCTGTATGAGTTCCAAGTGATCAAAATTCAGATGTTTTCAATACCTGGAGGAACATTTTTGATGAGTCTAAAGTGATATAATGTAAATTCTGGAATTTTCATTGAACCTCAGATTGTAGAACTTAGTGTTGATCCTGTATTTCTCTCAAAGCTCAGTTTTTTAGAATCAGTAAAATTTAAATTAATCCATAAAGACCCAATGCTACTTTTGTGGCAGTTCACAAATTAGTTTTTCTCTCTATTACCCCTTTCTTACGTGATTTATCATTGTTTATTGTAATATTATCCTCTTTATTTTGCATTTCTTCAGCAAAAATTTGGTATTTTTCTATATTTCACTAACTGATCATGTAAATGTTCAGAAAACCTCAGATTAAAGTTGAGGATTATTATATCAGAAACAGAGAAAACTGAAAAAAAGTGACTTTTTAAATATATCATTACTGACTTCATAAATATATCATTAACTGAACATAAATCCAGTGTCTCCATCCACTGTCATGGATCCAACTTCCGGGTTTTACTGGTGAATCAGTGTTATAGAAGATGATGGTGTTTCCATGTTCCCTACAGAGCCTCTGAAAGTCCAAATGGGTCATATCTGATTACCATGAAAAGACAACAAACTGTATCATTTTATACCAATTATTTACGTGTATTGATAGAATTAGTGGATCAACAGGTTTAGATCAGTAGATGGTTTTGGTCACCAGTGGATGTTTGATTCTTTAAGGGTTAATTTGATAACATTGTACAACATTTTCTGGTTGACCGTAGAGCCTGTATTATGATCGATTAGTTGTGAAAGCAACAGATGTGTTGCAGAATGTGGCTCAAAATAAATTTCTGCCACTTATACTTTGATTTTTTGCCACCCGGTTTAGGTGGTGTGAGGAGCTGGTGAAGGAGTTTCATCAAAGGGAACCATGTACCTGGGGCCTGCTGTTCAAACTGTCTTTAACAGATCGGATACAGGTCACATATGGGCAAAAAACATCTGATAAGGGCCACATTTGCCTGCAGTCTGAATGTAGCCTAAGTGTCTAATAAGAGTTTTCTGCAGGCGTTCAATCATGGTTCTTTTATTTGGTCAGACTTTGTGGCAAATAACAGCCTGCTCTGGTCCTGTACTGTCAGTCTCAAGATGTTCTCTTTGTTTCTGAATGGAATCTTCTTGGCAGCGTCTAATGCCCTCTGATTTCAATACAAACCTCATTCTGGCGACCGGAACAATGAATGTCTGGGAGCACGGAACTGCTCTGACAAGCTTTGTAGAGAGGATATGGGTGATTATAAGTGTCTGTGTTTATCTGCTGTGTAATCCTTTGGGTGTTTGGACTGAGCCTTTGAATTTTTCTATTTCTCATCATAACAAACAAAGCAAATAATTTCTTTTACAACAAAGGGTGTCTCAGTCTGTGTTTAGGTGTTTTTTTTTAATCATCAGAAATTCAGCTCTGAGATGAAACCTCACTGATAGTGAATTCGTTTTGTTGCAGCTACACATATAGGGCATCCAGTGACAGGATTCTGAAAAGCTAAATCAAATCATGCATATATGGTAAAAAAAAAAACAAAAAACCTGCCTGTCAGACTTTTATTTTGACAGTTATATGGAAAGACTTCCTGTAGGCTGTCTGTTTCCATGGTAACACCAACATATGTTTGAGAAGTGACAGACTAAGTTTACTGTGTTGGTTGTGAGGTAAATGGAAGTGCTAATGTGACCCAGTTACCTCCAACTGGGATGATGTACAATGGCAATAAAAAGAAACTGAAACTCTGGGATGTGATATGAATTCACTAGGGAGCAAGTAACCATTAAAATAGCAGCATCGTCAAGATTCGAAACAGCTAAACAGGTATTAACTGAAAATAACCTGTGAAAACATGTAAAAGAAAAAAAGTATTAATGATTTCATAAAGTAGGTCACAACTTATAAGAAATATTGAGAATCAGAGTCGGAGGATACATGCACTTATCAGCCATAACATTCAGACCACTGACAGGAGAAGTGGAAATAATACTGATTAATTCATTACAATGGACCCTTTCACCAGGCTGGATATATTAGGCAGCAAGTGAACATGTAGTCTTTGAAGCTGATGTGTTGGAAGCAGCAAAATGAGTAATGTATGAACCTGAGTGACTCTGACCAGGTCCATATTGTAACGGTGGTGACTGGGTCAGAGCATCTCCACAACTGCAGGTCTTGTTGTTTGTTCCTGGTCTGCAGTGGTTAGTACAGACCAAAAATGGACTAAGAAAGGACATCCCAATATCAGGACAGCTGATCATCTGTGGGAGGTGTTGGACAAATAAATCTGATCCATGGAGGTCCACGTCTCTACTTCTAGGACTTCAGGGATCTGCTGCTAACGTCTTGGTCCAGATACCACAGCACACCCTCAGAGGTCTGGTGGAGTCAGAGCTGGTTTTGTGGAAAAAGGCGAACCTACATAATATCAGACAGGTGGTAATAATGTTCTGATCCCATAGATGCTGGACTGGTTGAGATCTAGTTGTTCTTTGATCACTTTTGGTAGGTATAGGATTCCCCTAATATAGAATACACCTTTTATGAAGTATTTCACATCTTCATACTTTGTGTTTCATTTGTCAGCCTTCATCTGTGCCGTGCAGTTCAGGGTAAATACAGTATGTAAGTCGTGTAAATACACAGCTGAGCATAAAGTGAAACGATGCTGTGCTGTGAACAGACCAGGAGCTTTAACTTAAACTAATGATCTACTGCAGATGAAACACTGACCAAGGAAACTAATTATTGTATTTGATTTAAATAAATGAATTAAGCCCTTTCTGAAACTTAAGTAATGCCTCATTAAAGAAAGACATAACAATAAAGGAGCATCAAGGCTTTTCTGTTGTTGACTGTTTGGAGCTGGAAATTAGTTTTATGGCTTCATGACATCAGACTTAACTGGATAACTGAAAATATTGTGGCTAGAGGATTTACTCATAACAGAGGCTCCTACTCATGCAGCTTTTTTTTTTTTTTTAAAGAGCAATTAAAACAGAGTTTGTCTGTATCCCAGCACTCATGTTATTCAAGCTTCTCAAATGCAGCATAAAGTAAATAACATGGCATGATGGATTTAACTGGGACATGACATTAAACATCGTAATACTTCAATACAAAGCAGATTCTCGCTTCCTATTTATCTATTTATTATATTTACCCCACCCCCCAAAGGGGAGGTGAGGGTATTGTTTTTGGTTAGTTTTTTTGTCTGTGTGTTTGTTTGTTTGTCAGCAACTTTACACAAAAACTACCTGACCAATTTCCATGAAATTTTCAGGAAAGGTGCAAGGTGGTCCAGAATAGATCCTATTACATTTTGGTGAATGTAGGTCAAACGTCAAGGTCAAGGTAACCAAAAATGTGTTTTCACAATGATAAGAGATAAGGCAAATCAAGTAAAATGTTTGCGAGGGGTGGGGTTTGTTGTGCCTGGCACCACTTGTTTTAATATGTGACAATTATATTCAATAATCAAAAACGCCACTGGCATTAATTTCAGTAATGTTTCCAACCACGTTCAGTACCACAGTTATTGGTACATAGTTTGAGCATTTAGAAAGGAAAGGACAGCTGTGTGTGATTCATACAGCCTTGTTACAAACAGCTCTGCTCAACGAAGCCACATCCCCAAACAATTAACTAACATTTGAACAGAATGAAGATCTGCATGAGTGTAGTATTGTTTGGTCTCTGAGGGATTCTAATTTAGAGGTGTTCAGGTTCAGGCTCGTTCTAAGATGAGCTCATGGGACAGAAGCTGCCTTTTGACAGGTTTAGCTACAGCAGCACCAACAATGACAATGAGATTAGATGGAGCAACTCACCTTGTCGAAGGGTGTGACCAAAGCCAAATTCAGCTTGTCTCAAGAGAATGAAAACTATTACCAATGTTCATTTTTGTGTAGTTTGTTGATTGTGATATTGGCCGACAGCCCTCTACACAACAGTATTTTCTGATCATGTTAACCTAGTGGGTAAAGAGACAGGTGGGTCCAATCAAGTGAAAGTGAACTTCAACATGAAAAAGTAAATTTGCCCAGATCATTTATCCACTGGGCTCATTTTTTAGCTAAAGATCTCTATTTTATGGAACTATTATCCTTTTAAAAATACCACTTATAGAAAAAAAGTTACAACCAATTTTATCGAAGGTACTTTTTACACCATGGCCATAGCTCAAATTTGACACAAAAAATAATGTCTAAAAAATTTGAAAATGTCTTTAATCTGTTGATTATATAGTTGATTAAGTTCAAGGTATTACGTTTTCATTATTTTGTGAATATTATTGATATTTATGAGTTTGAACATTTGTGAGTTGCTTAAAAGGCCCTGTCCACATGTTGGCATTAAATATGTTAAAGCTGTGTATGACTTCCATCATCAATTTTTCATCAAATCTGTAAAACCCGAGTCATAGCCTAAATATCAGGAATCCGTAAGCCTTTCTGTGGTTACTCACCTGAATCCCTTCCCTCACGGTGAACAATTTTGAAGTGACTCTTACACTTACATGACAGAGACTGTTGAACATGAAATGTGTCCACGTGTTACCGCTTGATCGGACCCAGGTGTATCCTCCAAATATAGTCAGCTCACTGTTGGTGATGCCACATTTCCAATTAATGCTAACATTATATAATGCAGATAAGTAATGCTAATAGGCCAGGTTGTAAATGTACACTGGATGAGATTCTGATGGTCTTTTTAATGTAACTTTACAGCCACAGCTACAGTCGAGCTGTATGACAGGAAAAAAAGTAGTACCTCTGTTTTTAGGATCTGATATCCTTACTTTATCCTGGAACGTTGCTGCGCTGCTGGCAATAATATCTGTCATCATCCTATAAAGTTGAGTAGAGACAGAGAAGCCCTGTGGTGAGACTACACAAACTGAGCTTTTATTTTATTTTCAGAAGCAATGGAAAAGGAGCAACATATCTGTGTAGCTGCAGTAATATAACCTAAACACTGTTGTCAGCTGAGACTTAACAGAGGCTGGGACTAACGTACATAGCTGTGACAGGTGGTGATGTGTTGCCTCCTTGGCACTCACTTCACAACAACAACAGAGAATGACCTCTGACCCCCAATAAATGGACTTAAGTCACACACATCACACATAGGTTACCCATAATTCAACCCTCTGAGAGTGAAAAGGCTAAGCTGATGACATCATCAACATCCAAAATGGCAAAAATTAACCATCAACACAAATTTTGTTAATATAAAAGCAGTGACTTAGAATAGAGTCACCAGTGTAGGCTAAATGGGATTCAACTGGAACTAGGATTTTTTTGACCATGCAACTACAGTAACTGTCATTGGGTTTGTATTTGAAACTAATTCCGTTTTGTTGCCTCCTGAGCAAAACACAGGCCCAGTCATAGCTCTTACGATAAAAGGTGATGTCACATATCTGTTTGTGAGTAAAGGATGATTCAGAAACATTTGACACTTCGATTGTTTGGTCACGGGATGCTCTTTGTGAGGGTAAATAAATTGCAAAGCTCTTTAAGTGTTTATTATTCAGTCATGAATGTATAATGTTCATAACAGACACATATTACAGGGGTTCAAATTGTTGACTATAGTAAACAGTTTGCAGTTCTGTTTCAGTTTCTGTGAATTGCTGTGATACATACTGGGTCACACTGTACAATAAGCAGCGAGTGTATAAAATGACTGAGCTGTGTCCTACTAGAGGGAGCCCAGGGCCAGGAGTGGATGAAAGCTGGGACTGGACGCAATGAAAAGCAGATGTGCACTGAAGCACCCAAATATTTACCTTAGAAAAGACATGGCATGCGTTTGTGCACGTGTCATCGTTTAGGCACTACCACTCACCGCTGTGTTCAGTTTGGCTTTGCTTTGTTTAGTTATGAACTTTATTAGGTCTGTGATCCAGCAGATGCTACTTTTGCAAAATCAGATTACAATTTAGATCCTCTCCAATTGATATAAACAAAGGTATCGTGTGAACCGGACTTCAGTCAGGCTACCTCCGCTGTGTGATCTTTGATACGCTACACTCTGGATGTCACAGTCACATCAAAGTGTCATGAATGAAGTCCCACATTCTTTTCGTGCCATCAGCTCTGCTCTAAATAGAGATTTTTAAATAGACAATAGTGTCTATAAATACTTCCCAGTTCTGCTCCATTTTGACTTTTGTGGAACTCCTCTTGCAGTGACTCACACTCTACTCCCAAACATGTGCTGTTATTTATTTTTAGACGCTTTGAGGATGATCTCTCGGATGGGATCAGATTCTCAGGCACGCATGCAGACCTCTTCTTGAGGCCCAACAAAATTACCCATTAGCTTGTTTTAATGGCCAGAAAAAGCAAATGTCTCACATCTGAAAACAAGTATGCTTATACGAATGCAGGAATAAGGTTACACATAGAAATCTTTACAAAAAGGTTATAAATAAAACCTTCTTGCTCTTCTCAGAGGTCTCTAAAAATAACCCAGAATGCCACAGCTTATTGCAGCTTCACTAGATGTTCATGTTTTCCATTGGCTTGCATATTAACTGCCATATTTACAGGCATTTAATTGATTTCTGCCTTTCTAGTTAGAAATAACACAAAATTCAGTTGTTACTTTAAATATGAATATTTAATGCTTTATCAGCCTGAATCAGAATAGATAAAAACAGCACTTCCTGAGGGATTACACATTTTCTGCTTCAAAATACTCCTTTTTTTGTGTTTAAATGAGCTGAAAAAAATGCATCATTTAATTAAAAAAAAAAAAAAATTTCACCTAACCAATCATAATGAATACTGTCTTATAATTAAAGTGCATACCATTTTTTGTAATTTCCACAAGAATAAATAATATGTCATGGCTGCAAGTGTGATATGAGACACACTGAAATCATCCACATCTTTAATTAAAACGCTGAACTGAAATCTGTTCACTTGTCTCAACACTGAGGCATTTTACTAAATCTGTCATCACAGCATTAAATACGTAAGCATGACCAAGCATCAACACCTGCACAGATGATTCTAACACATCACCCCATAAATAATCTCCGACAGTCAGCTGTTTCACACGAACATGGAAAGAAAGCGTTGGGAAATGAACGGGTGTGATTCTATGAAACAGTGAAATGGATTTCTGATTCTGCATTAATGTATTTATGTGAAGTTTCTACTGACTAAGTTTACACTGAGTGGTTTAACTGTGTAGAAGGACTTTATCTGTATGCAGAGTGAGCTCCTGTGTAATGCAGACTCCTCTGTTGCCATTAGGAGTACATTATAGCCTTTCATACTATTATATCCAGTCAATTTAATGTCAGATGACAGAATGATGGTGGCTGGATTTGTGCTTGAATCTTGTCTTGGATTGAATTATTTTTGAGTATAAGGATAAAGCTCATATTGTTTGATTGTTGTTTGAATTATTATTTTCCTTATTGATTAAGTGCATTGATCAATCAATGCACAAATCTAAAGTTATTATAAAAAAATTAACCAAAAAGCAAACCATCTTGAAAAATGATTTGATTTTCATGGCACTTGCTAATTTTTTGACAGAATTACTAATCAATGCATGTAGTAAATAAGGCCCTATCTTTCCTTTAGGGGCCTCAAGGGCACCTCAGATTGTTTCACTAGTGGATTAAAGTATATTTGGCGTGCCACATTTGGCGCATTTACAGCGGCAGGTTAGTGTATGTAGGATTAACATGCTAAGGTCATGGTGCAAAAGCATGCGTCACTCTTTTATTTCTGGACACCAGTGGAGGAATATGGCATGCAGTAGTCTTTTGGGAATGTGTTAACAGGAAATACATAAATGATCATCAATTTTCTCCTTGACAGACAATTCTAAACCCATTAAATGTTTAATTATAGAGTTTTCCTCCATTTACGAAAGGATGTTATGTTGGATGTTGATGGGTTCGAGTTATTTTAAGTCTTAACTCCATGTTTTGTTTTGTTTTTTTTACCATTATCCTTATCATATTTATGAAGGAAAGCTGGCAAGACCTGCTGTACTCAGTTAAAACATATGCTGTACATAGTCAGTCAGTAATCACTTTTCCATTAACCCTCAAATTGTACAAATATAACTTATGCATAAAAATTTACCTAATGGAAAAATAACAATTTCGCAAAAGCTCTCATTTTTCAATTAAAAGGCAAGAGGTGGTTTTTCGGGCATAGCACAAGTGGTATATCACGCAAAACTACAATGGAAAGACTTTTTTCTGCAACTAGAATCATGTGAATAAAAACAAAACAAAAAAAACCAGACGTTGACGGATATTACAACAAGGAAAGAAGAGTTTTAAAGGAAAGATGGTGCGGTATGTGTGGACACACCAGGAAACCCAATCATTTTTTAATTTAGAACAGGATAGAGGGGTAATATATAATAATAATGAATATATCTGTAAATGAACATGATATTTACATTCGGCGCCATGTTTATGGAATGACTTGTCGTGTCATCTCGCAATAATAGATAAACAAATCATCGCAGTTGTGATTTAATGGAAAAACCAACATTATGCACTTCTGTTTTTTCGACATTTAGTAAATAAGTTTTGCACATATGTCCAATGGGAAAGTGTCTAGTGTTCATTTCACCAAGTATGACTTTAATGAAAAAATATATAAGATTTATGACATGATCAATAGTCGGTCCCAGGAATTTCTGTTTGGTGCTTGGTTAGAACGAGCCTGACATGCTGTAGGTTAGAGTAAGTTATGGTAACAATGGATGCTCTTAAATATATTATGGAATAGCAGTCTAAGTATCAATGATGTAACTGGTTATTTGACTTAATTGTGTACATAAATGTCTGTAAATAAACAGGCTGAGTCCATAGACTGGAGTCACCATCTTGGCTTTTTGGGGCAAGAAGTGATTATCTTAGGACAATATTATGGAGGTAGGGAGGGCTGATGGGTGAACAGTGGCAGGAATTTTAGTGTAACTCAGCATCCTGTTAAGGTTAGTTCAATGAACAAAAGTTCTGAAAGTCAATTACAGTCTCATCAAACCCTTCTATTAACCCTTCAATCTTAAAAACAAAGGAATAACATAGATAACATCCACAAGTACATCTATTAGAGGTTCCTAATGAAGAAAATCAGACCAGAATCAGTCCTGAAAAAATTACTTTGTATTTCTAGAGAGAAGTTAATTATCCAGGGCTTTTTGAGGTCAGTATTATCAGTGGTGTTACACAGTAGACACCAGCACATTGGCATTGGTATCAGTCTTTTTCTTGCCTCTTGACTGCATCTGTTTTTCCAACACAGAACTCTGACCATTGTTTCTACAGTCTTGTGGTATATCACCTCCATCTATGAGAAAAAGAAAAGTCCTGATTATATCTTTTTGTTTTCAGTATAGCTCCATATCCATATGGTTTCATCTCCCAAATGAAGACATTCATCACAAAACCATGAGTTTTCGCCCACACTGTATTTCAAAGCTTTAACATAAAGATCTACTGTGGGTTTTGTTCAATGTCAGGAGAGAGAATGTTTTTTGTTTTTCTTATGTAATAACCACCCTAGTTTCTCTAGAATCTAATAAAATATCACATAAATGTCGTAATTACCTGTTACATGAAGGTGTTGTTTTTTAAGGTACACCCTAATCCACAGAGGGATTCTGCGGTCAGCTCTGTCTCAGAGTCTACCTTAAACTGTCAAGCGAGGAACACTTTTGGGTTTGTCCCATAAGCAGCAAATTACACATCACTCCTGGATATAAAACATCTGGACAACAAAAGGCTTGTAGGAGTTTACAGTGAGGCAGCTGTGAGTGAGTGCAGCAGACGGTCTGATTCCTTCAACATGACTCGTGCTCTGCTCGTGTTGGCGTTGTCTCTGCTGGCCACGGTGGCAGCCCAGTACCATGATCAACACGACATGCAAGACATGGCCTGGGTCAACGGCTACCGGCAGGGCTTCAACTTCCAGTGTCCCCATGGGGAAGTCCTCGTGGCCATCAGGAGCTACTTTAGCGCGAGGGATGGTTCGGATCGTCTGTGGTCTTTTGAGTGCCAGCCCACACCTGAGGGTCTGGGGGAGCCCACTGACTGCTGGTGGGATGACATCAACCGTGCTGGGATGGAATGGTAGGTCCTCTGTCTTATATCATGGTTTTGTGTCCCTTGTTGTCCACTTCTCTTATGCCAGCTCTATAAGGTTGGTAAACATTTACATCTGCTTAGATAGTTTGGATAAAATGTGAATTGAACCAAAGATATTTCTTCATTTTCAACCTTAATGAACCACTAGCTCACCAGAGACCCACATAAAGGTCAGGTTAGGGTTCCTCTTGAGCCATGTTTCAACTGATGTAGTTTAAGTTTGTTTTACCCATATGCAAAAACCATAAATTAGAACATGTCTAATCCTCTAACATCAACATTAATTCATGCATTTTGGGCTTAATTTGACTGTTATATATCTAACATCGATCATATCCAAAAGCTTAATGTAAAGGGATGATAAAGAGTTAAATCTGAATCTGAACCAGTACCGAGGAGGATGTGTATATTTTCTATACTGTTAGTCAAGTAACACTTTGCTGAATGATTTTACCAAAATTTGTTAAAGCAATACAAATAAGCAATGACCACAGGCATTTTAACATTCACTATGGGATATGAGATAATTACTCATGGGAACAGTCAGGAGAAGGTCTCTTTCCTTCCCGGTGATGCATCTTGCATGAGAATCGACCCAAAATCATTGTTGCACGTTGTTCCCGAAAAAACACTAAGATATTTGTACAGCTTGCGTCATAGGAAAGGCTTTGGAAAATGAATAAAAACAGCAGGTTTATCTGGGTGTTCTGATTCTACCACTGCTGATGGGATTTGGAGCTGATAAATACCCATGACTACTAACTCGGGAATGAATGTTGGTTCTGGAAGACGAAAGTTTAAAGTTGGTTGGTGGTTTGTGCAAGAGAGATATAGGAAACTATGCAAATACTCAAAACAAGTCCTAGTTATATTGAAAATATGACCACCATATGAGCAGCACATCTTGTAATTGTTTCAATCAACCAGATGAAGTACAGCACAAACTAATTAGCAAGATATGCATGATCCTTCACATCCAAAAAGGACATTGTTTGACCAACAACACGTGATCCTAAAGGTCAGTACACAACAAAGGCCCTTAGAAGCCGCCACCGCAGACACTGTTGCATGAACAGAAAAACCACTATGTTGTTAGTGTGAAGGTGACGGACACCCAGCTGGGAGAGTTCCAGACCTCATCTGGATCGTACACAAGTCCAGCTGCAACCAAAGGATGTCATGGGCTATAAAGACCTAAACGGCTGCTAAAATTTGTATTGGGTTCTGCAGAACAACAGTCATAAATAAAAAAGATTTCCACCCCAGACTGTGAACATGTGTTGCTTTTTTTTTCCCATCAAATCCACAATTCAGAGGAACAAGGCCAGGTCCTTGTGGGCCTGTATGAACTATCACTATCTGACTCCAAAACCAGCCATATGTGTCTTCAGCTGACCTTTCCTTGGGATATGACTGTGTCCGGTGAATTTTAACAAGCCTTATTCAGCAGCCTGTGTCAACAGCCCTTCAGAGATGTAACAATAAATTTCATTTCCTGGAACTTTTGCAACATGTCATTCACATTAGAACAGACTATGGATCAAAAACTCTGTTTTAACAACTTAAAAAGGAGAAAACAAGTTTCCATTCTCATAATCCTCCGTAATCTTTCATTCATTCATTCATTCATTCTGTGTGCCATTCTTTTCATTTAGTCTCATTCTAGAATGGCAAGCCCCACATAAACATGTTCTAGTATCCATCACTGTCAAACCCACAGAAAGCCTGAGTTAATTAAAGGGATAGGATCACCTTTTAGAAAATCTCTTTGGAGGAAGAATTGTAGCCTGACATCCCTTTGTAAACATAAGCTTGAGTCATACTACTCCACTGATCTCAGAGTCAGTTATATCTACTTCAGATTACCTTTTCTAGGTGGGAGAGCAGGACTTATTTGTGTTCTTTGGATTTATTTTGAGTTGAGCTTGACTGCACCCACCTCTGATTCAAAGACAAACACTGAGCGCTCTCTATCACCACCACACCTACCCCTTTAACGGAGCTGTCTATCTGAATTACAATGGCTGAGACATTACCCCGCAGGCAAACTGTCCCCATTGGCTAAATGGCTGAAGGCTGTGCCTATGTTGCCATGACAAATGTCTACACAGGCTGCAACTCCTGCTGCTTTGACTTGGTATTCTTAGAAATGTTGTGGTAACAATGCAGTGTATGGGCAATAAACAAAACACACTGTCAACAAACTAGTATTTACATTTAACTCTTAAAACATTTATTGTATTTTTAGTGTTTTTGCAGGTTTAATTCACAATTAAATTGCTTTGCTATTTGTCATAGTTTATTGTTCATAATTATAAATAATTGCATAAGGTCCCCATGAATATGTGCATCAAAAATCTCCTATGGTCAATTCACATAATACAAATCACTCAATTAGAAAAACTCCACATATGAGTCCAATGACCCCATAACTAAAACAAAATCACCTTCTGTAATGTAATATGCAGCCGTGGATGCTATGTTTGACACAACATATCATTTATCATATCAAATAGTGGAAAGTTGAATGTGTAGAACCTGCTTGTGTCATTTAATTTCTTTGCATTACAATATTGGTGTCTGACTTGACAAACACAACTTTCCCCTTTATTCTTTTGAAAACCCTACTGAATAAAAGCATATTGCAATGTTTGCTCAAATCCAACAACGTGTTGATAACTGAGTTTTTCGTAATGTTTAAAAGCAGGTATGTTTCACCATCCAACCAGAAATGTAGGCTTTGATTTAGGAAATGTATCTGTACCTCATCCTAAAGAACCATTGGTTACTCAGTATATTTTATGTATTAGCTGAGACAACTTCTATATTGTATCTGTTGTAGTTACATAAAACATTAGATAATAACTGATGCAAAATATATCTCATGTCACAAATTCTATTCTTCCACTCTTTAAAAATACTTGGTTTTGAGCAGAGAGTTACTTTAGAGTCAGCTGGTTAACTTAGCTTAGCACAAAGACAGGAAGTACTGGTAATGATTAGCTTGGTTCTATTTGAGGACCAAACACATAACTCTAACATTACTCTGAACCACCTTTACCAAACTTAGGGTTAGGACACTGTTTTCAGTGGGTTGGCAGCTGTCAGAGCACAAAACATGATAATTATATGAAATAATATACAACAGCTATAACAAATAATTAAATATGAGCAAAGTGCTTCTAAAATTGACCCAAAAATCCCATGTGAAATGTTTCTGTTGTAAAGACAAAAAGAAGAAAGTAGTTAAGAAAAAACATGGGGGAAAATGTAAACAAATACACGAAGAGATGGAAAAAAGCAATGAAACTCATAAAACATAAGGCAAAAACAACATAAAAAACATAACATGCTGCACACTTTTAATACCCCTCGGCCAAATGTAGTGTAAGATTCTGTTGAAAGTTACTGCCCTATAGGTGACCTATTTTCAATAGGCTTCTGCTCCATGCCAAAATGCATCCACAGTATACATTTGGTGCAGATATGTCAATGCATTCTTTAGATAATGCCATTACATTGTTGAATGGACAGACAGACAGACAGACAGACAGAAAGATGACAAAATGATTACAATACCCCTTCAGCCAGAAGTTGGCCGAGGGGTAACAAAGACAGACATTAAAGACATAACAAAACTCAGCATGCATTTAATTCAGGATTATTATGACAGTGGAAGAGGCAATAAAAATGTAGACATTACAGCAAGTCATGATTTATCTTTGTAAATCTGGGTCTCAAGGACACATGAAGTTATATCCTATAACCTATATAACCTATATCCTATGTTTCATGCTCTGCTGGAATAGACTAAATAAAGCTGGCTGCTGATTTGAGCATCATATTCAGTATATAAGAGGGTGTATTTATGTTCGCACCTATCTCTACAAGAAGAAAAATAAGAACATTTTCCAAAATCGAAAATGATGTATATTTTATATTTGAGTGACGGCATGAAATGTGGAAGGATAACTGATGCAACCGTGTGTTATGTTAGAGCTTTTCAAATGTAAATTCACTGTCACAAACTAATAGATTTCTTTCTTGTCACTGGCAGGACGTCAACATGCACTCGTAACGGTCTGGTAGCAGGAGTCCAAAGCAAGTACTTTGAGTCTGTTCTTGACCGTGAATGGCAGTTCTACTGCTGCTACTACAAACGCCGCTGTCCCTACTCCTGCATGTACGTCCTCACATACCTATAAACATCATGAAGTGTCACACAGTAAATACAATTATACCTCAAACACACAACATTCTGTATGGTGCTTTCTGCAGGAAGACCACGGACATCCCAGAATACTACAGAGAGGAGGGTGAGCTGGTTGTCCCTAGTTATGGCTACTTCATCCGAGGAGCCCAGACCACCTTCAGTGGAGTGCTAAGGTTTGCATTGTTTTAATTTACTAATAACATATGAGTCAGTGAAGCAGCCGTTTGGATCCAGACCTCAGATTTTCCCAAACATTACTGAAATCCCCTCATGACCTTGGTGGAAGAAACAACCTCTGAAGTGAGGCCTTTGGGGCCTGAATACATTGGCAGAAAAAACACACAGTAAAATCTGTTTATGCATTTATGAATGTTGAACTGACAGGATTCTCTTTTTGTATTGTGTTTCAGAGATCGGCAGTGGAAGTACATCCTGTGCAGGATGACAGACTTTGACTGTGAATTTGACAATTTATAGACCTCTAAGCAGCTAAGCAGTGTTTTTTGTTTTTTTTTTTCTTATTTCATATACGGTTCTATCTCAAATATCTATCTACTCTAACATTCAGATAAAACAATGATACTGACTTTGTACAAAACTGATATGGTTTATGTTATAGTCAATACATAGACCAAATGCCTATGATATATGTGTGTGTATAATCATGTTTGTTCCAGTCTAGCATGCAAAATACCTGTTCATATAAAGGTAACTGTTAAAATAATCATACGCACAGGGGGCTGCAGAGGACTAAGCTCAGACTTTGGCCAGCTTAATGTTTCATTTTAGTTGAGAATGGAGCTAAATGTTCTCTGGCAGCATATGAAAGTAGTTTTCCAAGACAAACACAATTATTTGTTGCTGTGTTCATGGTGGTGGAAAACATTGCATCAGAATCTGCTCCAGGATCTTTTGGGTAAGACCATGTGACAGGGACAGTCAGGCAAAACGGTTCATTTTCACACTCATAAAAGTATTCATTGGGCTGTGGGGTGTGATGGATTGGGATACTGTCTTGGAAGCAGCTATTTTAAATGAATGTGTACTTTGAAATGTGTATGTGTTAGAAGTCTCAAAAATTACGGCCAAAGCATGAAGTTTGCACGCAATGAAATGTGTCCCACCAACTTTCATATGCCTTTGCATCTCTTTCATTAAAGCGTGTTTATGCGCAGATCACAGCTCTACATTGAACATGGGATTCTTCTTTTTTGTTTGTTTAATTTTTTTCAATTTCTAGCATGATGCAAACATATATTTTGACTTGCAATACCAGCAAAACCTGTTTGACTTGTAAAACAAAAAATATGTATATTAAAAAATGGATTCTAAGTAGCTAAAAACTATATTACTCTGTGCTGAAAGATGACTGAGCTATGTGAGGATAATCCTTCTAAAAGCACTGAAAGGATGAACTCAGCCAGGACGATCTCATCTCAGCTTCCCCTTCAGGCTTAACTTGGCTGAAGGTAAACTCAGGACTGCTTTATATTGCCATAACACAAAGCACCAAGGCAGAGTCTGTTTGTGTTCACACATGCTTCTGACATCTGGTTGTCCTTATCAGTGTTGCGTCCACAAGAAATTCTGATATTATTATCAGAGGAGAAATATGATGAAGTGGGTCAAACGCAACCTTAAGGGTTTTTTTTTTTTTTTAAGAACTTGAGAAAGGTTCATTGTGCAAGATTTGCTCACGATTGCGTTCTTATATGACGTTTGTGTTGGAGTCTGTGTTGATCTGGGAGTGTATCATGTGCTGACGTTGACTAACTCCATTTTTACGCCAATGAAAGCTAGTGTTGCACACTAATACCACCGTAACTGCTCACACGCCAAGTCTGACTTTCTGAGCTTCTTTTTACTTAAACAATACATTTTTTTTAACCATCTTTTAGTTGTGGTTATGGCATTCTACAAACAAGAATCATTTTGTTACACAATGGTTTCACATGGTTTCAAGGTTTCATTATTTTAATGTGTCACAAAATCCGAGTTAGCATTAGTTCTCCCATTGCCCCAACTTCTCCACTCTCTTGTCCAGATGTGGATGTCACTACCTGATCTGCACTGGAAACCTGATTAGATCTACAAATATGTAAGAATAGAGATGCTACCCATACTGCTGTCATCATTATTATTATTATAAAAATGTAACTGCGGAACAGGGCGAGACAAATAATTCTTTTTTTTTTTTTTCCCTTTTGTCCCACCATTTACACTTATGTTTGTCAGTTTATGAGATAATTTTACAAGCCAAGACAGTCAAAGGACTGCATGTTTCATTGTCAAAATGTCTGCTGTCTTGGCACCTTTTCATGTTAATCTTTGAGTGTGAGATGAAAAACTGTTAAAAGAGGTGAGAGTAACCAGAAGGCTGGTCATGTTGAAGCTGCAGAGATGTTTTCAGTGACTGAACAGATTGTTGACAGTCAGTTCTGATGAGCAGCTATGATGAGGCCTTTTGAGAAATAATTTAACCTAATTACATGATAATTAGGTGTAGATATTAATTTTTGTTTTAATTGTGCTGTCTTCATTTGTATTTCTGCACTTGAGCCACAAAACACTCAAAATTTCTTGTATTATGCTTGATACACTGTGTGACAATTAAGATAAATTGAATTAACCCATAGCAGTCTGAGCCTATTTTGGCCATTTCTGAATATTTCTGATTTTGCATTGACAGTGGTACGGAAAGTATTCAGACCCGCTCAAATTTTTCCAGTCTTTGTTATAGTGCAGTCATTTGCTAAAATCATTTAAGGTCATTTTTTTCCTCATTAATGTACACACAGCACCCCATTTTGACAAAAAAAAAAAAAAAAAAAAAAAAAAAAATAATTTTTGAAATTTTTGCAGATTAATTAAAAAAGAAAAACTTAAATATCACATGGTTACAAGTTTTCAGACCCTTTGCTTAGTATTGAGTAGAAGCACCCTTTTGAGCTAATACAGCCATGAGTCTTCTTAGGAATGATGCAACTAGTTTTTCCACCCCTGGGTTTGGGGATCCTCTGCCAGTCCTCCTTGCAGATCCTCTCCAGTTCTATCAGGTTGGATGGTGAACGTTGGTGGACAGTCATTGTCAGGTCTCTCCAGAGATGCTCAATTGGGTTTGAGTCGGGGCTCTGGCTGGGCCGTTCAAGAACAGTTCCAAAGCCACTCCTTCATTACTTTAACTATGTGCTTAGTCGTGCAGTCGTTCTGTCCCTGCAGCTGAAAAACACTCCCACAGCATGGTGCTGCCACCACCATGCTTCACTGTTGGGATTGGATTGGGCAGGTGATTAGCAGTGTTTGGTTTTCTCCACACATACTGCTTAGAAGTAAAGGAAAAACGTTCAGTCTTGGTCTCCTCAGACCAGAGAATCTTATTCCTCATAGTCTGGGAGTCCTTCATGGGGTTTTTGGCCAACTCTGCGTAGGCTTTCATGTGTCTTGCACTGAAGAGAGGCTTCCGTCGGGCCACTCTGCCATAAAGCCCTGATTGGTGGAGGGCTGCAGTGATGGTTGACTTTCGACAACTTTCTCCCATCTTCTCACTGCGTCTCTGCTCAGCCACAGTGATCTTTGGGTTTGCTGCAAAAAAGGGGTGTCTAAAAACAAAATAAAAACACTACATTTGAGGAAAAAGGTACTTAAAACAAGTGGAATATCTGTCCATGCAGAAAGATAATTTCACTTGACAAGATTTCTTGAATTAAGAAATCTAGAAATAAGCATGTCTACAGATGAATGAACACTTAATATAAGAAATTAACTGTTAAAACAAGAAAAATGATCTAAGACTTCTAAATCTAAGTTGTTTTTTTTTTTTATCTTGGTAAAAACCAAATCATTTGTAGTGTTCTTTACCACTCTCACCAAGGCTCTTCTCCCCGATTGCTCAGTTTGGCTGGACAGCCAGCTCTAGGAAGAGTCTTCCATTTAAGGATTCTGGAGGCCACTGTGCTCTTAGGAACCATAAGTGCAGCAGAAGTTCTTTTGTAACTTTGGTCAGATCTGTGCCTTGTCACAATTCTGCCTCTGAGCTCTTCGGGCAGTTCCTTTGACCTCATGATTCTCATTTGCTCTGACATGAACTGTACATGACACACACCTGTACATGTACAGGTGTGTGTCTTTCCTAATCAAGTCCAGTCAGTTTAAACACAGATGCTGGACTCCAGTGATGCAGAACTATCTCAAGGATGATCAGAAGAAATGGACAGCACCTGAGTTAAATATACGAGTGTCACAGCGAAGGGTCTGAATACTTATGGCCATGTGGTATTTCAGTTTTTATTTTTTAATAAATCTGCAAAAATGTCTTCAATTCAGTTTTTTTTTCTGTCAAAATGGGGTGCTGTGTGCACAATAATGAGGAAAAAAATGAACTTAAATGATTTTAGCAAATAGCTGCACTATAACAAAGAGTGAAACATTTAAGTGGGTCTGAATACTTTCTGTACCCACTGCACATAAAAACATTTACCATACCCGTGTCTGGTATTTTCTTTTTCAGTACAACTTCACATATATGATCGGATCATTATTTTTCCACTTTCACCTCCTTTTTTTTTTTTTATTTATTTTGCCCAAATGTACACTAATCTCATAACAACATCATTATCTGAATTTTAAAAAATATGCTATTTATTGCAATAAAAATTACAAACATGTTCAGTGAACTGCCTTGGAATGTTTAAAGGTAGAATTGAATGTTTTTATTTATCATATCTCTGATCTTAATAAAGAAAACATACATTAGACACATTCACATTAGAAAAATGTATATTAGTTATTTTGAAATAATATGATCTTCTAATTTTCCCCGCGTAAAAACCAATAAATCTAGAAAATTTTATTTCAAAATATGAGGGACAGTAAGTAGTAATTCTCACACATGTGGACTGATTCATAGTGACAATGGCCAAATATGGCTCCAAAAAACCAAGATGGTGGCAGCCAAAACACAAACTCGTACCTTCAAACCAGTAGTTCCAAAAATCTAAATATCACAAAGGCTAAATCTTGTCCTTTTATTGTCAGTGGATAATACGTAGTTTCTCACAAAATACTTGCCATAAATCAAAAAATATTTTTTCAACATGTCTCATTCGTCCATGTCTCTTCTACAGTCTATGGCTTAGGTCAGGTCATCTGCTGATGTTAGCCAATGTGTGTTTCAGCCGCCAACATCGATGATAACAGTCTGTTTACTTACTTCAGTGCACAGTTGTTTTTGTTTTGTTTTAGATTTTTTGAAGAAAATCCTCACGCTCACTTCAAAGTTCTTAAGTGTCTATTCTCTACTCTGTTTTCAGTGGAAACATTTGCAACATGAGCTACCGTTTGCTAAAAATCTACTTGCATCAACAAATGACAAGCCCCCAGAATAACAAAGACTTAACATACGCACACGAGCAAATCTTACATTTTGAACCTATAAACGTAAATCAAGCTACATGAACACTGAAATACAAGTGTGTTTACATTAAGAATATGGTACCACTGATTGACATAAGCTCTAAATCTATAGAGACATATGGAAAGTTTTCCAACCTTATTAAATATCTTAATGGCATGAATGGTGTTTTTATTAACATTCCAAGTGCAAAATGTGTTTTTCCAGGGCATCAAACAACAGGTGAGTTCAAAGGAAGGAGTAGATTTGGAAACTTTGAGTAGCCCTCAGCCTCTTTGCCGTCCTTCTCGTGTAATTTGTTTGGAACAGGACAAGTGACTTTTCTTTACCAAGTAAACTCAAGTGCTGTTAAAACCTATTGGAACTTAATGGAGTGAGCTGGGTAAAGGTCAGTGGGCTCAATGCACCATCTTGAAAAGAGCTGGGGACAAGGCCAGTAGCTTTCAGTGCTGTTTGTTTATGGCAACTGCTGTCTTGGGGCACTGGGCCAAACGCTGCAGCGTGTCACAGCTGTCCTCTGAGCCAGTGGCCGGTGGCGAGCCACACGCCTGCAGAGGCCTTCTGCCCTCAGAGACCCACGGTCCCTGCGGTGGAGGCCTCCTTCCTGAGCTGGGAAACAGCAGGGGAAATAAATTGTCTAGCTCTGTCCTCGCCTCCCTCCAACACATTTTCATTACAGCTGGATGAAAAACTATCCTTTCAAAACAATACTGAAACTATCTGTAATTAAAGTTTAAAGGAGGAGCCACAAGGCTATTAAAGTCTCTTTCATGCAATCACTTCTGGAATCTGTAGTTAGCCACCATATAATTAAGCGCTAAGTATACATTTATGGTAACAAAGCACCATAGAAAAAAAGGACTTAAGTTGTGATGAAAACCTGCTACTGGAGCAACAAACAGCAGGAGTTTACTCAGAGTATTAAGATGTAAATATGTTTGAAAAACCAAACACATGGCTGAAAATCTGCATTTACAGTGACTATGGAGAGAACAGGAATAGACTTCGAATAGAAAATTACAAACAAAGCCATGTAAAATATAGGGGAGAGGTCTAGCTGTATAAGAACTAACAAGATGAAAGTGACTTCAAACACGTAATAATACGAAATATATAACATAATAATAAAAATGAAACCAATGTAAAGGGTACAGTTGATGTAAAAGATGAAAAAAAAAGACAAGAACAATGCAAATAAGATAATTCATTATGTCATTTTGTAAATCTAGGTCCCAATGTTTATCTTTTGGGTCTTGAGCTGAACAAGTTTGGAAATCCATGCTTTAAAGAATCATAATGTGGGGTGAGCATTCATTTACCTATAGCCTACTAATAAAAACAAGTAATAATGATTAAATGTGTAAATGATTAAGTAAATAAGCATCTAACCCAGCTGCAGAGGGTCTGAGGAAATGCACAAGTATTGAAGATAACAGCCACTGATATTATTTTACTTGTACGTTTCCTGTTATTACAAGTTACAATGTCTATGGTGAGTTGCAACCTGCTTTTGTCCTCTTTTTATTTCTCAATTGCAGGAAGGTTCAGTCTCTACAGTCAGGAGATGGGAAATGTTTACTAAATGATATGTTACCATAGCACCACCATCTTACCAGGGACATGATCTCAGAACAGTCAGTATGTTTACAGCCGCTTCATACCATAGAAAATGATTCTAGAATTGAAAATGTGCTGGAATTACCTTCCACATGACAATATTATCCAATGCATCAATGGATTGTGACAATAGCTTGTGATATTACAAGCTTTGTTTTAATCACATTTTAAGTTAAAAGCTTTGTTTCCTATTATTCTAGCCTTTCTGTAACATTAATCTACTTTCCACAGCTAATTTTACAGCAAGGTATGCTCAGTATGTCTGAGTAATATGACAACACAGTAGGTGTACATACTACTAAGATATCTAATGTTGAACTTCAACTTTGACAGCAAAAGTCATCCACTAATAATATGAAAATGACTGAATATCTACTGTGATTAAACCGATAATTGATGCAATGACTAAATCAGTTAAAATAATAAGCTTCAAGTGACACCGAAAACTTATTTGACATTGGGTTGGAAATGTTTTGCCTGATCATGTCCAAGATCAAGACATTGATAACCTACAGATACAATGTTTTATTTAGATTTAGTAGCTGTAACCCTATTTAAATTGCTTTAGTGCTTTGGTTACAAGTGAAACTGTTTATAAATCACAAAGTGAATCAACTGCACTGTTGCCCATAATGTTGGAATCAGTTTATTTTCAGACACGTCCCTCTATTTATTCCTATTCATCCCAGTTACAATTTATCTATCAAGAATAAATAATAAATCGCATTATCACAATTATTTCATGAGAAGAGGAAAAAATGTTTTACTCCAACTTTATAGACAACAGTGTATTTTCATTGTGAATTATAAAGGTGCAACAGGTTGAGTATCCCTGCTCTAGGATATCAATGTACACACACATCCATAAAGTGTTAAGGAGGATTTTGTAATACTTTAGACTGCTACACACAAATATGTTGGTTATACTACAATGAAGGTGCACTGACAGCATTAAGCAATACCTTTATTGTGTTAGCATTCAGGAATAACTGCTCTGTGTTTTCTAATGATTCTTGCAGTTCATACAGTAGATTATTCCCCACTTAATTCAATAATCAACCAGTGGCATTAATCTTTCTACCTTAATATAATTTCTGATTTATTAAAGCTTCGTCAGACACAGTAAACAAAGAGTTCTGAGGTTTTACTCATCATTATTTTAACATACGGCCCTCTACGTAACTCGAGTCAGGTGTTGCGTTCAGTAAAGGAGTGAGGTTCTGCAGGGAGAGCCTAAGTGAGTGAGCACCGTGGGGTGTGACCCCGACCCAGCCCCAGGGCTTCACAGATAGCCTGTTTATTTAAGGGAGCCTCTGCCCGCTCTCACAGCTCTCACTTGAGGACAAAAACAGCTGCTTCGTTTCATGTCTGACAATGAGGGGAGGGCGCAGTAGAGATCCACCAGAGCTCAGCATGGACGGCACTTTATTTTCCTGTACAAACATGAAAAGTGTGTTGAGAGCTCATAGTCCTGTATATATGTATCCTACCAAGCGTCTGTATGTATGATTTCAAGGGCAGATTCACCCAAGTAGAGATGCAACATGGCTTTTCATAAACAGTGTCCTTATTACTTGAAAACACACAACACTTTCAGGAATTTTCATTGGAAACTACTTCTTTTGTTAAAAGTAATTCAAGTGAGAAGAGAAAGTGAGAGCCAAAATTATCTGCATGACTAGATACCACAAGGGCTGAGTAAGAATATGGGTTACATTAAGGTTGAATAACTGACTCTTTTTGGCCATTTGATTGGTTTGTTCAGATTCATGTTTAATATAACACAAAACAAGCTAATCTGGTTAGTAGCTGGTAGATGGTTTCGAAGAAACCTTTACTCCTTCTGTGTGTTTTTAGTGGCTTAACCCTTTATAGGGCACTCATTGAAATATTAAGAAATTCAAAATTTCAACCTTAGTGTGCTACTGGACATCGTCATCTACCTCCGCTTGTCGTAAAATGTCTGAGCAGCACTTGCTAAAAAGTAAACACATGCAATAAAACAACTGTTATAAGGTTATAAACGGACAACAATCACTCATATTCACTGTTTACAGCTTCAAAATGTCTATAAAACCTTTCTGAATCACTGTATAGCATTAAAAAAAAATCATGCTTCTTGACCTCACTGAGGCATGGGATTAGCGTTATATTTAATATTAGCAGAAATTACCAGATATAGTCACTTGCACGATAAAGGGTTAACTCAGGTACTGATGTTTTTTTTTTTTTAATACTGACATTGAATGCCCTTTTAGCTAATATATGTAAAGTAGGTATTTATAACAGCTAACTTTTACAAATGTGTGTAAAATGATGGGATCACCACAGTTTATATACCCATTCCTACAATGTACATTTCATTAAGTAGATCATATGTAGTAAAAGACAAAAAAAAAAAAACAAAAAAAACAATTTAACAGGGAGCTACTGGTATTCAGCAGTCCAAAGGTGCTCATGGAGAGGGCATGAACAACTGGAAAAAGACAAAATCCAGGCACTCACTTGATTGGAAAACAGATCTCCAGAAGAGTCTCAGGCAGTGCTTTAACGTTGTATTGCTTAATCATATTCAGTCTGTCTCTGTATAGAAACAAAGTCCTCAGCCCATTAGAAACTGTAAAAAAATTCCACCATAGCAGCTCCTTGATGTTCACATTCAGCCCATAAACAATCATTTTGTGGGAATAAACGGGAGCAATAAGCTGATGGGAATCCTCTACTTCCCGATTGTTTCTGCTCTTGGGAAAGATTCTTTGCATTGAGGACTCAGGAGGGAGCTCTGCACTTATGTTTACACAGGCAACTCGTGTTCGTCCTGTGATCACAAAATTATGGTGTCAGATAATGGAAGCTAGTTGGGATTTTAAGTTAAGAATAACAGCTTACTCACTTTTTCCCCTCTGGGTCTGTGGAGCAAAAGGTGTGTGATTTGGGAAGCAGCCAATGCATTGTGGGAACAAGAGGAGTAAGGTGAGACCTGCTGGCTCTTAGCCCTTCTGTTCTCACTTTCTGTGCTCGCAGCGCACCTCCAGACAAAAGCATTATTATTGCTCTTGGATTCTTCACTGGTGAGTTCTTGGTGGTGAAACAGGACAGAATAAATTAGACGCTTTATGGCCTGTGATGGAAAGACTTGAATGAATCCATGAAAAGCAGGCCAGCATCTGGTGTTTCCAGTCATTCAGACTCTTAGCAGGAGATCTTACACCACAATATTTCTGATGGTGTTTTTTCCCTTCTCATTAGCCATGATGAGCTTGTGGCTGCATTTCCTGGAAGCTTAACAACCAAACAAATGGCGCCACTGCAAATAAAGTCTTTGTTTTTAAAAGGTGTCAGGCCTTATTCTGTGACTTTACCAAATTGTCCTGCAGGTGAAAGGTCAAGGCTGTGAGTGTCAAAGATGTACTGAGGCTTGTTAATCTGTGGGTTGGCTGGAGGCCCAGGCAGACAGAGGAACACAACGCTAACAGTACTGTGTTTCACAAAACAGGCCCTTCTCACACTATTCAGCACATGCTTGTGTTCTATTTGTGTGGAACCCAACTGTGAACCACAGTTAAGATACACTCCTAGAGTTTCTTAAGATATAGAAAATACTCTGCATGACACATGTTGATGTGCATGACATTGACAATGTTTCTCATACAAGACAAATGGAACATGATACAATGAAATCAGAGTAGAGTAAAGGTAGAGTGCAGAATGACTAAGCACAGCAGGGGATAAACTGTACCATTATTTGACATATAAGTCTGAAGTAAGAAACAGTATGCTATTAACAGATTATATAAATGTAAATTTAATAATATGATAAAACATACACTAATTTCTTTGGTAGATGATGTTGTGAAAGAGCGTGGAATCATAGGAGTTAATGTTTTCAACACCAAAACCAAACACCTGATGCAACATTTGCTAAAGTATATAAATGCCATTAATGCCCATTCTGTTAACTTAAAATATATGTAAATAAAGCTAAATGTTAACATTAGTGAAGCAGATGTAATAGTATGGTAACAGGGGACCGAAAGACATGAATTGCTTTAAATAAAATGTCAGATTTCTCAGAAATTCATTCTGAACAATTTAATATACAATTCAACAAAATAAAAAAAAATAACAGTTAAAAAGAAAAATAGGCCTGTAGTTGTTCTTGGATCCTTTCACATAGAAATATTGCCTGTTCTATCTTTGAAACTCTTCTTCAGAGTTTTGCTGAGGAGCTGCCAGGGAACAGCATAGAACTACTAGGTGGTTTGCATAAACTGTTGTTTGTCAAGAAACAGTGACTCAGCTGGAAACTCCAACTCCTTTATTTTAGCATGTGAATATTAAACAAATCTAGTTTGAGTTAGAATTAGAGTTTCATGTCTGGAACACAGATACACTTTGCCTGATTTTCCATATGGACATATAATAGACTATGAGATAAATACATCTATATCAAGGGTGAAACTATCACATATATAGAAATGTATAACATATATGACATTATTGGCATGTATAATAAACTTGTACATGGACATAGATGGCTTTTGAACTATACACTTTAATGCTTAAACCATATTCACATTGTACTGGCTAAAATTTTATGAAAGTCAGGTCATTTTATGTTACTTGTAAAGTCGACTTAGCGTAGCAGGGAAAAAACTATACTATTATTTAACATTTAAGACTGAAGTAAGAAACAGTATGTTACTGACAGATTACATAAATGTAAATCTAATAATGTAATTAAACACACACTCTAATTTCTTAGGTAGATGAAGATGAGATTGATCCATGAACACAGACAGTACATGAACAAAAGGAAGTGGACCAAGTAAAACTGATTTGCCTCTTTTTTATTTTTAGTTCTCAAATTTATTTTTGATTGTTTGTCCAAGAGGCACTTAGTTTAAAACCTCAGCAGTGATTTATGTTATTTTATGCACAATATGCATTATGGCTCAATTTTAGGAACCACGGCTACACTTCAAACTGTCTTCTTTGTTTGTGTGCAAGTTCCCTGTATCTAAATGCAAAGGTTATAGCATTTCATAAAATATCTATAAGTGACAAGGCCTGTGTTATAATTTTTGTTGACTTGCAATGTGTGCTCATCAGATCATGGGAAATATTTCCAACAGAGTTTAAATTTAGAGAAATTCTAATTTATTAACAGTTACAGATCATTTAACCTGTTAATAGAGTATCCTCTCAGTATATATAAGACTATACTATACTACTATCTTAATGAAAGGCTCTCATTAACTGCTGAAGTTAGATATTATTAGCAAACTTTAAACAGTGATGATGAAGGATGAGATGATTCACTGGAGAATGATTTGCTGTTTCAGTGTCACAAGGATCCACCACTGTCCCACCCCCCTTCAGGAGACAAGAGGCAGATCATGTCCCATTGATTTGCCCTAGAGTCACCTGAGTAAATAGTGAATCCATTTTTCACCAGTCACATGTCTTCTGAACATGCTGACATTTTTCAGACACACAGATCTGGGGAAAACTGACTTTATTTGAGGCCTGACTCTGTCTCAGTCTCATAAGATCCAACAACACAAACCTGGTCTAAAGGGTGAGAGTAAATGAGACAAATTATAATTTTAACAAAACAAGTGGTGCCAGGCACAACAAACCCCGCCCCTCAAAAACGTTTTAGCTCTTAATGGACATCTCCTGCTCAAAACGTGACACTATTGGTTTGACCTTTCTAGGTCGTTCAAGGTCAAAGGTCATGATGCCATTTTGAAGCCCATGCCAGGTTTCCTATCTGTCAATAATAGTAACTAAGTCTCT
>JAPQRP010000020.1:22890046-22901388 GCA_037367295.1 Apogon hyalosoma
AGACAGACAGACAGACAGACAGACAGACAGACAGACAGACAGACAGACAGACAGACAGACAGACAGACAGACAGACCCATTAGCTGAGCTACAGTCACCAAATGTGCTAATCTTATATCTTGAACCTTTAAATGACAAATGTCCTCACACCACAAAATGAGTGGTTAAATTAATTATTTACAGTCTTTAATAAACACTGATTTGATTTTATCTCCACAAATGTCTAAGAAAGGTCTCTGTGCAGGTACTTACCGTGCAGAGGCGGTGCTTTAATGGGCTGTTTTCTAAAGCCCTTGTGTTGGGAAAAACCCTCCACCCACTTAAAGTAGGTTCTGACTGCACTGTGAAAGATGGAGAGAAAAAGATACAGTCCCCTCAACTGTACCAGTAAAGACAAGGGTCAACCTTTTGAAATACCAACAAATCTCATGAGTTAGAAATAAGTCAAATAGCATTTTACACACAACACATTCCACATGTACAGATATAGGCTATGACTGATCTGTAGTATCTACACTGATGTAACGCTGATTTTCTGTTTTTCTTTTAACATTCTTAGAACCCATCCAACAAGAGATGTCAGTGTCAGTGAGTGGTATAATCATCCCTGGAACTGAAAAGAGACAGTAAAAATGATGAGGGGCAAAATTATGGGGATTCTGGAGATGGATTGGGGGACGATTGGAGGTCAGAGATATAAATTAAAACCTTTAACTGTCTGTATTCTGGTGGTTGGCAGAGCGTGCATCATACAAGGCTGGGTCCTGTACTGCAGGTCATTCCATCCCTCTCCCCTGCATTTCTTGGCTCTCTCTTCACTGTCGGAATCAAAACACAGCAGAAAAAAGAGGTTTAAAAAACCTTTTAAGTGAACATACCTCAGAATCAGCGATGATCACCCTGCACTACTTACATGATGATCCCTAATGTTTGTTGTTAGACCATATGTTTGTCTACAATGCAGCATATTAGAGGTAACTAACAGTATACACAGCTGCTTTTGGGATTAAAATGGCACACAAGGCTCAACTATCAAATTGTGAGGTGTCTGTGCCATAGATAGCATTAAGATATACATGTGTATTTATATCTGTGATTTGTGATTTAATCTTTCTAATTGAGCTAACACACATTTTTGTCCACCAACCTGGGTAAGAACCTGTGTACTGCAACTGTCTTCAAAATATAAAGTTTTATATCCTCACTTTGACAGCATTCATTAGAGTATATTACAATACAACAGCATATGGATATAGTCTCTCATTGTATTTGACATATAAGCTAACATGTAAAAGTTAAACCCACAAAGACCTAAACAGCTGCTGGCAAAAGCATATACTGACCTAAAATGTCTTTTGAACTTCTGAACCACTGATATGATCAGTACATGCAAATAATCGAGGTAAAATGCAGTTTCTCAGCTTTTCAGCGGCATTAGATATGGCCCGCTTGGATGTTCAGGGGCTTTGTAGTGAATGTGGAAACACTGTCATGTTCTGCAACATTGACTCACCAGTAAAATCCATGTAATTAGACAAATGGCAGTGGTTGAAGACATGTATTTATGTTCAGTTAATGGTATATTTTGCTGAAAAAAATGACCTTTTCTTCAGTTTTCTTTGTTTTGATATAATAACATTTGAATTTATTCTTAGCTTTTATGAGCATCCACATGATCAGTAAATTAAATATAGGAAAATTCCTGATTTTCACTGAAAAATGCAAATAAATAATGAATGGTGATCACTTAGGAAAAGTCAAAAATGTATTTATCCTTTATTTACACAGGTAGTTCCACTGAGACACACAGTCTCATTTACAAGGTCAAGTTTAATTAGCACATTTACAAGTGACAGCTGTTTTGGACTGACAAAACATCACTTACTTAAAACAATACAGTACATGCAGTATATGAATTAGTGTTCTTAGAAAAGTGCAGGGTACGTTAAATACTAAAAGCAGGAACAATCCAGAGATGCTTTCTTGAATTTCTTCAGAATAACATTAAACTTTACATTTAACTTTAAATTACCCTAATGGGATCAAGGTGAACATCTTTGGATCCTACTGTAACCTATTCCAGGTTGAAGGAGCAGAGTAAGAGTGTTTATCGTCTATCTTTAAAGTGTAAATATGTTGTAGGAGTTAAAAAGAAAGAAAGAAAGAAAGAAAGAAAGAAAGAAAGAAAGAAAGAAAGAAAGAAAGAAAGAAAGAAAGAAAGAAAAAGAAAGTTTTGAATGCCAGTATTTTATTTTTTTAAATAAGTTTGGACATGGCGCCTTCTAGTGGTGGACTGTGTTCATGACATACTTCCGCCTTTCCTACGCAACATCCGGTTGTGCAGCAGCCATTTTGTCTGTTCGGGCAAGTCTACCCTGACGGTAACGAACTGCAGTTCCACCCTAGAAAACAATTTGAAATGTTGTTGTGATTTTTCTGTTTCATGTTACCCTCTATTTATACGACGCGTAAAATTTCTGTCTCAATTATACGAGTCAGAAGAGGGCCTTCCTCTTCGAAATAAATCTGAAAATTGGCGTGAGAACCGTGGTTCAGCAGAGACATGTCGTGTGAAGAAAGCTACTTGGCCATCATACGTTATCTGACTGATGAAAGGGAGCCATATGCGCCGGGGACGCCCGGCAACACCAAGAGAAAAATACGCAAAGCAGCTATTTGTTACGTTGTGCGGAACGGGACTTTGTTTTATCAGCGTCGCCTGAAGGGTCAGGATGATTTTACAGAGCTGGAGGTGGTCCTGCAGGACGGCCGCAGGAAGGAACTTATCAACCAGGCGCACGTTACCAAAGGAGGGGAGCACCTGAACCAGCAGCTCACCTGGGAAACCATCTCACAGAAGTACTGGTGGAGAGGTACGGCTCTGGAAAAACAGTCACAGCTGCAACAGTCACATTCACAACACTGGCGGTTAAATGACCACGAATAACCTATATAAATACAAGTGTAGCAGAAATGCTAATGTACGCCACCAGTCACAGCTGCTCTGTGTCTCCATCTAGTGGTCGGTTTACACATGTTCAGTCTGTCTGCTCATGTAGGGTATTACTGATAATCATCCTCTCAGTATAGAAATGTACCAGTGTCAGGAACTGAGTCACCTTACTCTGTTTCTTCTTCTGAAGACTGAACTGTTTGTTACACTGGGCTATTATTCAACCTGTTCACATTTTACATTTATAAAGTCACACTACATACATTGGTATTGCATGTTGTATTTAAACAAAGATGCATATCACCAAACACTATCATTTAAAAACTTTAAACATAAAAATAACAGTTTATATGTCATGCAGACTTAAGTAAACCTAAATTTGAGTTCAGTATATTCATTCTAATATGGTCTTAGTGTGTTTTTCATCTTTATATTTGTATATGTCACACCTTCAAGGTGAAATGTGATCATTTATATGTGTATCTTAAAAACATTTTCCAATCAAAACCCTAAAAATGTTCACTAAGGAAGGAAAAGACATAAATATTTGGGATAGTTCAGTAGTATTTGGGTAAAGTGTACATGATATGTACTTACAGTGCTTTCTTGTGCCATCAGGGTTCAGAAATTTATTGTATTAGATCAAAACTTTCTAGCAATATGTGACATTTGGCAGTTATCATTACAGTATCTGTTTAACAACATGCAGGATGTAAATTTTGACATTACCCATGGATATTAGGGGGAAAAAAAACATTTATTGAAGAATGGAGTTATTGGGACATGATTGGGGACATGATTAGTTTTTATTTTGTGTTTTTAGTCGTGTATGTTTACAAAAGGCTTCTGAGTTTGTTTTTATCTAATTTTACTAAGTCATGACTTTTTTATTACTATAATTGTTTTTAATGTCCTGCCTCAAGGTTTCTGAATTTTTTGACATGTTCTGACCATATGTAATTATTGTAAACCATTAGTAACTGTCTGGGTCTTTAACTCACATCCAGTAAGAAAAATAAGCCTCTCCACTTAAAGGATATATTCATTTGACATTTGTGTTAATTTGCATGAACATTTCATCATGAAGTCCTATAAGCTGTAGGTGTGATGTGTGTTTTTGTCCATATTGTGTTGATCAGGTTAATATGATCATTGAGTACCAGTGAGTCTTTAGTAATATTTGTGTACAATATAAAGAACATTAACAATCATGTCACTGGTGAAAGAATACTGACGGTATCTGAAATGTCACATAGAACGACTTTAAATATCAGCTAAATTCTCAGCGTAGTTTTTCCCTTTTTTATGTCTTGGCTGCTGCAGTTAAATTTTATAATGTTACAGTGTGTTCTAATTTGGATGTATAAAACATCTACAGGTGATAAATTGATATGAATAGTGACAGAAAATTATTCAATATTTAGATGACTTGTTGTGTAGTTCATATGGTTATTAGATTTGATGTTAACAGTGTTGTTTGTGTGTGTTTTTCTCGTAGGTATCCTGAAGCATGTCAAAGACCACATCAGAGAGTGTGGACCATGTCAGAGCAGGCGGGGTTCTGATGACAGTTCTGGATCTCGACTGTTGGGCCGACCAGGGAGACGCAGGGCTGCTAACATGAATGACGACGATTATGAGGAAGAGGAGGAAGAGGGAGATGATGGTTTATTCTTCAGTGACGCGTTCTCCAGATCAAAGTTTGCCAAGACAGCAGCCAAGCACGAGGTTGTCTTTGTAAGTGTGACAGACTGGTCGTACATGTGGTTTAATGTGTTTGTTTGTCTGTTTTGTTTTTTTAATGTGGTTTTTGTTGGTGTTTGTTGTTTGTCCTCGCTAAAGGTGGACAGCAAAGGAGAGGTGAATCAGTTCCTGCCCAAACACAGCCAAACCATTTTGGACAAACTGAACCAGCAGCGTCTCAGTAATCAGTTCTGCGACATCACCTTACTGATCGAAGGAGAGGAATACCGTGCACATAAAGCTGTTCTAGCAGCATGCAGTGAATACTTCAAGGAGCTGTTCTTTGAGAAAGGCGCCATGTCCACACATGAGGCTGTGGTCGACCTCTCTGGTGAGCCTTTACTTCCATTGTTGAATCAGAGTCGTTCAGTTTTTTTACCTTGAATGTGAGCTGTTCTTTCCAATACTTTTCCTTACAAATTAGAAATGTCAAATCAATGCTCCCAAAAATATTCAACAGTTTCTGCACACTCATTTTCTTTTGCATGCAGGGATGAAAGGTCACATCTTGATAATAGTCACTTCATATCCAGATGAAACATATTCACTCTTCATTGTGTTCATTTTGTTCTCATGCAGACTTTCTGTCTGTATTCATACAATGTGAAATAATGCAAGAAAAAATATTGATTTATTTTATGTATCAATATTTTTTGCACCTCTAGTTCCAATTATTTTGACCAAACTCCTCTTAAATTAAACATCAGGGGAGTTAAAACATACAAGTACTAAGTTTTTATATAATATTCTTGATGTTTAAATTATTAAAATAACTTAGAATACTTTTAGTTTAGTTATTTATTGTCCCTTGGCTGAGGGATATTGTAATGTTTTGTCATCTGTCTGTCTGTCCATTCAACAACATCATCATATTATTTGAAGAATGGATTGAAATATCTGCATCGAATTTATACTGTGGATGCATCTTGGCATGAAGCAGAAACCTTTTGAAAATAGTTGACCTTGATCCACTTTTTCAAGGTCGAATGGTCTTGTGCAGTTAAAATATCTGAGTACTTTCAAATATAAATATGTATGTAATAAGTTTTACACAAAGACAATCTAATCTAAATTATAGGGCAGTAACTGTCAACAAAATCTTACACTATATTTGGCCGAGTGGTATTAAAAGTGTGCAGCACATTATGTTTGTTAGTTTTATTACTTTTGTTTGTAAATATATATTATTTAATGGCATTTTATATTGTGCCCTATTGTGTTTTGGTTTAAAAGGATAAAATGAATAATGTTCATTCATTATTTTCAATGTAATTTCCTCCATCTAGGTTTCAGCAAAGCCAGCTTCCTGCCACTGCTGGATTTCGCGTACACCTCCAGGCTTACCTTTAACTTCTGTATAATGGCTGAGATTGCCAACCTGGCCCGGCATCTGCTGATGACCGAGGTCCTTCACCTCTGTGAGTCTGTGCATAAACAGGTGGAGGAGCAGAAGCTGACAGTGTACCAAAGGGGAGACGTGCACACGGTGGTGTCGAGCCAACCGGTCGTTCAGGACGGGTCAAAGGAGGATTCTGGTGCGTACATGGTGACCATAGAGAGTGACGGCAGAGCAGTGGTCACACAGGGCGCCGTGGCTGTGACGGGTGAACAGCTGGCGTTTGTGTCTCCTCCGGACATGGAACAGCCGCTGACCATTGTCGCCCAGACCGTAGAGGACGGCAGACATGTTGAAGAGGCCCGACCAAGTGAAACTGTGACTCTGATCACTCATGGTGGTCAGACTGAACCAGGAGAGACAGTGACTCTGATCTCACGCAGCACAGGACTGGAGGAGGAGACCATGACGGTGGTCACCCACAGTGGACAGGCCGGGGCCAGCGAGTCCCTCGCCGTGGTGTCAGCCTGCCTGGCAATGGAGCAGCCGCAAGTCACAGAGGTTGCTGAGGCCTTTGTGATCAGTGTGGATCCGGACAAACTGTGTTCTCCAGAGGTTGCCAAAGCGGACTGTACTGCAGCGGTGTCTGCTGAGGATGACAACGCACAGCGACAGAAGGAAGAGTCAGCAGCCGCCCAGTCCACATCCACACCCCAGAAACGGAAAAGAGGGCGTCCAGCCAAGGTGAAAAAGGATGTGGTGGAGGAGTTTGTGCCATTGGAGGAGGACCCCTCTGTGGATGAAGGCCATGTGGACAGACTGGAAGTGACCTCAGATGATCCCTCTAAAAGGCGACTGCGGCAGCGCTCCATCGCTGAAGGAGGTTACGCCCGCCTGCACATGGGGCTGGAAGATGAAGAGGAGGCGAAGAAAGGCCTGATCCCTCCACGGGCGATCACCCCCAAGGTACATTTACGTCAGGCTTTGGATATAAGTAAATTTTTCTTCCCTGAATGTGTTTTCTAAATGCTTAGTAAATGATTCTGTGGTTTGTTATGTTTTTTATTTATATTTTGTGTTTTTGTATTTTTTCTTTAACCAGATGCACAAAAGGCATAAACTAGTAGTCAAACTGAAGTAAAACAGAGTTCATATGTTACCAGGGTTTAGCTTTAGAGAGCCATAAAATCAAAACATCACATAGATCTTATATATATATCTTATATACTTACATACATACACACACACACTTTTTTTTTTTTTATTTGAACTTCGAAAATTTGTCCAACCAATTTCTTGAAGACTATTTACCCCATTTGGCAGATAAAGTTTGATCAGATTGAAAGTTCTTACGTGGAGCAAAGTGTTGTGTGGCTCTGCTTACTTTTTCACTTGTTTAATTGTTTTTGTAATTGATTGTTTCTAGATTTACTTGCCCAGTGTGGCATTTCATTTTCCCCAGACAATTGGACAGTACTGAGTCTTGTCAGTATGTGCAAATTTTATCAGTCATTTTCTCCACATCGTACACTTCCTTTATAACCACCGTTTTCTGTCTTGATGCCATCTCTTAGTTTCTTATTAGAAGTTTAACTTAAAGGAGGAGTTTGTTTTGACCATTAAATTTGGTGGGTATATAACTATCTAGTGCCAAATCACAAAACCCTGTCTCATCTGTTCTTATCTCTGTCCAGTAGGAAGTGAAAGTGGTCAGCCACTGAATTGTGATGTCCTGTTTTTCTTTTTGATGTTTTAGAAGAGGGGCCGACCACCAAAGCAGCTGATGGAGAATCCTGGAGAAGGATCGTCTATATCTGAGTCTGTGGCCGATCCAGAGACCATCATAATGGAGAGTGAGATAGTTGGAGAACCCAGTCCAGAGGAGGCTGGGACCACTGTAGCAGGACCTGAATCTGGACCCAAAGTGGAGCCGACTGCTGTGGATGGAGAGCACACCTGCTCCGAGTGTGGCATGTCCTTCCCGAGGCGTTACTCTCTCATCATGCACACGTTGAAACATGAGAAGGCTCGTGGATACAAATGCCATGTAAGTGTATGTGTGAGTCTGTCTCACATCTGAGTTCAGATTGTCACATTCTGACCTGTGTTGTGTTCTCTCTGTAGCTGTGTAGTAAAGAGTTTCAGTACGCCGCCTCTCTGCGCGCCCATCTGGCCCGACACAAACAGCAGAGCAGCCAACGTGCCCCCCTCTCCAAACCCTCAATGGACCAGAGTGCTGACAGTAAAGGGGACAGTGATATGGACGAAAAGACCCTGTCACCACTCACCAAAAGAGAATTTGTGTGTGACATATGTGGCAAGACTTTACCAAAGCTCTACTCCCTGCGTATTCACATGCTGAACCACACCGGCGTCCGACCCCACTCCTGCAAAGTCTGCGGCAAAACATTTGCACATAAACACAGTCTGAAGATGCACCGAGCGCTGCACGACGTCACAAAGCAGTTCCAGTGTGAGTACTGCAAGAAGACCTTTGTGAGCAAGAGGAGCATGGAGGAGCACACGAGCCTTCACACAGGTCAGTACACAAGGCACTTGGACATGTTTCTGACTGGACATTAGAGGTGAATGGACTGAATCATGATGAAAATACTTAAATACTGTGTCTCTTCAAAAATCCTTACATACAGACAGTAGTGTCAGAGGTAACTGAGGTAAATGTTCTCTGTAATATCAGAGGTTTGGCAGGTATTTAAAACATTTGAGGGTCCACTGGTCTAATAGACCAGACAAAGCACTGCATACTGACGCCTAACATTTATTCAACACCGACGTAAACGAGAACTAGTAAGAAATACATAATTCACATCTGATTAAGTCTCTTGAATGAGAGACAAACCACTTTCAAGAACATACAAAACTTGCCCACACTTGAAAACCCTCGGCCTTCAGTCCACACCCAAGTTTTTGCACATACGGACGGACGGACGGAGAACTGATGACAATACCCTGCAGTAAGGGCCGAGGGTAAAAACCAGTCCAGTTGAACTTTGAGAGCAAACATGGATGAACAATGACCGCGACATATGAGAACTTACACAGATAGAAAGAAAAACAGAAGAAAAAGGTTAGGAATTAATCTTTCAGTGTATTATGCTGATTCCAGGAAATAGACAGGTCCTAGCGTGCTAGCATAGCAGCAGATGCATCCAATAAATGTCAGATAAAATGCCAGAAATCCACAGCAAATCAGTGTCCAGGTATGCACATAAATATTAAATCCAGCACAAACAATACACATTTACCATTTTGTGCCATGTGCAGAGCTAACATCATCTTGGAGTTGTGTTTCTGACTGTATCTGTTTTGGCTTTGACCCATAATGCTTTAGTGGCATCCATATCTTACACCCGTCATATGATGTTTTTAACACATTACCTTTTAGGATCTGCGTTGTGATGTTTTTTATTAGTTTGAATAACTTATAAACTCAAAAAATTAATTACAAGAAACATAAAATAAAGTAAAAAAAAAAAAAAACAGTCTCTCTGACAGTTAGGGTTATGAATGAAACCACTGACTACATGATTGTTTAATGACTTCTAGCTCCTCCTTCAGGTACAAAATGAGTGTTTCAGAATGACCTTGTTTCTGTGTCACATTTAGTCTGTACATTCACATGACACTTTAAAAACTGAATTATTGCATTAGTCTGACTAGAATTGGACTTTAAAAATGAATATAAACATATTGGCTCAACTTGGACCAACACACCCAGATAATGTGAAAGTGGATCTAATCTTGCATGTAAATGGACCAGTCGGACTGGAACTGGACCAGGTGTTCTACACATGCACAAGAGCTCTGCACCAAATCCTGACCTGGAGCTCAAACATCATGCATCTCATCTGCACAAATAGCAGAGCAGACAGAAAGTACAATATGTACAAATTTAGAACGTTGATCATTGTCAGGTCAGTTTTGGTCTGGGTTGGTTGATGACTGGTTGCATGTGGTGAACACTGTCACCTCAGAACAAGAAGGTTCTGAGTATGATCCCCATCCTGGACCGCTCTGTTGTGTTGCTTTCCTATTTATTTTTGTACGTATTCATTTATTTATCAGCGACATTGCAATGAAACATAGTTGACACATAAATCATCTGATGTTCTGCACGAAGAGTATAAACAGGGTGCTTGCGCAGGTCTTGAAAGTCTTAAAAAGTAGGGAATTTTCAAACACTGTTTTCCAGGCCTTAAAAAGTCTGGAATTTTGTATGAAAGTCTTAATAAAATATGGAAAACGTTTCTCTCATAATCAAATTTTTGAGTTTGCTCAAAGGCACATAATCTGGTAAGATAACAAATACATGAGGAAAGTGTATAAAAAAAAACTGGATATGATTTCACTAACCAGTTGGTACTGGAATGATTCTAGTGAAACTTGTTTGTGTTATACCTGTGTACTTTTGTGATTTTCATATGTTTTGAAAATGTTTCAATCAGTAAAATGTAATTTACTGTGAATTATGCATTCATTCATTCATTCATACATTTATTAGAGTCACACAACAGGTACACTCTCAACCAAAAAAGTAGGCACGAAGTATAAAAGTACATAGTCAAGGTCTGGGGTAAAATACAGCAGTTTTGGAAAAAGTCTGGAATTTTTATTTGGATAAGGAGCAAGCACCCTGTGTAAAGCATTTAGCTAATTTACATCCCCTGTCCTTGCTTGGGCTTTTAGAGACAGAAAATACATTTACAGTGTAACAACATTAGTATAAAAACAGTATAAACTTATGCTGTAACATACGTGATTTCCTTCCAGAGCACAAGTGACTTTGAAATAATGAAGTAATAATGAAACTGATGTTTTCTATTAGTACATGACATGAATCACTGCACCAGAGGTAGTTTATCCCAGTGACCGTCTGTCTCACTGATAACTGACTGATATTTCCACTGTTTGTTCTCATAAACATCTAGGTGAGTCCAAGTATCTTTGTAACACATGTGGAGCTACATTTCACCGAGCCTCTGCTTTAAGCAAACACCTGAAGAAGCACCAGCCCAAACCCGACATCCGCCCGTTTCCCTGCGCACAGTGAGTGTTTCCTCTTCTGTTTGATTTTAGTCGTCAGTTTGTCCTGGTAGGGTTTTTACAGGAGCTTGAAATCCTTGAAAATACTTGGCTTTCAATGTTGTATTTTCAAGGTCTGAAAAGTGCTTGAATTTTAGTTTAAGTGCTTGAAATTTTAACTCTGTCATGTGATGGATGGATGGATGGATGGATAGATGGATAGATGGATAGATAGATAGATAGATAGATAGATAGATAGATAGATAG
>JAPQRP010000020.1:22909711-22930345 GCA_037367295.1 Apogon hyalosoma
ATGTAAAATGGTGAAAATGTTTACTTACTGGGTCTCAGGAGGCTATGGAAACATGATTGTTATTTTCAGATGTTTACAGACTACTGAATAACAGGATTATCAATATGATGTTGCTTTTCCACAGTTCGATGAACTTTAACCTCACACACAAAACCTTTAACATTTAATGATGCAGCGAAAGACGTTAAATGACAGCTTCAAGCAGAAAAGGCATTTATTATGCTCCAAAAGACAAAAGTGCAGCAGCCACAAAAATAACAGTTATTAAATCTGTTTCAAACAGAAACATTCACATCTGCTCTGTACATAACATAATGCACATCTGCAGCTTCCTCTATTAAAAGACATGTTATTAAGGAAAGTTAAAAACAAAACACTCAGACTGTCCTGCAGTGACTTTACAAAACATGACCAGCATTAGCAACAATATCTCAATATTAAAGTCTCTTCCTTCCCAAAAAACACAAACATAAGGTTTTGTGAGTCCAGCTCTTAACGGTGATGTAAAGACGAAACACATTTATAAGCTCTGTAAGTCAAGTCACATAGAAAATAACCATTTAAGCTTGGTTCCTGTCCAACTTCAGCCGTAGTAAAAGGTGAAGAGGTCAGCTGGGATCCATAATGGGCAGTGAAATAAACACAGGATACTGCCATAGAAATACCCAGAGGTGACCTGAACAAAGTGGTGAAACCGTACAAAATACCAAAATGATGCATGCAAAAAGGACTAGTATAGTTTTTAAAGACCACATGTGAGGTGGTCATGAGTCCAGCAGCTACAGCCGACAGGTCTGACTGTGTCTGGAGCTGATTCTCCTTGAAGCTGAAAGGTTCAGCGTCACATCCTCAGAGCAAAGGCCCCAGACCCAGGTGGGTAAAGGAGGTCAGAACAGCTGAGAAACGAAGTCAAAGAGGAAGGTCCATGTAAGTCGGAGGAGGAGGAGGAGGAGGAGGAATGCTGTGAGGGGGTAGTGTTTCAGGAGGAGCTGCAGCGCCGCCTCTGTTCACCTGCAGGTTCCAGGAGCTGGCTACCAAGACGGGTTTTAATCAGACTGCAGGGGAGGAACCAGAGAGAGGAGAGGGTAGAAATAAGGGCTCACTGATGGAGGAGAAGAAGGAGGAGCAGAGAGGAGACCCCAGAAAAGGAGAAGAGGCAGTGAAACAATGTGTGACTGACAGCAGTGATTTGATGCAAAATCAGTGATGTGCAGTAACGCCTACGTCCAGAAGATGGCACTATGCAAACACAGATGACAGCATCAAACCACTGGACTGGTGCAGTTGTGTTAATGAGGTGGAAAAAAAGGCCTGAAACATTTTTTGTCGACAGAACCTTTTATTTAAAAAGTTCTATGTAACATTGGAGGAGTTAAGAAATACAGACCAATTTACCAAACTACAAACCCTTTAATGTCCTCATTTCTACCACCTGGTTCAATAGATAATGAAAAAAAAATATAAGATGTTTTTTTATTTCATCTCCTTATAGGACATCAGCAACAAAACCATGACATGAGGACTGTGATTTAGTGGAATCTTAAAGTCTAAGCATGTTTTTGACCAATTAGTTTCAGGGGTTTGACCGATTACAACTGATACAGCCTAATTCAAAAACACTCTACTGAGGGTCTGATAATAGTCTAAAAACAAATGTCAAATTTTATTTATATACCGTTAAAACATAACAAGAGTTCGCTCATGACATTTTACATTTAGAGCTAGTGTAGACCAGACTCTGAATATCATCTGACATAATCAAGATTGTGAAGCTAAGATAATAAATGCACATTTTTTTATACAATTAAAAAACTTACTTAACATTCACTGTTGTTTGTATCTTATATTTAATGACATTTTTTTATATATGTGAAGAAAAATGTTACATCAGTATAATATAGTGCTGGTTGGTTTGTGATCGCATTCTTTCTGTTTTAAAAATAATAAACTGCACCAAAACGTTTGCTTTGTAGAGGACTGCATTTTCAGAAAACTGTAGATTTTATTTTTAAAAAGCTTTACGGTTGCAATTACTGTCCCAAAGAAACAAAAATGTAAGACTTTTTTTTTTGGCGAGGACATGAAAGAATTCAGAAATGACAGAAAATGTAAGAAAAATCCAACATGCAAATGATCAGATAAAGAAGTAAGAAAATGATGCAAAAACCTCGACTGATCTAAAATGAATCCTGAATCTGATTGATCGCTGATTGATGGTTTTAACAAAACAAGCAACAGGTAGTGAACAGCAAATATAAATCAAGTGAAAAGAGCAGAGGGAAGCATTATCTCACAATGAGGCTGTCTGCCAGTGTCTTAATGGGAAACTATAACATAAGCAGTAATTATCATCATCGCTCTGTCAAACTATCACTTACACCCATCTGCTCTTTTCCACAGCTTATAGGGAAATGGGCGTGACGAGGAAAAGTGTGTGTGAATGTGTGTGCATCTGAAACAACTTTAATTATGCTCGAGCCAATAGATGAGGCCGAGGCACGGATTTGGTTGAGCACTGTGTTGTGCAAACCCTGGCAGAGCACCCAAAGGCGTTACCGCCAATCTTTTTGGAAGCTTCTTCTTAACAAAGCACAGCCAGGTACATTTGTCACGATTCATCAGCTTTGGCTCATTTCCCATGAGAGAGCGAGCAGGAGGGAAAAAAACAACTTCTTGCTAGGAGAATTCTGGGTAAATTCAAGGCCACTTGGAAAAACTGAATAACATATACTTCGGAACAATAATGGTCAACTTTGACTTGCTGGCTACAAAGCCTCTGCAACAAGAAAGCAATCACTTCATCCAATTCTAAACCAGAGTAATTTCAACTAATATGAGGTCAAATCTTCTGACACACAAGCAGCTGAGAATAAAACCGATGCAAAATTTAAGAAATGATCTGAGGGTGAACCTTGCAACTACACGGTCGTCTTTTCTAACGTACCTGAAAACAAATGAGCTTAATTATCAATCTATACTGGTACTCACTGTTTCTGAAGGAGATTCTGCTGCTGCTGCCTGTATGATTCAATAGTATGCTGAGGCAGAAACTGCATGAGCTCCAGAGACTCTTTGATTTTTACCAAAATCTCATAAATTTCACGGCCTTTGATCTATAAGGAAAACAGAAACAGTGGTCAATAAGCATCGCAGGCGCACTCAGAACAATGTTTTAAAGAAACTCTCGGAGGACGCCCTCTGAAATAGAGTTAACACTTACAGGCAAACAAAAAACCTCCTCGTCTGTTGATCTTCTCTTCTTGATGGTGGACATCTGTATGCCATGGGAAACCTGGCGGAAAGCTGGAGAGAAGAGAAGGCAGAGTGAGTGCCAGTGGTCGGAGTGCTGAGTGCAGTTAGCTTAAGCCAAAGCAGGACAGAAGAGTGGAAATGGCAGGAAAGCAAAGAGTTTGAGAGCCCATGCCACAGGTAAGATCAAAGCTCGTCAGCCCGTCACCAGCCCCAGCACTACTTACGGCGTTTCGTACCCTCACTGCTCTTTGTGGCGTCCGTTACATGTTGCTTGCGGATGCTGTCCTCATCTGCCTTTCTGTCTCGGCCCGGGCAGGCGCAGATCCTGGCCTCGAAGCATCGGCGGCCTAATACCTGACCGCTGGAAACAGACGGGGACGGAGTGAGCAGAGTCACAAACAATCCACAGTATAAAAGTGTAAGAAACCACTGAAGAGGAGGAGCATGAGAAAGCCTTACTCTCTGGTTTCCAGAGTGACAATGATGAGGATCGGGCGTCTGTTCATTCCACCCACACAGCTGGAGTTGCACATGAAGTTATACAAAATTGTGGTGAACTCTGTTCCCACCTGAGGAAGAACAAGGACAACGATGGTCAGTGACTTTAATGAAGGACAAAAGAAAAAGAAGCCATGTATCAAAGAGGATTTCTCATATTAAACATTTAAGAAAGCAGCACCTCTAACGTCAATGAAAACATAGTCTGACAGGTTTTTCATTTCACTTTTATTTTAAAACAAGATCTGTTTTCTTTCCATAATTTCTTCAGTCTCAAAATACTTGAAACTTGAAAATATTTGGTGTAAAGTTTAAAATAAAGTTCAAATTTTTTTGTTATCACTGGAGTAAATGTAGTGCTCTCTCCAAATATGATGAAACACTTTACATAGTAAAATATACTTATATATTGAAATTATGAGGGACGCTCAATTAAGATGAGATCAAACAGATATTATCTAGTCGAGTATTACAGTTGAGAACATTTCACCAGTTTAATTTTTTTTGAGTGTTTCTGATTTTTCTTTTAATTTTATTTTAATCTCAAGGTATTGTCTAATTTTAGTTTAGTTTTTATTTTTTAGATTTTCATGCACTATTAAGTGAAGTCATTTTATTCTTGTACACAATGCATCATTATTTAAAACCTGTATCTAATAAATCACATCCTGCCGTACAACCTCGGAACCCACATGGATTAAAAACATTCTCAAATATTTCCCTGTACAAGCTGTGTGAGGACTGTGTTGTGTTTTCACTGAGAGGCTTTAGGTTTTAGCAGCTGCTGTGTGTCAGGACTGAGAGGCCCGGCTCTCTAAAGCCTCGGCCTGTCACCGCTCTGTCTGTCAGAGTCAGGCTGAGGTGCTGAGGTGTCGCCGACAGGGCATTACCGCGACTGCTCTTCTGCACAGTGATGGACAGCTCACCTGGGGAGGCTCATAAGGAACCAAAACGCTCTGTCTGCCGGTGATGGAGTCCTCCACATACTGGGCGTGGCTGTTTCCCTCCACACGGATCAAATGACTCGGAGGGGCAATCTGACCTGGAGGCAACATGAGAAATGTCATTAAATGTCAACAGCAACGAGTTAAAACTGAAGTCCGACATTAGTGAGAGTCTTTTTAATAAATCAAAGAACTGACCATCATTGAACTCGCGGCTAAGCTCGTGGTTCGGGCAACGCTTCACCACTTCGGTCACGTGTTCGGCTTTCTTGTAAACAGGCATGGCTCTAATAACAGCACCTTGTGGTGGAGTGGTAAGGACTTTGATCTGAATGGGACATGTCTTCGCGATTTGGCAGTATAATTTCTTCAAATCAGTTGAATACTAAATGGGAGAAAAGACAGAAAATGCCAAAGGTTATATAAAACATTAAAAAAAACATAAACATAATACTGGTAAGAAATTGTTGTTTATCAGCTTTGCGGCTTCAAAACAACGTCTGCATAATTTTAAAAGGACACATCGATGTCTGCAACACCTGTTGCCTAGACTGAGCACTTCTGGTTTCCCCTGAAGCAAAAGAGGTTAAAGACAAGACTGTGATTATGACCTACTTGAATAAACACAAGCACACACACACACACACACACACACACAGACACACACACACACGCACACGCACACACACACACACACACACACACACGCGCACACACACACACACACACACACACACACACACACACAAGGTTGCTTCTATAAGTGTGCATTGAGCAACCTCAAAGATGTCTCTTGGAGAGCCTCTGGGACTTCCGAGGAGTGCCATAAAATGGACCCCTCCAGCAGCAATTAAACTGGGCCTGGCTTTCATCTTCAAGGAGGGAGTGCTCTGCTAAAGCATCTGATGGCCACTCATCATACAGAACAGGGCTTCTGAAGAAGAAGCTGCTGAGCTGATGCTACATAAAGATGAGTGCAGCTTCCCTCATGGGGTTGGATGAAAATGACTCAGTTTTGCTGTGAGCACCTGAGTGAAGGACTTATCACAGGATCCTTCTGTGACCACTGCCAAAATGGGATGGTTGCTCAAAAAACTGGCTTGCATTCAAGTGTGTAAGCCAGAAGTCATGAATAATAGATGCACGTTGATCCCTGCAAGAAATGCTCACCAATAAGCCATCAGAAAGACTGAATAGTTACTAATAGGGAGAACCCAACTGTGTAAACAGACCATTCAAATCAGTGCTGTGCAAGCACAGCTTTAAACCCTCTATGTGCAGAAGACACTGGGTGGGGGAGAAGGGAAATTTTTCCTGTCAGGTTCATTTCTCAGTGAACATTGTGAAAATCGCTTGAGGCTGTGTTCAAGAACAATGCAACATAAAAATTCCACCTCTATTAATTTCAGATATAAAGAAAAGGAGCTCATCACTGTACCTGCCTAAGCTGACTTTAAATATTACACAAGCTTGGCACAGCCATTTTCTGCTCTGCTCCCCAGGCACAACCTCTCCTTTCATCAAACAAACCCAAAACAGCGCCTTCTAATCTCCTCCCATTTTCTTTCTCACTACTGCACACATTACAGCACTGGATTTCAGAGAACCAAATTCTCACTTGGCTCCTTTCCTCAAGTGACCTCATTAGAAACTGTACATGCATAGGATGAACTGCCAAAACATTAGTGTTACTCAACAGTACTGCTAGAAATGTATATTAAAGGTTCAATATGTAAGATCTGCATGTGCTCGTGTGAGGGTTTGAGTTTGTTTTAATCTGTGATTTTTTTTTATGCTTGCTGACCTTTGCTGCTCTTTATGCTAACAGAAGCTAGTGTTACACACTGATCCAGCTGGAAAGGAGCAGAAAAGAGACCCTGAAGACCTCAGGAGGAAGTGTAAGGATTTCCATGGAAAAAGATCAAAGTCCTCTACATAGAAATCAGTGTATTATGATTTATCATGGAATTAGGCAGACAGCTGTTAGTGGCATTAACCCACATCAAAAAAAACACCAGCTGTCAAACAAAAAGATCATGTAAGCATAGTCATTATGCTGCTCTTCAATATTCAACATTCAAATGTAATGGTGGTGATCAAAGTAACAGCAGAGCATTACTATGTTTTAATTTGCACAAAAATACATCTACTTCGCAAGATTTAGGGATTGATGTACTGATGTGCACAGTTCAAGCTCTGGGACATGTACATCATCACAATGACTAAACTGACTGAGCCTCAAATCAAAGCAGCCTTCCAAAAGGAAAAGCCGAAAGATGAATGGTTGCAGTTGTCCCCTCGCTCCTAACCTGATACTCCCCGTACGCTTCTGTCAATCAGCTAAATGAGGTGGAGAAGCAAAGAGCAAAGAGATGGGAGAAAGAGAGAGCTGAAGATTATGAAGCAAAGGGAATGAGAGGAGAGCTGTGTAAAGGCTCAGTACGTATTATTTTGAATAATTACAGCTGGGTTTAAGTAGTGTCTGAAAACAGCACAATTTAATCAGAGATGTTAAGAAAAGCAGAAAACCAAAGTTTGTTTAGATCTTATCCTAATGTCTAACATTTCTAATTAATTTACACATGCACAAACACACCAGAGAACCATCCCAGCCCTCAAGCTACAAACTTTGAGCATACAAGTATGTAGTGCTGGTGCTGTGTTTGCTCAGCAGTGAGAGCAGGAGCTGCTGTTGACTGCTGAAAGCAGTGCCTGGCTAAAGCTAACACTGTTCAGGGTGGAGGACAACCAGTTGACTGATGGGATTCAGTGGCTCACACAGGGTGCGGTGCTCAGGTGTTAACATGTAATTATGAGCCTTTCATTGGTCACAATGTGAATTATACAGCCAAGAAGTGCACAATATAGAGCTGCTTAATCACAATCATTTGAAAGCAAACTTCTTTTTTCTAAGTTTGCAAGAATAACACGTGACACCTTGGTCAACACACGTGTGAAGCGGAGAACAATAATGAATGTTGTAGCCATGTTTACAAACAGACAATGATACCACACAAAAAGTGAAATGGGTCAGTGTTTTAATAAAATATGTTCAGAGTCAGACTGGATGCAACATACAATTAGTTTGATGCTTGTGTTGAATGTGTGCAATTACTTTCTAACACATGCAACACTTGCACACACAAATACATACTTCCCGTGGAACACAGGTTGAGACAGGCCCACAGCTGTAGCGTTCTTTTCTCCATGACAGGCGCTGCGGGCGCACGCAGAAGTCAAGTCCTGACAAACATCAGGCCTTAAACAAGCACTGTTTGGCGCCTCTGGTCTTGTCTTCTTCATACCTGACATGTCATGTCATGCCTAAAGCTTCTCCCAAACCTGTTTAATTCAACAATAATGCAAAGGAGTTTTTTTTCTCTCCCTCTGTCTCTGCAGCAGATATAAAACACCTGCACTTTAGGAGAAAACTAAATGTATAGTTTGAGGAAATTACCACCAATTTTTCTATACCTCTTAAAGAAAAATAAATAAATAAAAAATGGTGTAGCTATGAGCAACAACCACACCACTCAATCTTAGTGACAGCACCTGCCCTAAGACAAACCTGTACACTTACAAGTGACATTGTGCTTATGTAGCTGAAAGTGTTGGATATACATTTGTCACCCGGAGATGAACCAGTCAAATGCTGATTTTTACCAGCGTTACAACTACAACTGCACCTGAGTTCACTGTTTTCAAACACAAAACAAAAGCCAACAGGTGGGAAGATGATTATGAAAATATTTCTAGGTAAGATGATAAATATTCAATGTCATTTTCTAAATCTGGTTCAACTACAAAAACAATTCCTAATTTTTCTTTCCCCCCCCTTTTTTTTTTTTTTTTTTAATAAAACCTGTGTTTATCTTTCGTGTACACAACCACACTATTTTCATCAGTGTTCATATTCTGCTGATATTCGACTACAGCATGACCCAGCCTTCTGTTGTGGTAAACATTACTGCAGGTATCTGTGAGGAGTTGTTTGCTAGAGATAAAAGAATCTTGTCATAAAAACTGAGTGAGAACGGGCTTTTCCACGATTATGAAGAAATCCCATAGCCCATATCATAAAAAACCTTTTCAACTCTGCGTTTTTAAAAAATTCCCCTCTACCTTTTCCCATCTGGAGCTCTCAGGGCTCGTCTCTCTATGATGGGCGAGTCATGACAAGCTTTTTGACACAAACAAGTCTGAGCCCCATCTCGTGAGGCGTGGGACGGGCCCGCAGATGTTCCAGGGGCAAGCTGTGTCTTGCTACCTTTCGCTAGAACACTCTTCTCTTTGAGCATTCAAGGGCTCTCCTCCTCCTCCGGCGCAATGTGAGATGCAACCATCAAGCTTAACTCGCTCAAAAAGACAGAGCCCACTCCAAGAGCACAGGGTTCAGGAGAGAGGCACACCGTATTTACACAGGTATTATCTACAGGCCCTCAATCCATTACTGTAATCCCCGCAGCTCTACAGCGTCCCAGTGATAGCCCCAACCATGACATTCCTCTCCTTTGACTGCTATATGTGGTGGCAGCTAATACACATGGCAAACACAACCAATCTTTACCCTCACAATAGTTGCATCAATAGGCAACAATGACTGCCTCTTTTGCGACACTCCATTAATTCAGCAAAGCAAAGAATACAAAACATCTATAACAGATGTATTCGTTTGACCTGGACAAGTGTTTTTCTCTAAATAAATGACAAAAGTGAGGAGTGCCAAAAAGGAAACCGTGTGGGAGCACTTCTGGGAAATGTTGACGTGTTGAACCTCTGTGTGTGTCACACTCGTCCTAGACAGGAAGAGGTTAAGGTGTGGGTTAGGGATTAGGTGTGTCTCCATAAGAACAGTCATCAAAAAGACAGTACACAGTCCACTAAGTCCCATGGAAGATCCCACAGGCCTTCAAAAGGGGGGGCATTAGCAGATCTTTGCATAGAGCAAAGCTGTGGTGGTGACATCTTCGGTGGCTGTTTGCCATCAGTCCTTCAGTCCAGCAGTCAACCTATTGGGCTGAGATTATGAAAGCTTTGCGAAAGATCTCCTGAGCTCAGGTGAGGGAGCCTCCTCTGAGATGGGAACCAACACTATAATCACAATTCTTCAGAGTCAGGTTGACTGCTTGCAGATGGTGAAAATGACTCTGTTTGAGCCATTATGGAAAATCATCAGGACAAAACAATGTTCAGCAAGTCAAAATACTGACAAATGCTCTTTGGCAGGATTAAGTGACTGCATTTGCAGTTACGTAAGGCATCTATGATGGATAATGCACTGATGTTTAACCTGGACGATAAATGACAACAACCCAGAATACTACTACTACTACTACTACTACTTCTTTCTATATTCACAAAAACAAATTAAATAATGACTGATCATGAAGCAAGAGGAAAAATCCCTTCGGTGTGTCTGAAATTGTCAGATTTGTGCAGGTCGTGGGTTAACAGTGTAATTTTTTTCTCAGTAATGGCAAATAGTACAGTATGTTTTCCATGATTAGTCAAACCAATCAAACCAGTCTTTCCTCATCTGTTATGACTGTAGGATACACCAGTCTGTTGCACTTCAAGTTTGTGACGGGATGTGTCCCTAACCAGCACAGCTCAGGCTGTGGGGCGTGCCTCTTAAACCACACTGTTAAAACACCTCACAGTTGCACATCAGACAAACACTTTTGTTTTTGGGACTGTGAAAATGAGAGGGATGAGTGAAGCAGTGTGGGAATTGGGTAAATGTCACAATCCCACACTCAGCAAGGCCAAGGAATAAGGTGAGATCGCCCAGCACTCCCTATGTTCAGCCACAGGCACAATGTATTGAATTTAATCTTTAAGACTGGCAGGTTTTTCAGTATGACCAGATTTAAGGAGAGTGACTTGTTTCTACTAAAACACGTCACTCCCAACCCATTTAACAGGCTGCGTTTTAGTCACATGGCACATGTCAAATACAGAACATACAAGAACTCCCTCTCTAATTAAGTTCAATACATATATTTGGCCTTATACTTCATCTGTTATAAACCTAACTCTGTGGAAATGTCCCAAGAGGTATTGCTTAGGGTGAGGGTTCTGTGAAAATGATGAATATTGAAGCATTAAATTTAAAATGTCACATCCATAGACACTGTTTTTTTTTTTTTTTTTAAATCATGATCAGAAAATACGTCAAACCTAAATGTCTTGAACTGTCTTGTGAGGTGGCACCTTTGCCACCTGTGCCGTCCGCTAGGGTGCATTAATAGACTGAATTGTGGGACTGTGCAACTGTCACAGCGTTTGCACATAGAAGAACAGATTAGACACATAAACAACTGAGCAGGTGGAGCTGTGATGCAACAGCTGTCCCTCAGCCCTGTCATGCATAATGACAGAGCAGGAGGAGCTGGTTGTATAGGTTTACTGAGCATCGCATGGTGACATCTAGCTGTGCAGGGTATCACCACACCTGGACCAAGACTGTTTACCTCTGTCATCAACAAACTATCCCTAGACCCTGCCCCAAACTGAAGTTTGACTATGAGCAGAACCTAATAATCACTGGGAACTAAGTAAAGGTCTGGCCTTCTCTTTCTTCAATCCACCTGATTTGTGTCTCTAGGATTACCTTAATACATTAATAAGACCAGTGTTTATTCAGTTTTTGTGTCAGTGAGTGAAGTGTAATGTAAAGCCTGAATAAGAAATGCCTGGGGTTCAATCTTGATTAAAGCTATATATCTCAGGTGACATTCTTCCTTGCCAGATGTAGTTGTGCAACTCAGGACTTTCAAGTAATATTCACCTAAATCTGCCTAGGGCACAGATTGTCAGAAAAATAATTCATGGTTAAAAGTATGTTCTTATCCTCATTACTGGCTCATTGCTTGACCTGTTAAGATGACAGCTACCACAAAATACTGTATCTTTGAGTCTAGATACTTGGGACGTAGAAAAAAACTATTTAAAAAACTACTCAGATGCATTACTTTGTCAACAACACAAGTATATATTCAATATCCATTCACAGTATATTGTAATGGATTACTTACCTAGTTGATTCTGAAGTTATCTAATAGTGTGTTACAGTGTGTTTCATTTTCTAGGTGTAATTATATTGAATGTTTTTACAGGTTTCAAGGAGTTAAATATAAGACATTTTTCTGGCCTTTATGAATGCAAATGAAGACCTTTTTAACATATGAGGAAAAATATAATGGATATGAAATAGGGGTGTAATGGTACAGAAAAATTCAGTTGGGTAAGTTTTCAGTATAGGGGTCTTCAGTTCAATACATTTTTTATATGTTTTCGGTACAGTGAAGGAGACCAGGGGTGGGTGGGGGTGCACTCCATAACTACAGAAAGTAAAACTTAACACGCTTCGAATGTCCGACCCAGCTTCTGTGCCTCTGTTATACTCTCTGTTGTCATGTTTACCCCCCCACCCCTCCTTATCGGCGCCACAGCCTCAGAATAAAGTGTTTGGGGTTTTTTTTGCAGCAGCGAATGTATATAGGGGAAACCCTGCACATGGGTTCTGCTTGTGACCACCCTGCTTCCCAAGTGTTTGCATTCTTCACATAGCCTACATGTATTTGTTCGGTGCACCTCCATATTGTATTGAAGGCCCGGTTCAGTATAAACGAGTGCACCGTTACACCCCTGATATGAAGGACAATCAGTGTCCCAGAGTTACTTGGAAAGTGAATTAATTATGTTGCAGTGGGCTTCAAATTTGTTATTTTCAGCAGATTTCAACTGAGAATCAAGCACTGTCTTTGAACTTTGGACTTAGGCATATTAAAGTAACATTTATCTTCAATACTCATGGACAGCTTCACTCATTATACAAGTTTATAGAATATTGGAGTTTTCTTACCGTCCAGGTGGCAGACTTTGCTGTACTAGACTGCTGGAAGGACACATCAAAGGTGTGGGGCCCAGCGTAATCTGTATTGGATGGGATGGCTGGTGAGGGGGACAGGGCATCGAAGGTGGAGCTGGGCTGGGCGTATGGTGAGGGGGCTGTCACGTTGTTCTGCGCATGGTCATTGTTGTAAGGGCTGGTGTTGGTTGAGCCGCCATTCTGAATGTTTTGATCCATGCTGTTCAGGAGCCCCAGGTTTGTATACTGTGACTGCAGACATAATGGAGGGGGATGGGAGAAAAGGGGAATGTGTTCAGTCACCGTAGAGGAATTTCTCTTTTGCTTAAGTCTTAAATGAATGACAGCGCTGGTGATTTTTTTCTGGTGCACCTGCTAAGTTGATCCAAAAAAATACAGAAAAGAAGTTGTTTAGGAAATGGAAACAATAAAGCAGGGGTACAATTATGACAGGCTGCCTGAAAAGTAAATAATAAAATAAAAGAATACAAACCCATACACAATAGGGACAGTCAAAGGTTAAAGAGAAAGCAAGTGCTGCAGGAAATGAAGATCTTGTTACCTAAAAATGGTGATGAAGTGGTGATCCATGATCCCTAGTTTAACTTCTTACCTGAGGCAACATGTTAACACCCCACCATGAAAAACAGCTTTTACATGAGGATAAATAAAAATGTAATTTAAAATCACCAATTACTTTAGAAATCTTCCTAGTCTGGTTTGTTTCTGTCCTGCTACAAATAGTACTACCAAGCATTCAAATAAATTTTTCCCTGACCAAAAGTATCCAGACAGGAGGAATGGAATTAAAATATCTGCCTTTAAACAGGATGGAGAATACGCCTGGGTAGTAGCCAGCCCCTTCCTGCTTGTTCTGCTTGCCATTCATCCCATTCCTTTCCATTTATAAATGGCACATTCCTGGACGAGGTGCCATGGCTCTCGCTCTTTAGACGGCCATTAATCTCTCCAGGGCCTCTTGTTTATTTCAAGCACGGCTGACCACAGCTGTCCAGCTCACACCCATTACCCTGCCAGGTGTTAGCGGTGAGCTAGATAAGTCATAAAACACAGACTAGGTAGGTTTTATAATTACTAATCAAGGTACTGAAGCAATATCACTGATTTATTACATATACATGCAAAAATTCAGATACACAAAGATTTTCAGAGTGAGACAACCACACCTGAGCAAGGTCATCCGAGTCAACCTGAGCATACCTGAGTAACAATGCCACAGGGTAGCAAGCAGTTTGGATGAGGGTCACTGTGTGCAACATAAGGCTGCTTAACCCCCCCAGAAACAATGACACCAAGGCTTATAAGAGCTCTGGAGGACAATTATGTTGGGCACGCAGGTGTTAGGAGACAAGTGTTTTTGTGAATGAAGAGCGAACACACACACACACACACAAAGGCAGAAAACTCCATTCTGGCGGAAACCCTCCAGCCTTTAGCAGAGACCCAAAAACACACTCGCTGACAATGAGGTAATTACACATGTATTATAAAGGTTAAAAGTGAATGTGTATTGGATCTCAGAGGAGGAAAACAGAAAAAGTCGAACCTGGAACTAAAAATAGTAGAACTTCACTTAAATGTAAGCCAGAATATGCTCTATGTTCAGCATGGGAACAACCAGTGTGATTATTTTGTCTGTTTTAACCTTTGTGATAGTAAAATTGGGGAGAAGCTTTTGAACTATGGCCCAGTTCACTGCAGCCTCAGAGATGACAGAGCCTCTCCCAGGGCATGACGCTGGCAGCTGCAGAGGTGGATGTGACAGGCACCAATTATCAATGTCAAATTATTATTCTAAAGAAAAGACTGATGCTGGACAGCGACCAAACATGGATAAATGCAGGGATATAAAATAAAAGGCCCTGACATAGAATACCTAACATTACATACAGGGTCTCAGAAGACTCTCCCCTAGGTCTAAATGAACATAAGGATAAAAAAGCCATAATTGACTTGATACTGAGCCCTGACAGTCAAGTCTACCAAAAAAACTAGCCACGTTTTAAGGTTTAATTGACTGGAAGTGGGATGTCAGCGGTTTAAAGGTTGTGTGAGGGGGTTTCAGGCCTCTTCTCTGTTTCCTTTAATCAGATCTTATTCCACTATAATACACCAACCATTTAATAACCAGTTTAGCTGCTCTTAAAAATTCCTCCTGTTTATGGCTGATGCTGTGTTTAGGCCTTTAGTCAGGCTGCAAAGCAGAAACACAGTAAATCAGCAGCCTTGTCATCCTCAACAGCCTTTAATAAAGTTTGTGAAAAGCTTGTGCTTTCTGTTTGAGGCCTTGAAGCTAATTTCTTTGTTTGAGATCAATGCTGGGGTAAGCATTTCAGACCAACACAGGGAGAGTTTGCAGTGTACAAATTTGTATTATCCTAAAATTAAAATTAAAAAAAAAAAAAAAAAAAAGCTAATTTTCCAGTTGTAGTAACTGTTAAGCAAATGACTAAATAGACAAATAGTTACATTTACTTGGTATTACCTTAGTGCAGCTGACTAAAGGTAAATCATTTTCTCTGCAGCTTGTGAAGTGAGTCATACATTATTCACTGCACACCTGTGAAGAAACTGAGTGGATCATTTGTTATGTTAATTTTTTCATATGTACAATATGCATCTATGTCACAAGGCAAAGGTTATGAGATGTCTGTGAGGATCTACCAGAAAACACTGCTGCAAAGATAATGGCCTCATGGAAAACCACAAAACTCTAAACAGACGTGATTTGGACGGTTGCAAGTGATAGAATGCCACAATTTATATGTGAGCATTTAACAGTCCATAAATCCCACTGCTGCTGTTAGGTGGTCACAAAGTCTAAGCACTGATAAGGCCACAGTTTTGAACAGCCAATAGATGACAGGAACCAGAGCAGACTTGGCCTAAGGGGGGAATAACTCCAATTCCAGGCTCTCTGGTGACCTACTCCATGTACCTTGAGCCAGTATAGAGGAGCATCTGGGGGACTACAATGAGTGACCACAGGGATGGGAGGCATTAAAGGCTCAACAGGGGTGAGGGGGGGTGAGGTGGGGTAGAGGGTGGGGGTCCATCTACACCTCATACCTGCTGGGGTGGGCAGAGCAGGTGATTGTATCTACATCAACACACCATTAAAGCAATTACAAACCTGGACTAAACAGCTACGCCTGGCCGGCCGCATTCTAATGACTGCAGCGGCTCCCAAGAGACTAGCGATGGGGGGAACCTGATACCCCACACACAGAGGGGATTGAGCCGGACACCACTTAAAGACTCCCTGCTCCACAACTTAAAAGACAGTGACCTGACACACCTGCTATCTGCAACCTGCAATCTGAGAATCTATCACCGCTTACTCTGTGAGTTTGGGTGCAGGATTTGGGGAACAAAAACACAAGGAAAACACAAAGAATAAAGACATATACAAGAGATTTCCACAACAATAACTACTTTTAAAACCAAAGGCAATATTTCAAATACATAACACTGATTGAAATACATAGTTTTCAAGTTTTTGTAGAAGTTGCATAATGCATTGTACAATAAAATTAACCAGACTGAGAAAAAATGTAATAGGTCCTTTCTGGAGTCAGTAGAATGCCATGTTACTTGTACTGGGGGAAAAAAGAATCATTAAGTAATTACAGTACAATCCCATTTCATATTTTTGAAGACACACCATATCTTCAAGTGCTTGATAACCAGCGTTGGAATCTATCATTCACTTACACTTTTGAAGTAAGAACCGATTTTTTTGTCACCAGACTGAGACATTAAAACATTTTTGAGTTTGTTTTCACACTTTTGAAGAACAAAAGACCAATTTATAAACAAATCTGCAATCTTACAGTAAGACTCAGAACATGAAAAGAAAATTTAGTAACTGCTCAGACAAATGTTCCCATAAAAAAAACATTAAAAAAAAACTTCAAATAACAAATAATTATATATAAATAAATAGCAAGTAAAATATTGGTAATTCAAAATGTGCTGTTTCAACAATTTCATTTCCATTATCTATACTTTCATGTGCTGAAGCCTTCTCACAGAGAACAAAAAAAAAGTCTGAATCCTATCATATTTTTTGACAGCACTAAAACTCAGTAAGAAATAAATCCCATCAACTGAGTACATCCATCAAAACCAGATAAAAGCCTCTTTACAAGAAAAAATATTCAAAGCGATCATCCAGGTGTTTACATTCCCCTGCTCTCTGGAGAGACGTGCACGCCAACACACATACTGTCAAAGTCTAGTCAAGACGAAAACACAGGGGAATCAAATGCAAAGGTACCTTCTCCGCATTAGAGCTTCCTATAGTTACTATTGAAGAAGCTTTTTTTTTTAAATTCATTTTTACATTTTTATTTCTCAATCATTAAATATCTGTACTGCCTCCAAAATCATAAATTTACATTTCATAAAAAATAATACAAAACTCTAAGTGAACATTCTGGCGTACAGTTTAAGCCACAAAATACAAGGCCTTTAACTTGAATTGGTTTTTCATTCGGTCTCGAAGCTCTGGGGAACCTACCAATTGATAAGTATGATGTTTTTTGTTTTTTTTTTCTCAGTTTCTCTTCTGGTCTTACCTCGTTGAATGACGTGGTGGTGCCCGTCTCTAGGTACAACATGTTGGCGCTGAGATTGAGCAGAGCGGCTGCTGTTTGCTCCACTGGCTCCAGGATTCCACAAATCTGTTTTCCTCACTCTAAAGGAGTGATGTGGGTTACAGATGCAAAGTGAAGCTTCTATAGGAATCTAAGGTTAGGTCCTATATACTGGGAAGAGAGAGGGGAGGGGTCTAAGGAGCTACCTGTCCAATACCTGATTCCACACCCATCTCCAGAAGCACAAACTCCTTACCCTTCATTTGAAATACTGCAGAGGAATATATTGAGCAGCGAATTACTGTTGTGACTCTATAATGGTGGATAAAAGTGGAAAGAGTTAGAAATGCTATGGTAAATTACTGAAAAATGCATAAAAAACATCTAAATATATCTAAATAGTATTACTTTTACATCTTTTCTGACTATGTCTTCCAATTAAAGCCATTAAAAAGACATACAATGCTTTCCTTAATGTATCCTAATTGGAGATGACACTAAAATGTTTCTCCAAATACACAAATGTCGTCAAGAAGAATAGAAAAGAAAATGACAACACAATTTAATAAAAGACTTCACAGGAATTCCATTACGCCTGCAAGTTTAAGAGTGAAAACTGTGGTCCTGGTGATAGTAGATGTCTAAAACTACTGTATACCTACAGTAGTTAGCATAACAATTGCTCCTCTGTGCAACCCCCTAAGGTATCCCAGCGCAGAGACCCCCACAAAAACACAATGTGACTCCTGTAGATTGTTTGTATCTATCAGAGTTGAATGATGTAGATCTGTTGTGGAAACATGCATTACCTGAGATACTGTAATGCTGCTTTCACAGATCAGATGGCACTCTGAAATGTCACAACTGCATTAAAAATATCTACTGTAATAATAGTGTATGTGTACTGTGCATATATTTTAGCCAGATCGTCAAACTGGTCTAAGTCTCCTGAACCTCACAGGACTGCATTCTGAACAAAGAACTAAAACCTTTAGATCCAGACACTTTCAGATTACAGCAGATTGAGATTATAATACTGAGTTATACTACATAAGTGAACATGGTTGGATGGGCTGAGGTGCACAAGTAGATGATGAGGGAGGAGACTGGCAGGGCACAAATCACTTCTGTTACTACAAAGCCAAAGGGCAACAACTTCTGCCCTGTGGTGAGAATAGTTTTAAAAGCTGTCTGAAAGTGTGACCTGAAGACAGTGTCTCCAAACGGCAGCCACACCCTGGTCAGGCCTGGGGGGCTCTGGGGGGCTATGGGGGGAGGCAACAGGTCAGCTTGACAAAAGGCAAATCAACACTTTAAAGAACCCAAACCACTGGACTCCCAAGGTAAGCAGGCCTCAGTGAAGGCCTGGCCAGACCTATTTGAGGTGATAATTGGTTCAACTAAACAAACTTCTAATTATGTTAAAACAACATTGACATGTGAAAAGGTGTTAGACTACTTGAAATTAGAAGAGCTGTATTGATGCAGGACTGAACAGACACAATGTATGGCTAAGTTTAATTACTGATTCATTGTTCTTGTGCCATTTTCTTGCATTTTTAAAGAGAGTTTAGTAAATCAAACAGGAAAAAAAACATTTGAATGATAAAATAATTCCCTGGCAACATTATCCTAACTGAACTGACAACACAGTGCCTATCCATCCTAAAAGGTAACTACATCCCTATTAACAGCACTAATACCTTTGCCACAGTGAGGAAACTCTTGCCAAGAAAAAGAAAAAACTAAGAAGAAAACTGACCAGGCAGCAGCAACAGATCAGGAGATCTAGAGGCTCAGACAAAAGAAGCTCTACTGAAGTTTTTCCTTTCAAGAGCCTGTTCCTTAAGTCAGCTAGATTAGTTTAGTATCATGTGTCAGGTCACAGCGGTTGCTCCTGCACAGACACCTGCCCTGAAAGCAGCATAAGCAGCCATCCACACCGACAGACGCAACCAGTCAATGGACAGAGGCAGAGCATCACCTGGGTGGTAAAGTCCCTACAATCAACTACCACCAAATCCTAAAATACCCATTGTTGTAAAAGACATCAAATTAAGCAGCTTTTGGTAAAACTTATGTAGCGACTACAAATGTGATTTGAAAATGAGATAAAGCAGCCCCGAATAATAATTGAGACAATGATAAAAAAAAAAAAAAAGTCCCCACCTGAATTTAACTAAGCAAATAGTTCAGAGCCCTCCACCACATACAGAACATCAGTCTTTATTAAACTTGGTATGCCAAACAAGTCACCAACTGGATTTAACTGAGCAAATAATTCAGATCCTTCAGCTGGAAAATTACTGCAGTGATTAATATGTTTCAGCTGCAACACAATCTTTAACCCTAACTAATGCAGTGAGGAGCTTCTCATCTCCTCAATAACCATCAGTCTGATTGAGAGCATAAAGACTGGACTGTGTTTCAATGGAAAAAGGTCATGTGGTCTGATGAGTCCAGATTGACCCTGTTTCAGAGTGATGGATGCAACAGGGTGAGAAGATCAGCAGATGAAGTGATTACCCATCATACCTAGTGCCTACAGTCCAAGCCTGTGGGTCAGTGTTATGATCTGGGGCCTAGTTTCAGCAACATTATGTGTCCAAAAATAATGGAAGTAAATGTTGTAAATGACACTGTTTGAGATCATCAAAACTATTCCACAGTGAAGTTAAATGCATTCCAATAAAATATTAAAGTGTGGGACTTTTTTTGGCGAGACTCTGTAAAAATTACCAGTATTAGGGATGGATTTGTGTTTCAGTGTGTTCAATGGGGCACAAACTTCAGTGGCTGCAGAACCACAATTTTGTATCAGGTTTATTTAAAGACACAGAGAAATATGCATTTAAAAAACAAATTGAAAATATCTGTCAAAACATTCCAACAATACCATAAAAGTCAAGCATATTTACACTATTGTTTCTAGTACTGAATATTATTGGTTGGACAAAGATTACTTGCTACTCGGTAAAATATGTAGCTCATTTTGACAGCAGAAACATTCCAATCCCAGCTTCCCAAATTGTTCCAAGAGAAATTAAACTGCTTCATATGACATTTCTTCTCACACTTTGCTTCACTTCTTTACAACAAAAAATGTTTTATCACCAGTGTCTATTTCCCAACATCCATTTAAGCATAACAAAAACACAGTAAGGTATGTCTTACCTTTTAGACATGCCAACACCTTTTTATTTTTTATTTTGTTCCCAATTTGTGTATGCAACATCTACAACTTCCAGCATAGTGAGACCACACATGGTTCAAACCCTTCACACACTTTGACGGCCTGACCCTTAATTCTAGGAACTATTTGGTCAAAAAGCCAAAAAGCCATCAAAGAAATTCACCTTCAGCATTTCTCTTGAACAGATAGATAGATAGATAGATAGATAGATAGATAGATAGATAGATAGATAGATAGATAGATAGATAGATAGAT
>JAPQRP010000020.1:22950253-22996772 GCA_037367295.1 Apogon hyalosoma
GCTGCAGCTCTTTCATAATTCAGAGTTTGAGTTATTGTTTGTTCAGTATTAATTTGCAGCCTTGTAAATACAAGCTGACCAAGGAAAATCAAATTCTCACTTTGTGCAGTGCCTGGCTTTTCTGCCTCTGCCCATAATAATATACATTATATAGCCTAAATGTCATCTAAAATTAATGTTTATTTGCAACATAGTACAGCAAACTATTACATGATCAAAAACAAATGAATTTCAGCAAAAAAAAAAAAAAAGTCTCCGTTTTGAATGTCTAGGGTCACCATAAATTTGTGATGTTAAAATGGGGTCACAAAACAAAAAAGGTTGTGAACCACTGCTATGTGGGTTTATTTAGCAATTTTTTGTCATGTACAATAATCCCACAGAATCCATTGTTTATCAAAGGCTCCACAATTTTACCTGCAATTCTATATCATAGAGCCCGTTACTGTACAGTGAGTGACATAATAACAAGATGAGGTTCTGTAAACTTTAATATTCAAAAATGGAAACATCTTCATGGAAGTGTGAGAGGATTGACCCTCGAAATCCTAAACAGCTGCTGGTGATCAAAAGCATCTACTGGTCTAAAATATTTAATATCATTTGAATCACTAACCCTATCAATTTATTGAATAATCCAGGTAAAAGGCAGTTTCTCAGCTTTTCATGGTCATCAGATATGACCCATTTGGATGTTCAGAGGCTCCGAAGTAAATGTGATAACACCGTCATCTTGTGATACATCAATTCAGCAATAAAACATGTAGTGTGACAAAAAAACAGTGGTCGTAGACGCTTGTTTTTATGTGCAGTTAATGATATATTTTGCTGAAAAAGTCACTTTTTCTTCAGTTTTCTCTGTTTTGATATAATAACCTGTGAATTTAGCCTGAGCTTTTATCAAAATCTACATAATGAGCAAATTAAATGTAGGAGAATATATTTTGATATCCTGATTTTCCATGTAAAATATCACACGTAGAGGATAATGTTATGACAAATGGTGATAAATCATTTAAATGCAGATAAAAACTTGCAACAAAATAGTTCCAGGTCTTTTAGGGTTAACTTATTTGTTAAATGTTAAATGTTTTAGGTTTTAGGTCTTTCATTTTGGGAACTATAATGTCCTTGGAATGAGTACAAAGAATGAAAATTAAGATACACACAACCTGTAAAAAACAACATCCAATATAGTATAACCCCATTATAGCCATGTTTCTAATCTTACTTTAAAAGAACATGCAACATGAAATGTAAAAGTGATTCAGATGGGTTTTTTTTGGCACTGTGAAGGGATTAAACAAGTTAAAGGCCATTCAGTTCCATGCTAAAAAAAACACTTGCAAATACACAATTAAAAAAATAACTTATTTGGCACGGTGTATTAACAAAACACATAAAAGCCGACAAAGGGGAAGCTCATTAAATTCAGGGGTGACTTCAGCAGCTTTTCTTTAGGCAGTAGGTGTCGTTTCGCTGGTTGCATTTGGCAAAACAAGGAAGGAGAACAAAGGTTAAAATGTGTTGTTATGCCAGAATGAAATAAACTGTTGCCTTTTGTGTTTGTTTTCGCTTTGTAACATAAGAAGTCAGTATTAAACAAGCAGGAAAAGAACAGGACTGAAAAACAAATCTGTTCTCCAGACTGTGGCGTCCTGGCATAGAAGGTTGCAGGACAGGTTTATTGAGCTCCAGGGCCTTATGGATCCATTTGACTCAGTCTGTCCTGAACCAGTACTTTTACACAGGCCACGTAAAGCCATTTGAAATATGTGTAATCCTGACAGACACCATATGCATCTATGTTAAGTGATCCATAGATCCGTAGAGCCGTGCCACTCTCGCTTGAGATAAAAACGTAGCTGATGACAAATGTCTGAGGTTTCACTTTTAAAGCAAACAGATCATGTCGGTGATGGACTTTAAATGAATGCATGACCTGCTGTGTCCGTGGTGCTGCTTGGTATCCATTGTTGGCGTCTAGCACCCATTATTCCTCAGGTTTTGTTTGGGAAAAAAAGAGTGGAAAATGTGATGAATATGTCATCAGTCAGCTTTTCCATGTAACCCACAGATGCCAAATTACTCCTTTTCAGCCCCACCCCGTACTGACACAGCCAGGAGCTAACTGCGCGCGCGTGCGCACACACACACACACACACACACACACACACACATGCACGCACACGCACACATACACACACACACACTCACACACTTCAACAAGCAGGCTGCTCGCCTCAGGTGGACTGCAGAGGATGGGAAAGAGATCAGCGGGGGGGTGAACTCAAATTGTACAAGTGCCAAACTTACTGTAAGGTGATTCTGTGAGCACGCTGCCATAGAATGCTGCACAAACACACACACACACACACGCACACACACACACACCTACACACACAGAGAGGCGTCATCACACCTCTCTGTATGTCAGTGTTAGTCACACAGAGTCACTGCACAAAGAAAAGAAGCCCGTCTTTCACCATGCGAGGCCTTTCAAAACACCACACTATCCCACTTATCAAAACAATTTTAAAAGGGCTTGAATAGATTTCAGCAATGCCAGGAAGCACTGAAATGTAACCGAAGTCATTCTGAGGCTCAGTTTAAGTCACGTTGAATTGAGCGGCGGGGACGTCTGTCTGTGACCAATCGAAGCTGTGTGCCAGAGTCACACGGTGACACAACAGGAAATGCTACAGCCGTGTCTGTGGCACCGTGTGTCTAATGGCAGACTGTACACTTTTGGAATGTAAACTCCGTCCACACTCAGACACGACCACCATCAGCACTGTCTGACCAATAAGGAAGGCGTCACACTGCCACCAGCAGGTTTTGCAAAAAAAAGGCCAAAAAAAGAGTTCACTGTAGTTCTGAATGTTTACAAGGTAGCTCTGTTTTTCAGCCAGGTCTCTTATCCAAATGTTTGAGGAAACATATGGAGCTGTCATGGGTACTGGGGTGGTCACCACTAAACTTTCATATTCCAAAGACAAGGACTGAATTAGGAAAAAAATCTTTTAAGTTTTCAGCTCCTGATGCCTGGAACAAACCTCAGTCTGAGCTCCATCTACAAACACTGATGCCTTTGAATGATTTTAAAGAGAGTGTTAAAACTCTGGAATCAAGACTGTTGGTCTGTAAATGTTTTGACTCATGGTATATGTTTTTTCCCTATGTGTCAAATGCTTCTATTATTGTAAAACTGTAATGATGTGACTGTATTGCTGCTGTCTTGGCCAGGTCTCCCTGGAAAAAGAAACCCCCATCTCAGTGAGACCAACCTGGTTACATAAAGGTTGAATTAAATAAAAAATATCACATTTAAAGAAATAATGATTATAATTAGTGGTATGTGCTCACCATCTGAAATCTCAACTCTTCCTCCTGAACACACTCTAGTGTACAAGTACTATGTGATAATTCCACAAGGTTAGCTGAGTGTCATACTTAAGAGAAGATTTTTTCATTTTTAATTCGAAGCATGTATCATCCTCAAGGTATAGGAAAAAGCTGCAAAGTACCATTTTAGTTTAACAAGTGCAACATGATTTTGCTCTTCATACCATGCAAGATGCAAAACTTGAAAGCCTGAATCCAGGGGGATTTCTGCTTCCTGTTTCCCTGTTTGCAATGTTGAATGTGATCAAAAACAGGGAGATGTACTCATCTACTGGCAGTATGAGGAGTCGTTCACCTACAGTAATGTGCAAAAGCCTTTCACTTTGCTGTTTTTGCAAGGTTGTAATGAGCATACATATTTATTTGTTAGTCTCCTTTGTTCAGTTGTAACATAAAAGTATAGGAAATGTGTGCACAGCATAAAAAAGCACACAAATCAGGACAAATTGGCTTGTACAGATTAAAGTCAGTATTTAGTGTGATCTGCCTAGATTATATGAAATGACTGCAATGACTAAAACCTGGTGTAAAACGGTAGAAAATGAAGGCAGTAAATCTCATTTGACCAGAGTGAAAACAGTTGAAGACATGTTGAATACAAAGGTGGTATCACACTAAACATTTATTTCTGTAAATATATCCTGTATCTTAATGCAGAAACTGAGAATTATATATGTGTGATGATCATAACTTGGCTGAAACAACAAACTTAATAGTTGTCGGAGGCCTTTGAACAGTGCTGTATTTTTTAACTCTAAACTGTCAGCAGGTTAAATTTATGCAGCTACTGTACATTACATTATTATGTTTTAATAAAATAATTTTTTTTTGAAAATTGTGTGATATTCAGTCATGGAGATTTATACCTATAGCAGCCACTGGGTCAAATTTACCCCTGTAGAAATACATAGATTTTTTTTGTAATTATTATTTAACAGAATATCTTATTGTCATTGTAACAAGTACAATAAAATTTAAAAGTGTCATCCTATCTGTACATCAGATATAACATAATTTTCACATCATTTATGTTTAAACATTCAAGTTTTTAGGTCACAGCATTTTCTCAAAGATTTAACAATTCATTTCTGAATTATAAACCAAAACAAACATGCAGCCATTTCCCTCAGTCACTCATTTTCGCCATTATTTTAGACTGATTTGTTACTGACATCTATGCAAAGTGATTGGTTTATTTAAACATACTTTAATTATAAAATCAGAGAACAAAAACAGAGTGGATGATTAAATAAACTGACAGTATGAACTTGAGATGTTCTTTAGCTAAGAGAATGGCTTGATACAATAGCAGAGGACCCCTTTTTGTGGACTAGAAATGGCTACATGGGTAAATGTGACCTCTTCTGACATTTTAGGTATATAGCAACTTCTGATAATTCCAGTGCGTACATTTTATTCACAGACTTTCATGGTGTGGCATTAGTCTCAATATCAGGATCCAAAACCACAGTGTAATGGTTTATTCAGACCTAAAAGCAGAATAGTACAGCTCAAAAAAGTAACAAGTTACATCTGCATGGAAATATATGATAAAGCTTGAAATTGCAGTGACTGAAAAAATGTGTAGATTGTATCACTACAAATGTGGATGCATCTTGGTCTGGGAGAACCTCTGTCTCTATGCACCTTTACAGCCGTGGCCCAGAGGGCTGCAGAGTTTGCTGATGAGTCGGCTTGTGACCGAAAAGTTGCCGGTTCAATTCCACGGACTGGCAGGAAAAAGTTTTGGCTGATGTACCTACCCTTGAGCAAGGCACTTAACCCCCCCCATTAGCTCCCCTGGTGCCTGATTTGGCAAGCCCGCTGCTCCTAGTCTGCAGTGTGTGGTGTGTTCCTGCATGTTCTAGTGATGCGTTAAAAGCAGAGGTTAAATTTCGGTGTGTGGTGCATGTACTGACAATAAAAAACGAATCTTAATGCTGTCGTCAGCTGCTTTGCTTCAGTTATAACACTACTTACTCAAAAATAAAAACATTGCGAACAAAAGCTAACATTTCCTTCCACTGCGGCCTGCGAAGTCTGTCCGAGCCCCCGCCCCCGTAGAACGCCCCTGACTGTACGAACTCCATCCATAGGATCACTGTGAGCACGTAGACATACAGCACATAGCTGTTATTTCTCACTCTGTGGGTCTGTCACGGCTCCAGCTGTGATTCTCTTTAAGTAAAACACAGGCTGCATCTCATCAGTACGTGCCTCCATATCTTATAAATCATACTCCTGAAGGCTCTGGCCATGTGAGCTGTGACAAACGAATTCTGCTTTGCGCCTCATATGAGCTCCGTGTTGAGAAAATATTTACTGTGCATGTAAAGTACGTCCAGGGGGTGGCAAGCTCATGTCTACTGAAGGTTAGCAACGGCGGACATCTGGTGAAATTGTAGCCCACAGCTGTCGCCAGCCTGACATCTCCTTGCTCTCAAATTTATCTCCCGCCACTGGGGCATCTGCGTACGACATGCCAGCCATATCAAGGACATATCTGTGAACTTTGAGGAGGTTGCTGGGGACACGGTGGCCCTGGGCTGCTGGGTGGAGGGGGTCAGGGTGCCATCACATTCTTCCCTCCTGTGCCGGAGGTCAGGCTGGGGGACGGCAACAGGAGGGCGGTCTTTAAGCACAGCTCAGACTGACATCTTAACCTCACTCATAAAGCGCTCCACTTGCGAGGAAACAGGCCCTCAAGGCAGAAATGGCCACTGTTCAGCCCAATGTGATTAACATTCTTAAAGGATAATAACACTCTTTTGACATGTGGCTCATATGTGGTTTGTTTTTAACTTGGTAAACAGTTTGGCATCGAGTTCTGGCTTGGGAATTCTGAATATTTATTGACGTGGACGATGCCAAAAATATGTCTTATAAACCTCTCAAAATATATCAAACCTAATAAACAGATTTTTTTTAAATTTAACACTATGATAAATGGAGAAAAATAACTAAAAACTTTTTAACTCTGATGTTCTAAAAATACTATTCTGTTGAGCTAGCTCTGTTTTACTGATTCAAACACTACTAATAACTAAACGAAATATTTTACACTTTATTTATATCAGTAATCAGCAGATTTATTTCTTAGAGGAGCCATTCTGAAACTTTTTGACATATATCAGAGGGAAGAAATATTTTCAAACACCAGTACATAATCATAATAAGGATAAAACTTAACATTACTATTCTTAGATGTCAGTAGAATTTTGTAGTGTAAAACTGTTAATAACAATACTTAAAAATACCTTAAAAATACCACTTTTTGATTAGAATACTGTTAATACCTGAACACATAATGCACTATAATCACCTACTGTCATTCTCAATAAAACCAAACTTCAAGTTTTGTCATATTTTCTCAGTTCAGTTTGAGTTTAGTGTCTCAAACACTGACAAATAAATATCTATGCGCATCTGTAAATTACCTCAAACAACAGCAGGAATGATTAAATATGCCCTGAGTGAAGTGAGAGAAAGAGATGTATTACAGTTCTATTAGTTTATACCAGGATGGAAGTAATGGACACAGATCTGTAGATATGCACTCTTCAGGATGCAGTAAAATATCATAATTTATAGCACATTCTTTCACAGATCCCCAGGCCATGTCAGATTAGATATAAATTTGATAAGATGCTGCTTGAGAAAATGGAGGAATAAATATGTAAATGTTTGTGTCTCTGGTCTGATTTATTTTAATCCATATCCTGGTACATTTACAAAGAAAATATACTCCAGTGTGAGAATATTCTATTATTTTTTGTCCTGCTATAAGTCAGGAAAACTGACCGACATGCCAATATTTTCTATTAAATCCTGTAAATATAGTTCTGTGTAGACTGTCCTCTGTGTATGACTCACTGATAAACACCTAAATGAATTAGATATTTTCCCTTGTTCATTTAGACATTTTAACTATTATTATTGTCTTAAGAAGTCTCCTTTAACTTATTACTTGTTCTGACGTCTAAGTCTTGATAGATATGAATAAATACTTTCATATATTGCATTCATATTCATTCAGATATGCATGAAAGTCATTTTTTTACATAACTGTTCTTCAGTGCGCTTCAGAAACACACTGGAAATGGAAAAAAAAAGAAAAGAAAAAATAAAAGACTGAAGAAGCAAACCTTGCAAAAACAAAATCTGTGTGTCAAAATCTGTGTTTTAGCCATGATATTTACTTTACATTATTCTGGCACTTAGTGGAACAAGTAGGTGTTGGATTCATTAGATCTGACATCTTTTTGCTTATATTCTGTATATTTGTGTTCCTGACCCGACTGTTTTTTTTAGTCATATCTTAATGCAATGTAAAATAAAAAAATAAAAAAAATTTTAATATTCAATGTAATATCCACATTACAGTGTTTTAATTCGACCTATGACAGGTTTTACTTATTCATTCCTGGTAAAACAATCAAAACCAGCAAGAAAAGACTGAATCTATTAAAAAACATCACAGTTAGATAAAATGTATTCCTGTATTTTTAATAGAATGCATTTACTGTACGTGCCACACATCTGCAGGAGAAGGCAGGCTGCTATTTCCCTGTTGGCAAGAGCATTAATGTAAAGCTTGAATATAAAATGTAATGTTTCACTTAGCTGATGACAAACTAAACCACAGTGTGATTCTGACCACATAAATTAAATGTAGTGTTTTCCACTGTAGCAGTAAATAATATCACAGGCTTCAGATTGCAGGCAGCTATGATGTGCATGTATATGAGGGTTTTGAAGTGAATGTGTCTTTAGTGTGTGTGTACATGTCTGAGGTCCAGGCCGGCGTCCATGCACGGTCGAATCATTCTGCCGCGCTGCAGCCTTTCCAGCAGCCTGTCATCAGTGCTTAGGCCGACCGGCTGCCCAGCGTCTAATGGGGGCATCCTAAAACAAGGAGCTGGTTGACTGACATGGCAACACAGATTCACTCTTATATACACTGAGACATGCAAAATATGTCTGAGAATGCAATCACCATCGAACCAATGGATGGGGCTCATGTCAATGCTGAGTACATGCCGGTCAGGTGCTTTCATTAGTTACACAAGCTGCATGTACAGACTGGAACCAGAGCTCTGCTGCAAACCTCAGTCAGCACACTTTCACTTGACACTTGACATTTTATGACCAAATCATAAACTAAACCCTGAGCGTGAATAAAACAGATCAGATTCATTCATCTTTGTATATATGTACTCATTTTTATTTTTATGTAGTCTGGGTTCAGTTTAGTTTTGTGCCTTAGTATCTGAATTTTTAACTTAAGAAATTAACAAATTTTAGTTAAGTTTTTAGTTTTAGTATTAGTTTTGTTTTTCTGGTATTATGAGTAAAGCCTTGATAGAAACTGGAAAAGACTGGATAAAAGAATGCGTCAGATCTGATTAACAAAGCCACTGTTGATTTAGGCTGTTTTATTCTTTTATGCCATTAACATTTTACTGTTAATTTAATTTCACAGTATTTGTTTTAGAGCTGGTTATATATTTCCTGATGTCTCTGATGAAGGCCTCTGGCTGAAATGCGTTGGTCTATATTTAGAGTTAAATAAAGTTCTTCTATACGACAAGTGCTGCTGGAGTGCTTGACCTGTAGTTTTTCTCCTTTTTCAAACCTTCTATTTAAATGTAATGGTTTTAGTCACTTTTAGTTTTTATTACAGTTAACAGAATTGTGTTTTCACTGTTGGTTGTAGCTTTACTTCACCATAAAAACCCTATTAACCCTTAGGTCCATTTCTCTCTCTCTCTCTCTCTCTCTGTCTCTCTCTCTCTCTCTCTCTCTTTTCATTTGTTGATCACCTTTACCCACCTACTATTTATTGTATGGAAAATATTCAATGTTTGTGTTTTTTTTTTTTGTTAAATAAATCACTCAGAATTCAAATGATTAAACTGACATTTCAAGGGTTAAAATCCTGAAAATGGTTGAATGTTTGGTAGTTTTGAGCAGGGGGGATGTTGTTTAAGAGATTTATTTAAAAAAAAAAAAAAAAAAAAAAAGTGTGTGTGTACATTTTTGTCCACAACAGTGACCAGAGATTTTTTTTAAGGGGAGCATAAGGGTTAAGTAAATAAAGTTGTAAACTGTTAACAAAAAAAAAAATGCATATGGCATCAGACAAGACAAAGAGGTTTTCTGTCTGAAAATGTAATTCAATATAAGCACATTTTTTGTCCCGTTACCTAGAACTCACATTACTGAACTACTGTACGCCTTTTCGGCCACAAAGTCACAAATCAACTTCACTTGTTCCTCTCAAAGCATCAGAGAAATAATCTGATATCAAATTATTTATTAGTTTTAGGGAGAAACACATCAAAATTCAAATTTTACTTTCATGCAAACCAGTAATTAAACAAAGCAAGTATCATGTTAATATGTAGGGTTACATATTCCACCTCTCTGCTTTGAAGAATCCTGACTGGACTCTTTCTTTTTTCTTTACTTTGTGAACTCCAGGACTCTAGTGCTGTCATTTCTTTCCCATTGCTTATAACAAAACCATACTGGTACTATCTTTGTGCTAAAGTGGGTGTATTTATTTCATTTTTGTATCATCTGGGAGAGGAAGGGCATGTTTCATATACAAAGTAGTCAAAAAAAGCAGAAGATAATTAACTTAATAATCTTGTTGGTATAAAATAAATGAATTGCGCCTACAAGATTAAAAAATATGAGCTTTATGGACTCTATGGATCTAAACTGACAGCCTGACCTACACGTGAATATGCTCATAAAAAGCAGGTGTATAAGCCGGGCTTATAACAGAAAACGGTTAAGGTCAAAATGCACATAACAGACAAATTCTGAAAGGGAAAGGAAGGCTACATGGCTCAAATATAGGCCTGACCTTAAATGTGGTGCCGGTGACCTGGTTGAGGTTAAATTAAGAACAAACCTAGTGTGTTGCACCTTAGAAGACACTTTTCTCAATGTTGAGGCAAAGAAATCTGTGATGGAATACAAGAAAATCTTAAAAACACAAGCAGCTGCAATGAAAATCTCATTTTTGCCAGCGAATTCACCGTTTGCAAAACAGGTACTACTGTCAGATAAACAGTTCACACATTACTTGAATGTCCCTCTCAGCTTTTGTTTGCCATAACACGAATCCAGGGTGTGTTCTGGGCTGTAACATTCTTCATAGTTGGGAGGGTTAGTGGATTTGACAGTTCTCCAAGTGTCCCGTAGCCCTGAGTTCAGCGAACAGCCCCAGACACAACAGTGACAGCTGGGGACGGATAAATAAAAACAGTGTCTCTATCTCCATTACAAGATGGCAATCCAGACAACAACCCAGCAGCCTCTGTGTGCGCGTGCATGCAAACACATCCAAACGCCTTCCCTCACACATTCACTGCTTCACACTTACTGTACTCACTGCTGCGAGGGTAACAGATGGAAAAAGGAGAGAGGTGAGAAGAGGGGGAAAAGTGCCACACAATATAATAAACGCTGTTGGACTTGGCCCGTTAGCAACCAGCATTCCTCTGACAGGTGTAGCATGTTTACCAAACAAACAAGCAACAGAGATGTCAGAGAAATGAAAATGGTGACTTGAGGTTGCATGACCTGTGAAAAAAAAAAAAAAAGCCTGGTATCCAAGCTGGCATATCTACGAGGGCTTTGAAGGTATTTCAGAGAGATGAGAAGACTGCGTGCCACACCAGGATTGCAAGAGTGTCTCGCAGAATTTGTCTTATGTTACTCGCCCCAAGCATCCCAGGCAGCTCTGGTTGTTAGCCGGGGCCACTCGGGGTCACAGGCACTGATGGGCAGTTTTTAAAACCTCTCACTTTTCCAATCGCATTCCACTTCAGGGCAGTGGGAAAATCATCTCACATCACAATCAAGCAAAAGAACCACTTGGACCTGTCGAGGCTGACGTGGAGACTTCCGCTATGACCTCTGATTACCCCGACCTGCACTAATCCACTTCAAAATATTTTTCCAGTTGGTAATTACTGGCTTCGTATTTTCACAAACATCCTGCTCATTTGTGAACAGAACAAGGAGCAAGGAAGACTGCTTTATCTTTTTGTGGACCATGGGCTGGAATGAGCTGCAAAATATTCCCAGACATACTAGCCTCCTTCGACGTATACGAAATGCACAAGTGCTTAGATGAAGTTTGTTTTTTGCTGGAAGTTAGTCATGTGTTGATGGCAGACAACATCTTATGTAAGCTCAAATCTGTCTAATTCATCCATAATAACAGCCTGTACATTGACTTAAATGTAGACGATTCAGATGAGGTTTTCTTCAGTGCCTCTCCTCTGCCACAACACTTTGCACCCTGCACTTCAACACACCAACGACTCCTTTTAGTTTAAACATGGATATAGCCAACATAAACAAAGAACCAGCTCCAAGTAAAATACAGACACCAAAACAAACTTCATGTAAGCACAAGACCATGCACAAATCTTCTCACAGTTTTTTCTTGGGTTGTTTTTATCATTATTACTAGGTGCATGGATCATTTTTGTCCCACAGAGCCATTGTACTGTCACAGTAACTGTCACAACGTGTATTTACATCCACAGATGCATCAGTTATTCTACAGATGATGGAAGAGTGGGGCCGCTGTGTTCAGTCTTATCCTGGGTGGTTGTGTACTGTTCTTATCTAGGAGTGTGTGTATGTGTGCAATGACAACTGCAACCATCATAACAAGAACAACAATAAAACCACAAATAATAGTATTAGTATTAACCCATAAAGACCCAGTGCTACTTTTGTGGTAGCCCCCAAAGGAATTTTTCTCTCTATTTAATCTTTCTTAAGTGATTTATCACCATTTATTACAATATTATCCTCAGTATTTTGCATTTTTTTAAGTGTAAATCATGTATTTTCCTATATTTAATTCACTGATCATGTAGATGCTGATAAAAGCTCAGAGTAATTTCAGTGGTTATTTTTTTTTTTAATCAAGAACAGAGATAACTGAAGGAAAAGTGACTTTTTCAGCAAGATATCTCATTAACTGAACATAAACCAAATGCCTCCATCCACTGTCATTGATCAAACTTCATGGGTTTTACTGGTGAATCAATGTTGTAGAAGATGACGGTGTTTCCACGTTCACTACGGAGCCTCTGAACGTCCAAATGGGTCATATCTGATGATCATGAAAAGATGACAAACTGCACTTTTACACCAATTATTTACATGTATTGACAGGATTAATGGATAAACAAGTATTAAACAGTTTTGGTCACTGGTGGATGTCCTGGTCTTTAAGGGTTAATATCACTGTCTTAGGAATACTCCTGACAATAGTGAAGATCATTCTTGTATTTGTATATCAATGGAAAAAAGTCACTGTGGCATCAGCACTGACTGTGACACTGAGTGTGCATGATGTGGTTGAGTCTGAGTTAAATGTGTGTGGTTGTGTTTGTGAAGTGTGGGTCTTCCTGTGAGCATTCACTAAGAAGTAAAATCAAGACTGATTTTAGGGTTTATGATGAATGGTGTCCAGATTTGCTGGACTTTTTTCAATTGAGTTTTGTCCTAAGATTCTCAGTAGATTTACAGTCTGGACATAGGTGGTCAGCTGACCTCTGACCTGACCAACTGAAACACCCCAGATCATAACACTGGCCCCACAGGCTTGGACTGTAATGCATGAGAAAAGGGAGGATAATACCAAGGCCCCCCCTTTCTTTCTTTCTTCTTCTTTTTTTTTTTTTACCTATCACCATAAAGAACGTTTGCTTCACAAGGCACCAATAATCATATTTGGTTTTTTTGCACTGATTTAGTTTTTCTCCAATAAATAAATAAATACAAATAATAATAATAATAATACAGTCAGCCTCCTCCCCCTTCCTTATTTCATGACATGGTTTGAGCTCCTACCAAATACTAGTAAATATACTTCCATTTAAAATGTAAAACTACATTTTATTTGTGTTTGTATATCAATGGGAAAAAATCGAATGCTGTTATCATTAAAACATTTTTTACATGTAAAAGATGGCCTGCACAAAATCATAAAATCAATAGTAAGCAGAATATTGATCCATGTCTGCAGTGTTATATTTTTAATGTTTGCATGAGGCCCCAAATCGCTGGTGGCCCCCCTGACTAGGCATGATGGGTAATCGTTAATCAATCTGGACTCCTCAGACCAAATGACCTTTATCCATTGAAGCACAGTCCAGTCTTTATGTTCTCCATCAAACTGATGGTTGTTTAAGAAATGAGAAGCTCCTCACTGCATCAGTTAAAGAACTTGTTGCAGCTCAAACATATGTATTAATCACTGCAGTAATTATCCAATGGAAGGATCTAAACTATTCCCTTAGTTAAATCAAGTTGGCAGCTTTTTTTTTTTTTTGGTCCAGAAAGTGTAAGATGTGTAGCTTCCAAACACTAGCCTATGTATTTCTGACAGTGTCTGAGTGTGTTCATGCCAGTGTTTTATAAGTAAATATGTACTGAAAGACAGATTCATCCTTTTTCATCTCCTTTAGGAGCCAAACTAAACAGACTTTTATAGTGGTTTCTCTTCCTTGTCACATGTGAGCACTGGTGTCAGTCCAAAGAACCACAAACTGCCAGTTGATCAGTTTGATGTTCTGCTGGTGGAAAATAATTGGAGTGAAGCACAAGCCGTATTATCTAGCCTGAGGCACTAACTTACCTCTGCAGAAAGGAATGCAATCATTAGCTTTAAAGTCATTTATCTTGTGAATCCATGTACTCCTCTTTGACAAAGCAGTGATGTAGAAGCCTACAGTAATGACTGAAGAACAAAATGGGAAGAAATGGTTCAGTCACTCAGCAAAATGAAGTGAAGTGCTTTAGTTTTTATGTACGGCTACTGTACACCTGTACTGCCCTTTCTAGGTCAGTTTCTGTGTTAGTGAGTTGAAGTCTGAATTAAAACATGTGACGTGAAAGAAGTCACCAGAAAACTGTACTTTATGGAATTTTTGTGTCTTTCTTTGTCATCATTTTTGCTTTCTGTTGTTTTTAACCTTGTTTCACTCTTGTCTACATTATTTCTAGAGGCTCAACATGAAAAAAAATCTCATAACTAAATTATTTTGTGTTTGATTTAAACAGAAATAATGGCTGGTGTTCAGCAGATGGAGGATACTTCAGTTCCATAATGCAGGATGATGTTGCTTAAACAGGGGAATGGGTCAAATTCCTCAGTGAGTTTTTCTGTGATAAGAATGAAACTGAAAACACAGACAGTCTTATTTTTTTATCTACAGTCTTTGTTCTTATTTTCTCTATTTATTAGACGTTGGATTTGCACTGTATTTTTATTTGGTTTGTCCTATATTTTATTCATTCTGACTGCTGAGACACACACATTTGATCTGATAAATTGTTTCTCATTGTGTTGTAACAATGAAATATTATATTCTATAATACTTACTGCTAATATTGTGTCTGTTTATTTTATTCCACTTTTATTATAACTTTACTTTTTGTAAAATTTATATTGTATTTTCTTATTTTACTTTTCAGATTTTGTAATTTTATATTCACTCTATTCTTATGTTCTGATGTATTGTATTTTTTTCACTAAAATTGCCGCACTGACTGGTGTAGCACTCCTAATTTCATTGCACAATGATTATAAAGGCTATTCTATTCTATTCTATTCTGTTCAGCTGTACTCATGCAATGTTGTACAGAAACACACACAGAAACCTACTTCTCCAAAATTAAAAAAAAGAAAATCATTTTTTTCGACCAGGATTCATTGGGTTTATAGTTTTAAACATTCATCTATTGTCACTGTGTAACTGCCTTGTTGTTGTATATGTATTTTTTGATACTATTATGAGTAAAACATGTGTATGTCATTAGTAACTAAATAAGGACTGTAACGTAGAAGATTATACTTGTAACTATATATAAGAAGCACTTTCCAGTTTTGCTACAACTAATGAGCAGAAAGTGAACAAAATGTCAGCATGCATTTTAACACAGACAGGAAAGTAAAACATTTTACAGTGTACATTTTTGACTTTACTGGATATCAGCACTGAAACATCCTCTGCACGTTTAGATTTCTAAAAAGCTGTGGTGTATAACTGTGTACTCATTCCATATCTGCATTGAACTGCTGTACCAGTGTCTGAAACCATCTGCTGTGGCTCAGAAGTGAATCACAGGTAAAAACTGTGTGCAATGTTAAGTGCAATAAGAGTTATTATTCAGTTTGAGTACCTCCAGGGCTTAACATAATGATCCCTAATGCAAAAAGAAGAGCATCTAAGGACGCGCATGAACTACACAAAAACACACCTATGTTCCCTCCTGCCTCCTGCACGCACATCTGCACATACACCCTTGTCCATATTTATCCTATATCCTGACATTAAAAGCCACTCACATCACATTTAGAGGTTTACACATGCACCAGGTGAAATAATAGTCTTAGGTTTTCTTAAAAAAAATTGAAAAACGAAAGAATGGCACTCCACAAAGATTCGCAGTTCATGACACAACAGGCAGGCTGCATCATCTGAACAGCAAACATAATCACAAACATTAGATCTAAAGAGGTCCATCACTATTTCAAACCATTTGTGACATGACGGCGTTTAGAGCCTTTACAGTCATGCTACCACTGAATGTTTTTGTAAACCACATGACCTGCAACCAGGATAAAACCTGGCAGCTATTAAAGAACAATTACAGGTAGAAACCAAACAAAAATAGACTTCAGAAGGACGCAGTTGGACATTCTTTGAACAGTGTTCCCCTAAATGACCCAAATGTGAAACTGTGGAAATGTTCTTGAGGGGCTGAACTCCATAATGTTATAAACGCTCATTTATCTGGCAGTTAATCCTCTTTTCTGAACATCTTTTACAACTTGAAGAGCAGAAATATGGATGAGGTGCTTTTGCTCGGGGCCAGAGCAGTGCTTGATCCAGGATTAGAGACACGTCCTCATTCTGGGAGGAAACATGTTAACCCCTTCAAACCCTAGGGTTATGATACATGATACTAAAGGTGCTGAACTTAAACATATACTTTACCTTGTGGAGTAACAGCTGCAAGTATGCCAGGGACACTCACTACTTAACCTTGTTTCCTGAAGCCTGAAAACAGATTGGATTCACTTGTATTTGTCACTTTAAGGGCTGGTGTAATTTGTGAGAAAAACACCATTTTATCTTGTCAGCTTTAGACACTTTCATTGTGTGAAATTAACCAGAGCCAGATACACAAATTGTGGTTTTGCTAGGAGGTCAAAAGTCTAAATCATTGTTTATCAGCCTTGGGGTGGGGACCCCATGTGGAGTCACCTGAAATTCAAATGGGGTCACCTGAAATTTCTAGTAATTGATAAGAATACAAATTTTGTAAATTTTTATTTACTAAATAAACAATAAATGTAAATTCTGTTTCTTGCCACTGATACAAAGCCTCACAGGGAACACCAGATGGGTTGGGACTCCACCTCTGTACAATTTGGTAGTGAAAGGTCAAAGGTCAAGGTAACGGTGACCTCAAAAACTAATTACTTGAGAGAAGATTATGATGCACAAATAGTGGTCACACCTGACTGAACTTGAACTGGGTCTTGCTCTATAAGCAGAAGCTGCAAAATGAGGGTCAGAAAGATAGTAATTAGTCAACACACTGAAGTTTTGACTTTTATTAACTTTTATTAAGCCTTACTATCACTTATATAAGTTATACAAAATTCCCATCCCTACACATTTGCCATAAATGCTGAAATTATCTTATGACACCAAATGCTGTATACATATTTATTTCTGCGTTAAAATTGGACAGTTTACTCATGCGTTATTTGACCTGCTTTTGTAGCCAACCTCAAGTGGAAAAGTATATTTATGACATAAATGCCGCTAAAAGGAATCAACTCTTAAAAAAATGAAAAGGAATAAGCAAACCTATATTTTGCTGTTTGTGACAGGCTCTCATGACAAACGCATGACACCAAACAAGGCAGCAAGCACACAGTAAATGCACAAATCAAAGGGGAAATTCCAGCACTGTATGCACTGTAAAAATACACTGTGAAGCATAAAACTAAACTGACAAATGTGCCCCCATGCTCCAGTGAATCTCTAAGGGGCTGAAAGGCATGGGAATGAGCTTTTAACAGAGACGCTGGGGGAGGAAGAAAGGAGTCCCATTGCGAAAGAGTTGAATTACCATATCAGTGAGGAGCAAATACAAAGCTCCTTGAGTGCAGCGGGGGATCCGTCATCCAGTGAAGAGTGGTGTTGAAATGTGGATATTTCTGAGCACTCATACACCACACACTGGTAACAAGCAGCAGAGGGAATCTCACACAACACATCCTGAGTACTGCTTCACTGTGAAATACAAGCAAAGCTGAATCTGATAAATCACCTCTCAATTTAACTCCCTGTAAATAAACATATCAACAAACATCTTCTAAAAGCAACAGCAGAAAATCGTCTAAACACATAGAAATTAGAAGCCTATGTTTCCCCGAGCGATGGAGTAACCCAGTTTGTTCTGGTTTCCTAAGAAGGACATGAGGCCCACGTATGCGTCGATATGGATGTTCTGATTCAGGACCAGGACTCCGTTGGCCTTCCCCGGAACTGGCTTCATGGTGTGGGCTCTCTGTGCTGCATCTTTGAGCTGTTCACGAAACATCTGGATCTGCGCAACAAATATGACAAAAAAACATAATTACCGGACCTTTACTAGGGTGTGGCGTACATGCCCTGATACCTGGTAAAACATTCAGTGTATTATTCAGCTGCACCTGCCAAGACAAGAAAAACCTTCATTACATGGTTCAGATTTATAAGCCAACCATGTCTAAGGATAACCTATACTGGCACTATTTACTTCCAAGGAAAAGACAGACACCGCATAGCAATGATGGTTGCTTCTACCTTTTTTTTTAAATGACCAAACCTCCAGGGCTGAAAGATGAAGTCAATGCACAAACATCAAAATGTACACTTCCTCAAATGACTATATGTACCTGACTCCAAAATGAGAAAATGTCCATAGAACCCATGTTAAAATGTCCAACTTTACAGTGCAACTCAACTAATTCACAGTCTTGTGCAAAAAACAGTTCTGGTCCATGTATCTAATTTCTCAGTTCATGACAACCGCGAGTGAATTCTTATGACAGCCACTAGTGAGATGGACTTTCCGGACTCCTCTTTACTGAATAAAACACATTCCCAGGCTACTGTAGTTTTTCCTATTGTAATTTTCTCTTGATAATCACTATGCCAGCTGAGTTAATATATCAGACTACACATTATAATAATCCAAGAACCACACAAAGATGTAAAAAACATAAAGCACTGTTTGTTATAAATTACAGTCTATTACAGCGCTCAGAGAGTTGAGAGAGAACTGTAACTGAAAACAAGGATTGTAAAGATAACCAAACTAATGACTAAAAATAAAGCAAGGCCACTGTCTGTAAGGTGTCTCTCATTTCCATCCATTTCATCCACAGCTACTGGATGATTTAACTCAGATAAAAGAAATATAAGACACTGACAATACTAAGATCAGCTCCTACAAGAAAATTCTGTCAAAAGTTTAACAGCAATATATCATTATAAGTAATTGCAACTGCATCAAGATGTCAATGTTATGACAGTGTCTGTTGTAATTATGGTCTGTTTTTACTATGTTAGTATTAAGTTAGCAAGCTTTACATCTCAAACATGGGCCCTTCTGTTTACAAAAAACCACAAAAAACAACCAACCAAAAACACCATAACTGCCAACAGTGGGTGACACCTTTAGCTCCATCAATTGTTCATACACAGTCTTTGGTCTTTCAATGTAAAAGACTGTGATGTAGAAGAACCAGATCTAATCACTTCACTAGCATTAATAAATAAGACAGTTGCTTCTGTGAAGCTCTATTGGTGGAGCATGTTTGTAACAGCTGTGTTATGTAAAGTTTGCATATTTCACAGGGGTCAGATAGACCTGGGTGTCATATTATGGTTTATAGCAGCTCCCATCTGCCCAGAGGGTGGTGATATGGGGCGCTGTGACTCAATGCCCTGTTGAAATTCCACAGCAAAAAGCAAAAATATTGACTCATTAATACCGACATGGGATGTAAATATTTAGTCTTAAACTGGTTTCATAGGTGGTTATTTCTCACTAATTGAATTTTTTGACATGCCACCCTATGAATCCTCTCTCTCTCTCTTTTTTAACCAATCAGTGTCTGTATGCTGTCATTTACTCATCTGTATGTCCACTCTGGGTCTGCATAATCATAAAAACATAAAGCTTGACTGCTGAAATGTCAATACACAGCACCAGATTATTGCTCCACTCTAACGTCATCCTCATGACTCATCTGTTTTCTGTAACTGCTCATTGATATTTTGGTTGTGTTTTCTCCATCACTAACAAAATAGTCTTCCACAGGTCATGTCCAGGACAGCAAATCCGCAAACACACACAATAGGAAATAGTTCTTCATTTTTTCCTCATTTCCTTTTTCATGTATTATAAAAAAGGAAAAAAAAACTCATGCCTTATACTGCAGCTTAACCTGGTGACATTTAGGCCTAACAACAACTATCAGGCTGAAATAGCTCAGTTGGGAGAGCGTTAGCCTGAAGATCTAAAGGTCCCTGGTTGAATCCCGGGTTCCAGCAGGTAATACATTTCCCTTTCATATGATTTTATGGCATGCCATCAGCCGGAGCAGCAGAATTAAAAGCATTGTTGTACTTATGGGTTGTGACAATTTCTTGCTGTAGGAACCAACAGTGATCACCATTATGTCTGAGCTGAAGTCCTGAGGTGTCTGGTTTCTATTTCAGCAATATATGGATGAAATCATTCACCGGCTCATCACTTACATCATCCAAAATGGGTGGGAAAAACATCAAAGTGTGAGCAAAGGAAATAAGTTTTGAACAGGCGTTCATATCCATTTAACGTGTCCAGAAATTGTTGATCATAATTTGAGGCTCGAAAGTCAAACAGAAAATCATGCAGAAATGTCATACTTGTAATCAACCTGACTAATTTCAATAAAATCAGGTATTTTCTCCTGGTAGCAAAACTGTTGACCAGTGTATTTATAATGATCTTATGAGGTAAAATCACAATCCACAAACTAATAATAATTTTCTTACCTTTTAGAAAATGCAACCACAAAGGATTTTTTTTAGTTTTTAATCTATTCTTTAAAGGCTGTGCATGTTTTTGTTATTATCATCTTACTAGAAATACTGCATTTGCATGAATTTCACAATAGCTCATGACATAAACACTAGTCCACATCCTAACTGTACATACTGTATGTCTGCTACAGCCCCAAAAAATCCCAAAAAATGTTTTTACAGTCTAACATAAGTAAAGCATCTCTCAAAAGTTACACAGACTAAAAACAAACACAGAAATATGCTAAAAAATAAATAAATAAATGTAAATGCTACTAGCTCATAGTGACATGCTCTCTCTGTAAAATGCAATGAAGAGGAGATCATGTTCCAAATCTAAATTAACCATGATTTAATAGTTCGCCCACCCCTAAATAATACCTCCGTCCTAGTCTCTGTTCATTACAATACTCGTCTTACTTTAGTATTGGACTGTTTGTGCATATGCAATATGTTACTTATATTTTTGTCTTCATATTTTGTACTCACATTGTTTGTTGTTTCCTGTTTGTTTTTTTAAATACCAGTGTTAGCATATGCTATCATTGGTTCTAATGCAGTGGAGGGTGACTGCTTATCTCGAACAGATCGGAAAGAATGAAATACACCTGAAGGATATCTGATGTGATAAATTCCAGTAAGTTCAATGACTCATTCACCCACACAATGAATCCTCACCACAGAGCTGATTCTTCTTTAGCTTAGTTTCTTTATGACTCTAACTACACAATGTATCATCAACTTTATTAGGAAACGTTAAGTACTAAAGGACCTTACAAATATCTGACTAAATAAATAACAGACAAAACCACAACTCTGACTGAAAAAAGGTTCAGGTCACCTTAGAACCTAATAATAATGGATTAGATTTATTTAGTGCTTTCCTATTAACGCATACCTATCTTCTCCATCTGTTTCAGAGTTTCAGTTTTAGGTGGTGACAAGTTTTGTTACCTGACTCCTAAACTTACTCCACCTTTCCCTGGAAATGGTCCCAATGAAACCTGTTGATGGTGAAGTCTGTGGATTATCTTGTTCCTGAAGTCTTCATTGCCTTAATTACTTTGGTGTAGTAGCAAAATGTCACATACCTTTAAATCCTGGTAATTAAAACCATGCCTATTTAATACAACTGTGGGTAAAGCGAATCTGTTAAAGGTGCTGTTTGTCATTTCTTCTTTATGACATTTAAGCGACCTACATTTATCATCAGGGAGAAAAAATGATAGTTGTGATTATAATGTCAAAAATGTCAGTACACTGTAAAGCAGGGAATTCTATAAGAGCTAGCCTGCTAACCAGCTAGCTGCACACATTCTAAAGCTATACCACTAAACACTAGGGGAAGTACTGAGTCACTATAGTGTCCAATCTCCCTTAGTCCAACATGAAAAGATCCAGCACTGCTGTTTGGACTGGTGTCACTGACAAATTAAAATAAAAGAATCATGTTGGATTGTATCAACAGAGGGTATGCTATACTCTGCTGTGATAGGATGTGTCATTATGTTGTTGTGATTAATTCATTAACTAGTACACTGAAATATGTGCTCATATGTAAGCAATCTGCAATTGGTATTCTACTTAAACACACCACATCTTCATGAAGCAGTGAAAAAAAATACACATTTATCCTCAGAGGATGAGACATGGGGTTGATTTGTTGCTAAAACCAAAGTTAAAGAAGCAATGTTACCTTCTTCAAAGCTAACAGCTTAACCTTAAGAGAAACAGATGGAGAGTCATTCACTGTTTCTCTTGGTGGTTTCAATATTTGAAAAACTGCCCCGACTCCTCTGCATAGAAATCAGGGTCTTTGTCAGCAGGGATGTAACAAACCATAACAGTCATTAGTTTAGAAACAGAGTTAGCTGCAACTTAGAAGGTGCAGTTCACTGCTGCATCAATTGGTTAGTGGATTCATTTGGATCTGAAGTCACACAATAACATAAACTAAATCACTATCGACTAGGACCTCTTGTGGTATCTGCGAGTTAGATTTACTCTGTTATTCCACTTTTCCACAGCATTTCTTCAAGACCAAGGCTGATCAGATGCCACCAGCTGCTATTTCTTCACCTTCACTCTTTCAAATGAGACAAAGTGATACAAAGTGTGACTTTGGATGAGGGATGCCCGGGACATTAATCCATTTCCTTCATCTACTGTTTATTTGACTGTTGGTTGTTTTCATATCCAACTAATTCTGTAAACTCCTGTGAGGAAACCTTGTGATATAGGGCTCTAAAAATAAAATTGAATTGAATATAGATAAAATCAATTATGGAGATTTTATATATCCTGAATCTTCTCCAAGCTCTATGTTGATAAACTGACCAGAGAGTTTAAGTCCTAAGCAACTACATTCTCACACCTTACTATAATGTTTTATTTCGAAATTTGTAATGTGAAGTGTGCTCTTCCACCATTTTTGCCTCACCTGAAACAGCAGTTATACTAATATTGTGCAATATTTTGCAATTGTACAATTCTGTGACATGCCTCTGATGAATAACCATGCAGAATAAGTAATCCACCTGCAGTGTAAATGTAAGCCACTGCTGCCAATACCAGTGTGTTGAGCGGATACAGTCATTAGAAAGGACTATCAACCATAAACCATACATATTGGCCAGTTTTATCATTACATCTTCCGGGAAACATGCTGCTCACCCTCTGTTAACATGAGTGCTTCATTTCTAAATATTAAAAATAAAAATATAATCTATGTATAAACAAAGTCAATAGGTTTGTGATAATTAACTTACATCACAGAGACCAGCAAACACATCACTGACATTCCTCACGGGATGGTGAGTGAAGGTGATGAAAGGGAAGTCAGTGGTGAAGGGATTCCACCTGGAGGTGAAGGTAGGCTCTCTCAGTCGGTCCCAGAAGACTCGCACCCCCTCCCCTTCTCTCCTAAACACATTAACACAAACATCGAAGCATTTGACACAACTCGAGATCCCAGAGTTCATCTTGTCATCAGATCAGTTACATCACTCACTGCTTTCTACAAACAAGCTTTTGTTTTCTATTGACAGTCGTACAGGAGGTGTTGAATATAAATGCTTTCTTCGCCTCTGGCCACATCCAGAACAGCCACACTGGTAAAGCATTTAAAACTGACAATTTTGTGAACAGAACTGATTTTGCCTATAGCTTTTTAATCACTGATAACATGCTGTATGAAAAAAAAACAAAAACTTAATGATGCTAAAAATGCATAGAGAAAGCAACTGCAAAACGCATTTGTTTGCAAGAATTAAAACTTATAACTTGATGTTTTTCTCTTTATGTTAACATAAGCTCACTATGTGTCCCCATGGCAGGGACTAGACATGTCAGCATCATGGTAATAATGTTCAGATAATGAGAAATGACACATATCTGTCAGGACAAATACTAAATGTGAGGGGAATCTTCTGTTTACCAAGCTTAAAGGTGATCTACAGTGCATTCATCATATTATCTGTCTTCTACTTAACTTTCTTTAGTTGTTTTAAAGCAAATACCAGGGTTTTAATGAAAATGCCCCCAAGTCATATCTTTTCTCAGCTAATGAAACCTCAGAAGGTTTAAAGCAAACAGACCTCCAAACACTCGCAGATCCCATCGTTGGTGCTGATGTGAAGATCTTTACAATTCTCTATTTACCATTTGTCCATCAAATATGTTCTAATACCTGTGATATCTCCAGGTATTGCTGTTACTGAACAAAAGTTTCAGGGTCAAGGAGAGTTCAGAACACCGTCTTCTGTATCACTTTTCAAGGCAACACTACTTTTACAGTACAGTATATACCTACACTGGAAATGAGATGTTTAAAAGAAGTTTCTTGGATATGAAGTTGGAAATAAACACCCACATAATGTTCCACCTACCTATTAGACATGAACAAATATATAGACTGAACATTGGCATTGGAACATATCCGCATCATTGACCAAAATCGACCACTGATGGCACTGGCTGAGGTTTATCTGTCATTTTAACTACTGTATGTACATAGAACATTTGCATCAGTTTAGAGCTGTCATCATGAATTAGTTTGTTTATTAAACAGATAGGACCATTTTAATATCAGTTACTTACTTTTGACATTTTAAGGCACATTTATGTTCGCTTTATGTACATAAATAGGTACGTCGGTTTCTAACATTGTCATGCGTCACTGCCTTCATACTTCCGTGCATCCATTGCGTCGTAATGAGCGTTTGCCAATCAATCCACCAGAGGGTGCCACTCTTAATTACTATTCTGGCTGAATACCATGAAGAAGAGTAAAGTTTTTTGAGAAGAAGAAGACAGTCAAGAATAAAAAACATGATAATGACAGAGGAGGTTTTACTAATGTGAATACTAATATTGATATTGAGAAGGGTAGTTGTCATAAATACACTCCCAGTCAAAAGTCTGGACTCATCTGCTTTTTCTTTATTTTCATGACTATTTATATTGTAGATTCTCACTGAAGGCACCAAAACTATGAATGAATACAGATGGAATTATGTAGTTTAAAAAAAGTGTGACATAACTCAAAGCATGTTTTATATTTTAGATTCTTCAAATTTTGCTTTTTTTACTGCTTTGCACATTCTTGGCATTCTCTCGAACTTCACGAGGTAGTCACCTGAAATGTTTTCCAACAGTCTTGAAGGAGTTCCCAGTGATACTGAGCACTGGTTGGCCACCTGCGGTCCATCTCATGCCATTTAAATGAGAAGGTGAGTCCAAACTTTTGACTGGTAGTGTATGTTGGTAGTTTTACACTCATACACCCGCTCTTTGAAAAGTTCCACTATTTCTGGAAATTATTCTAATCAAATCTCAACACTGCCTCCATGGTTCCCAGTGGTACTGCTCCATTTTCTCCATCTGGGTACGCATCCACAAGCTCCCAGAAAAAGCACAGAATTATGTACAGAATGTAAGCAGAGGACGGACAGAACGCTCCGTTTGTATCCATCTGCGTCTTTTAACGTAGAGCATAAATCAGCCCTTAGGCAGACAAAAGCAGCAATGTGAAGACTTTTTGCATTTCTTACATCATGTATAGGAGCTATTCTATGGATTGGTGCAAACTACACTGCCTGACCACAAATAAGTCATGCAGTATTTTGTTGGACCATCTTAATGCCACACAATGCTTATTCAGTGTCACAATACATATCACAACACACAATCTAGTATAAATGATGGGAGAGTCGGACCACTGGGTAAAGTCTTCTTCATCACATCCTAAAAATTCTCAGTGGGGTTCAGGTCTGGACTCTACATTAGTCAATCCATGTGTGAAAATGATGTCTCATACTTCCTGAACCTGTCATTCACATTTAACCGCTTTAATCTTGGCGTTGTCCAATCTTTATGCTTCCTAGTAAATTGATGGTTTTCACCGTATTAATTATCCAATGGTCTTGCCTATTTGCTAGGTTTTCTAATAGACGACTGTCTATTGTCTATTCAGATCCTAAATAATATAAGCGATAGGAGTAACTACTACATTTATAGTGAACGTTTAGAAAAATCAGTTCATTAAAAACATTTTTCATTCTGGATTATCATGTTACAGATACAGTCTAGGTTATTCAAAGAGGGCAGGTTTGAGTCCATGAGTTCCACATGTTTAGTCAGAATTATGCTTGTGTCTCCCATGGCTACATAATGAATAGACAGGTTGCATCATCTTAAATACCACATATACACAAGTCTGAAAATTTGCCTTGAACTTGGACTGCATCACCACCAAAATGTCTATTTCCTCCAATTAAATAAAAATTGTAGGCATCATTGCAGAAAATGTATTTTTTTTGTGCAAAACTGTTTAGAATGCTGTGCTAGCTTAATGTGTAGAGTAACACTAAGGTGAGGTCAAGATTATCCAAAGATTATTCACAACTGTTCCCTGTGCACATGCAGCCAAAGACACAGGTTTCACTAGTGACATAAAAATTCTACATGATGATTTTATAAATATTGTTAAATCAAAGATTATTTTGGGTATGAATAGACAATTGAATGATCTTAGCAAACATTTAAGATTTGCATCGTTAAATGCTATCAAGTTTTATTTGGTGATGGGACCACACTTTGCACCAAATGTATAGAATGGCCCACATAAGTTGAGATGACTAGAATGAAGATACATTGACAAAAGTCTGTTTTTCTGTATAAGACACACAATATGGACTTATAAACAATGATCTTGCATGCATCCTTTATACTTCTGCTGTTATGAAGATTCAACCTTAATAACAAGTTGAGTCTTGTTGCAAGTGTTGGAGATACAATTCTCCATAATATGATGATGAGTCCATTATTCAAGCATTCATGCACCTTAATAAGTCTGGGCACTAACTCTAAATAAAAGAGGGATTGGGATCTTATACAATAAAGTACTCCTTAATTTACAAGTCTTTGTAAATACTGGATTATTGGAACAGACCTGAATCTAACATCTGTTGATAATGGAGGTGAGGCATTTCAGACACATGATTTTCCCTGTTGTTTTCCTTCTTTAACTAAACAACAACTACTGGATTAAACCAAAACAGTTGGTTCAAAACAGTAGCCAGAAAAACCTGCAGTAACAGGTTAGACTCCTCAGTGCAACATAATTACATTCGTAGCAGAACAACAAGAGAATATGGTTACAGGATAATATTTATCTGGCAAACAGTCAAAGGACAGGTAAATTATTTTTTGCTAAAACGATCAATATTTTAATAGCAGTACTTGAAGAAATTTAGCATTTGCAGATTTTTTTCTAGATTTTGTTTTTCATTATGCATGTAGTGATTGTTGCTTTTCATAGAAAATTGCAGAAATCAGCAAGAAAAATATCTTTCCATCAAACACTCACATACACACATTGACTTACTGACTTAGTATCAGACATGCTTATCAGAATTTCAGAATTTCTCCAGGCATCCTTCCATTCATGTCTTTGCATTTTCTGCACTGAATACACAAACATCTGAGTTTTCAAGAAGCAACCTGCAAAACAATCCAACAGATAAAATTGTGCTCATAAAGTGTAGCTTATTATGGTAATTAAAAAAAAAGAAACCTCTGTTGTGTTTTTTACAGTTTTGTCAACAGCTGGAACTACCAATGGTGGAATTAGTGGTCAGAGTTTGTGGAATATATAAATGTAATTGTGCAAAGTCTTATTATTGTTGAGTTAAAAAATGCAACAAAGAAGACAAATAAATCATGCTGCATGTGATTTCCCAACAGTGTTCTGATTTCCTTAATGATCTGTCATGCTGATGTGCTCATTTTACCACACACACCTTGTGCAAGAGCATTTCCTGCCAAGCAGATTTAAACACCTGAGGCTAAACAATAGCTGCTGATATGTCACAGTCCCAGGGAGGGGCGGCATCATAATGCAATCATCTCACCCTGTTTACACAAGTGCTTTCAAAATGACAATGCTGCTGCTGAACATTTTGTGCCTCCTCTGGAGTGAGGTTTGTGCACAGGAGAAAAAAGGGGGCGGAAAGAAAAACTTGAGTGCGGTACAAAAGCAAAGCCCAGGCTAAAAGACTGATTATATTTCAGCAAAAGCAAGTGAGGATGGGGGAGGTTACATTTGTACACATTGGCCTTTGTAAGAGCACAGAACTATTGCCCTAGTATAAATGGGGATATAAAAAAGCTTTGGAGAATTCCACAGGTAAGCTATCACTGGGAGAAGGACCAGCCCAAACAAGCAGAGCAGGGCTGGGCTTTCCAGCCAGAGGCCTTGGAAGTGTTCACAGTGTTTATGTGGCAGAGCTGGGGGTTTGGACTTTCACTGCATCTCAACTCCACACAGTCACGAAAATAGAGGAACAGCAAAAGCAGGCTACACCTGTATGATGCCATTCATGAAGTTTTACAGGAGTGATATTTTGTTTTTTTTAAATGGAATTATGCATTTTAAAACATTTCCCTGTGGTCTACATAAGCTGTAAATGCTCTGCTTGGGTCTGAATTCTTCATTAATTTAACTCCACAGGTCCATCTTCAACCCTATTTCTGAGTAATGACAACAGAAAGATCGTTTTAAGCGCTGACCCTTTAAATGCACATGAGCCACTTCAGGCCCCACCCCCTCCAGGTTGATGACTGTGCTGCTCCGTCCCGTTCAACCAACAGCAACATTTTAGGTAATTGGCTCAAAGTTTGGACATATTTTCAGTATGGACTACAACCGCTGCTGCTGACAATTATGTTGTACTTGGAGAAATGTTCATTGGAAGTCTTGACCTTAAATAGGCAAATGTATAACTAGTTATAAATGTAACAAATTAAGCAGGCATTAAAACAGGTTGTAGAAATCCACTTGATTTTTGCCAAAATGAATATAAAGACAGCTTTGCAGCACCTGGAGGGATCAAATTCAAACTGTATGAACTATTAGGGTCCAAATACACAAATAAATGAACCAAAGACTAATAAAAGTGGGTTTGGCAAAATATGAGCTCTTCAAGGTGCAGGAAAAAACATCAGCATCCATTTAACTTTTTATCCTCAACCAGGCTTAAGAATAAGCCAAAGAGTGAGAAAAACATTAGATTTCATTTGAAAAAGAACATCTTCTAGTTACTGCTTTGAGTATGTGTCTAAAACACAACCTAATCTACTTTAGTTCAAACATGGCTCCATCAATACCCAGAACAGGCTGTTGGTGGTTGACCTGCTGGATCTGAGACAGGTTCAGACAGTTATACATGTGAATTATAACGTGTAAAAAAAATTATGGAAGAAGTGTTTATGACGTCACCAAAGAAACTGTGGACTGCCAATTTGAAGCCTAGAATTTGGCATTTGCTGATGGCTGTTTCCATTCTGTTTTTTTGGAAAGAGATTATTTAGACAATAGAGAGGAACTGGTTAACAATGAGAGGTGACAGTCATCAGGCAAATGCAAACTTAATGTGAACAACTACAACCATGGGTAACGGTCATGTTAAATCCAAAGTACTTTCAGATAAATGTTAACATATACAGTCAGGTCTGACAACTGTTAACTTCAGTGTGTTTATACATTACACAATCATCAGTGTATTTTTACCATATAATGCAGTTTGAAGCAACAGTTTTGCAACAACAGAGATTATTAAAAGCATTTTCTAGGGTGAAAACTCCTCTGTGTGTATCTGTGAAGAAAATGGTGGGTTTAGAAAACAATGAAGTCCAAAGTGCAAATACTGAAAACGCACATACATATGATGAAGTTGTATCTGTCACTGCTTGCTACATCTGCATCCCTCGATCTGCAGTAAATTGTGGACATACACATGCATTTAGGTGGTGGACTGGGATGGACAGGGTACTAATGTTGTGATGAAATCTACTGGTTTGGTAGTGGAAAACATTCTGATAACCAAACCAGCACTTAACAGTAAATTAAGCTTATATCTTCATGACAGATGAAAGCCTCTCTGTCTGCTGTGTCCAGTATTATCCACGGTGTCCACAGTTTTAAGTCCACTAAAAACAATGGTTGTCTGAGCATTTGTACCAGTTTTGTAGTCGCTTTTGCGTTGCTGTGTGGACAGAGACAATTTGTAAAATGACAGTCATGTGTATAGAATTCTTGTTAAAAACAGAGGAGGAAAATAACATGTGTGTGGACATGGCAATGTAATGATAATTACACTTGTGTGTTTTAGACTTTAATGAGCTGACACGGTTGATGTAAAAACGGTCCATTAAATATGTTTGTAGGTAAAAGTTTGGTGTTGGTACAGTTGCCGTGAAAACTGAAAATTTGTTGTAGATATCTAAAATGTTTATCAGGCTAAAAACATGTTTATTTTTGCTGTAAAGGTGGGATTTTAATGACAAGTGTGCAGTTGTGTAACTGTGGATGAACAAGCAACAGATCGGGCTGAGTGAGCAACGTAGTGACAAAATAGCAGTGAAACAGAAAAAGAACACTTATTTGATGTGATTACATTCTGAAAAACAAATATTTACAGACTCACACTGATAAGCTGAACAGTCGGTGTATGTGAAGAGCGTAAATGGAGTCATTCTAATATGGTTCTACTTGTTACACTGTGCAATGAAGTTATTCACTGAAAGTAGAACCTTAATGCCCGAAAGCTGACACCCAGGAATGTCCCAAAAACAGCAGAACTAGAGGAAAATAGAATATCCAGTCAGTGGGGAGAATCTCTGCAGGTAAATACATCACTACACACTGGCAAATGGACAACTGAGAAGGATTACTATTTTAAGACCCTATATAGTGTTCTTTTTTTTTTTTTTTTTTTTTAAAGGAAAAGTCTACGAGGATTGACTCAACCTCAAGTGATTATTCAAGGAACTGCAGTTTTTAGTATTTCAACATTGGCTAAAGAGAGGAAATGTACCCTTAATTGACCTTTCCAGTAGATTTCTATTCAATCTACAATATTTACACAGTGTTGCTTTTAAGCAACACTGTATTTTCAGCTTCAGGGCAAGTGATGAAAAATTCCTCCCTGGTCTTTCAAGCGCTTCGGACTCATAAGTCAACACACAAGATAAATATCAAACTCCAGTTGTCATGGCAAGTGTCCCACATTGTCTCAGAGCGAACAAACAAATCTGGTCTGATTGCTCAATAGACCCTGCAGGTTTGTCAGCCATCCATAAGTGTATCCATCCCACAAACCAGTCTTAGGTTTCATTCAGCATGGACTACAGGGCTGGAAAAACAGAACAACAGGCAGTGAGTTAAGCTTACTTGTGGTGCACTATTCTCCTGTAATATCTGAGGATAAGTAGAGTATTTACATTATTCATTACAAGGCAACTCTTGCAACTTCTGAAGTCTTAGACAGCCATGTGAGATGCCATGATGCAAAAGCTGTGATATCATAGCTGCAGGCTGTTGGCAAAGATATCTCCACTTGAAGAAAAAAAAGTGTCCACAAGAGTCCACAAGCTGAACGCCGCTCCCAAGGTGTATGAATTTGGAGGATTTTACCCCAAACATTTCCACATCTCTTGGTGTTTATTTATTTATACTATGCAGCCAGACTCTGCTACTGATCTCAGCTTTGTTTTTGGAATGAGTGTTTTCATTCCACTTGATTTGCTACTAGAATTTCCCACTTGTGGGGAATATCAAATCTAGCGTTAGTATTTTTTAATTTTGTTCTAGCACTAGTAAAAGTGCAGCTAAGGTCAGAGTTTTGAGAAATCTACTACTCAAGGAAGCAGAGTGATAAACTTCAGCTTATGTAGTGAGGAACAAGTGTAACAACTTTTGCAGCCATTCAAGAAACAAATGCAAAGTTTCTCATGTACTCTCCACCGTCTTCTGTCACAAAGTGCCTGGGAGGCCTCATGCTTATTATCATAAAAAGTACTCAGGTTTTCTTTTTTTTTTTTTTGTTAACATGTTTGGATCCCACTAGCTGTTGCCATGGCAATAGTCTTTAATAACCAGACATTTCTCCACACTTTTGGTGCTGTGACAAAACCGCAGAAACCTTGACAACAACTGTTACTGCTGGAGTTACAAAAATCTGGATCAAAAGCAAATTCAGGCTTAACTTAAAAAACAAGAACGATATGTGCCAGTGACTGACATTTCATCCATCAAGAAAAAAAGACCCTAAACATTTACAAAACATGACTGAATTTAACAAAGAGCTAACTCAATAAAAACATAGAAAAACATTTAGATTCATAAAACTTAATGAGCCTTTCAGTGTATTAACTGCAAACTGCCATGAAAGCATAAAACACATATTTCAGCTGCACGAACAAACAAACTCCAAGTGTGTTCCCTCTGTGGCTCATAAACAGATAATAACAACCCTTGAATGAATGTGCTGTGAGTGACACACAAACAGCCAGTCACTGGAGAGGTGTAGTGTTCAGTTGTACCATCTCGATGTTGGTGAAAAGTCGCAACTACAGGTGAAACATGAGCAATGAGGCATTTGTAAGTCCCCCACAGCTGTGACATTTATAGTCTTCACTGGAAAACTGACAGACCTGGTTATTTACAGTGTATCCAGCTGTGTTAATACATGTGACAGTGACATGAAACATCAGGAAAAAGTTAGTGGCATGCCAGCAGCTACTTTCCAGACTACATATTAAAGTCCAGTTACTATCAATAATCATCTATATTAACTGAAATCAATAGTTTTGTCATGATAAGTATCTTTACTACATCAACCAGGCCTTTAGATCGGACTAATAAAAAATGGTCCAACGGAAAGACGACAATAATAAGAAATATTTTTGTAAATTTCTTTCAATCCCGTACTTTTTCATGATCCTTCTTTAAGCGCAACTTTCAAAAAAGCATATTTATATCTTTAAACACTGTTAATAGACGTCATCTTACCACATTTTTGACTAAGTGCTAGTCGTGCTGCTCCATTTTGTAATAACAAAGCATCAGCTCTTTTTTAAGCCCCTAATTTTTGAGCAGTAATCGAGATCAGGATCAGGCAACACTATGACTTGTGAAACCTGCAAGGTGTAACTTGGACTAACACATGCAAAGTGTCTTCTTACGATAGATTGCCCTCTTCACATGTGACGCAGTGGATGTTTTCTAATAAACGTTAAACCAGACTCAAATTCAGGTCAAAGATTTGCTGTGTATCAGACTCACTTCTCCTCTCCTAATCTGTTAGAGTTACTGTTATCAAGCAAACACACACAGTTTCAGTTTCAGTGAAAGCCTGGTTTGCATCATTTTAAGTAAACTGCTGCTGTGCATGTACATCCTTCTGTTTACCAAGAGATATAAATAATGTCTTCACATTTTAAGCACTAATATGTATCTTTTAACTTGCTTTTGACTGACTATAACAGCTGTGACTTCGACAAGATAATCATCTAGTGAATTATCCTACATTATGCAAATTGTATGTTAAGTTACTGCAATGTGCTGACTGCCCTCTGCTGTTCAAATGAGTGCACTGCTTTAGTTTGTTCAGGTGTGGTCAGGAAACTGCAAGATTTAATCTGCTACTGAGTGATTTAAAACTGTCCAAAATGCAAATTTAACGTTACATGATTTTTTTTCAAAGTCACTGCAATACTAAAACAACATTGGGAATAATTCATTATCATACATTCAACACAGTTTTTAATAATAAAACACGCTGCTACATCGGAGATCTGATCTGATTCAAGGTGGGAACTAAACAAACACTGACTCACTCTGAAGCTGTGTTCATAAAAACCTGATCGTATAATTTTTTTTTTAATCATTTCCAATCTTCAAATAAATAAATAAATAAATGTTTGTTGTTTTTTTTTTACAAGTTACCACAGCAACGTGTAGCAAGGCTTCTTTAAACATCCACACCCAACTCTTTCAGACAGGAATAAAAAAATTGGATGATGTGCTGGGTAATTAGTTTGTCTAGACAGTTTGGAAAGAAGGCACTTAAAACACATCTTTCCCCACAGATGCTGAATACACTGTGCTTCTCTTCACGGGTGCACCTGGAGAATGTGCGATGAAAACAAAATCATCCTGACTAAAAATACTGACACTCCCTTAGCACTTTCTATTGGCATCATCAAGGGTTTGGGAGACTGACGGAGAGCATGTTGGGTAGTGACGCCAAATAAGATGCACTATAAAGTATTTGTGAAGCTGGAGTCCTGGGAACAGGGGTCGAAAATTCATGAATGTGCTCTCAAATCAGTACAAGACACAATAAAATCCGAAGGGCAAACCTAACCAAGACAGTGAGCCACATGATAACAAAATAAGATGAAAACAATGTAGATAATAAACCAAGTGACTACTATTATTATATACAATAATATTACTGCAGTGTGGGGAGCATGGAAACAGCACTGTGGCATTTAAAGCCATTCACTAGCTTGTATACACAGCTGAAATTGTGAGGTTGTAACATGTTGCCGTTTCCTATTTACAGAGAGGATGGACTGTAACACGTCACTAACACACTGATGAAGAAATATGATGCCGTCGGCCATGTTGGTCTATACCAAGGGTGTACACTGACATCAAGTGGTCAAATGACAACTGTCGACAGCAAATCAGGATGCAGCTTCAGTATTGTATGTTATATATTCACACTCAGCTGTACCATACTGATGTAGAGAAACTATTATTTCTGACATTCAGTATGTGTAGCCTTCTTTATTTACTCTTGGTAACCAAGTATTGTTGTGCTATAGTGGCCTGCTGAGCCTTTGTAAAATACATACAAAGACAGCATCCATACTTAACAACCTATAGTTCTAATACAAAAATATATACATATACACTAGAATTATCTCCCTTTGGTCATGAGTCTCCAGCAGACACTCAAGTTATTCCAGCATGTTCAGTGTGATAACTTATGATTTGTGTTAAAATGAGTTATGTTTTATTCAGAATACATGTAATCTACATAAAGAAACATGTAGCTGAGACTATTTTTACAGGAGTATAGTGTTAAATAATGGCTGTCAGTGTGTTTGTCAAACATTAGGAGAACACTATGTTTCTGATATACATTCAAAGACAGTTTCACAGGGAGACCAGGGTCTGATCTGCGTGAGTAGAGTCCTAAAGGAGAAGTGGGTCAGTTCACTGAATAAACTACTACTTTCTGAAAACAGCTGATTTCATAACAATCAGATGACATATGTGATGATCATTTACATCTTACCCACATACCAACAAATGATGCAGCCTGATAAGATCTGAAGTGAAAAATGATTGCTTCATGAGACTAGTGACAGATTAAGATGTTTAACCCAGCAGTGATCATTTACAGTCTTTCATATAGTCAAACATGCTCTCTTTATTTGTAATGTCGAGTTAAATATAAGTAGAACTCACTACACCTATCATGAATCTATACAGCCATAGCTGAGAAATCTGCTCTGCTGTACCACAAATCTAACTGTTGTCTGTTACATATTCATCCATGGGTCATGTCTAAGACTGGACTGTCCTTCTTTTACCAAAATATCTGTCCTGAAGTCCACATTTCAAATAAAAATGCGTTGCCCAGATATTACTTTCCTGACAATAAAGTTGATATATGTATGGACAGATGGAGAACCCTTCTGTCTGTGGTCTTGGACTTATGGCATAAAGTTGAAAAGACTGGTAATATGGAAATAGACATGAACATCCAGCTATGATGTGTGCAATGCATTTAATCTTTATAGTAATAGAAATATAAAAAAGGCCAAGTTTTAGTTTTACAGGTAATAACACAATAGACATAAGTAATATAGTAAATAATGACCATCCATCCATCCATCCATCCCCTTTCTTCTTCAAACAGAGTGCATACAACCTAATTAACACAGGCCTTGTTACACAGTAATGTGACAACACAGGTTTTGGTTTAATGATTGCCCTTCTGTCAGAAGATGGAGGTGTCAGCATATGAATGTAACCAAATCTAAAATTGTTCACAAAAGAGGATCTAGATCACTATTGGAATTGTGATGAAAACCGAAGGTCATTCTACAGAGGTAATTAAAAGAGATGGCACAGTGCATGACACAAAGGAGACAAATGGAGAAGTAACATGTGAAACTGCAATAGCAATGACTTCTGACTTCCATAATTCATTACACTCTGTGGTCAAAGCTGAGTGGTAGGCAGTTATTGTCTATTCAGTGAATGGTTGGCATTGGCTATAGAATCAGGAGAAACACTTGAAAATCTGGGTGTTATTGAGCTGAAGCTTTTTTCTGTGACATTATTTTTTTAGCAGAAAGAATCATGATTTAACGTAAAATTAAAATCTCTGCTTGACTTGTTATAAGCCTTGTGGTGGTGGGCTAAAGTTATTAATGGCTTTCAAATTTCCACATTTTCACCTGCGTTAGTGGCAGGTGAAAATGTGGACTGTAATGTTGTCCATCAGCTCTGGTAACACCTTCCTCAGTCATTTTAAATGAATTAAATTTGCCAATTTTGCCAGGTGCAACTAAATAAACACCTGCTTTTTTCAGCATTAAATAATACCACAATTAAAAATAAACTGACATCAGAAAACCTTAGTGAATTATGTTGTGTGATGCATTTACATAGTCTTTCCTCCTGAAACTCCTACAAATACATATGCAATGATGGCAGACATAAAAGTAAATGCGTCCATGCTTTCCCAGCGCTAACTCAAAATGCAAACCTGTATTTTAAAGGGCAACTTTACCATTCTAGACTAAGTTAACTCCTAAGCCTCATAAGTTTGCAGACATAAGTACAACACCCACTTTTTTGTTTGAGAGCAAAGTTTGTTAAACAAAATCTAAAACACTTCCTTTAAATTGCTGCCTGTCCTGTCTGCAGCATCCTTCCATCATTTAGAATAAATAGAAAAAGAGGATTTAACATTAGCATTGCAGCTGCATCACTGCAGCCTCCTTACTCAGTGGAAACAAAGTTTTGTGCAGTTTCAGTAGTATGAAGGATTCACAGACACATATACATGTACTGCAGATGACTTATTGCCAAAAATAAGACGGAATGACCTAGACGAAAAAAGAAGACACTTCCTGAGGGAGAGAAGACAGGGAGGCGAAGTTAGAGAGAGGAGCCGTGAAGAAGGAGACAGAAAGAGGAGATGTTTGAGGCTCGAGTCTTTCTTATTTGAAACCGTCTCTTTACTGTTGCACTCCCGGGTGGCTTTCACAAGCGTTTTATGTATAATTTAATGTAATGTGCAGAGATAAAGCCTTCGCTCTCTAAGCTCTTCACAGCACATTACATTTTATTCATCAAATTAGTTTTAGTTGGTTTGGTATCCCCTGAGCCGTCTTTAAAAGGTTTAGATGAAAGGACTACATTAATTTTGCCACTAATCAGTTCGGTGACAGCTTCAAGTGACAGCTTTGCACTCCTTACCCCCAAAAAACTCTCCACATAATCATCTATCTGCACCCCTTCAGCTCTGCAGTTTCACGTGTCCCTGGTTGCTAACACCGATCCTCTGCCTGCATCCACTCCACACATCGCCTGCCCTCAACTTCATGGCACAGTTACATCATATAAGTCGTCAGTTGTACCTTCTAGTAAATGACACATACGTTCCAGGTCATTTGAATACAGTGAAAAGGACAAATGTTAGATGTTTATTACACCTTCAGACCACATAAATAAGTTATGAAATGTTCACACAGAAGCAAGACCTGGCATGTTTTAGGGCAAAACTTAATGGTTAATCATGTTCTGAGATGTTTTTTTTTAATTATTATTACAAAGAATTTTGCTTTTGTGAAGAAAACTAGAGCACAGAGCAGATAATTGGGGATAATATTTGTAATTCTCCAAGTAGAGTTTTTATTTTTTAATTAGACCCTACAAAGAACAGTTTTAAAGTAGACTTACTGAAATTACTGAAAATGAGACAAGACACTGGAGAGATCATTTCAAGGCAAGGATTTGCTGCTCTGCAACGTTTTCACATGTCAGTGAAAATGTCATTAATCGAGGTTCTTTTTCAGAACTTTCTTGGTTATCATTTATGTTTTAGTTTCAGAATATCTGCAAGTTTTGTGGCTCAGAGATAGACGTTTACTACAGGACTTACTGCAGCAGGGAGCGCTGTGGGAAGCTGAAGGCGCCATAGGAGATCCGGTCCACGAAGTTCAGAGGGATCCTCTGGATTTGCTCACAGTTGAACATGACAAAGTCGTACTTCATGACCAGGAAAGTATTGTCTGTGATGAGAACAAGACGCTCTTTTTCATTGTTCCAGTGATCCACCCTGAAACATCCAGAAAATAAATAAAATATACAGCCATAAGTACAGGGATAAATCACAACAAAAACAAAATGAAGAAACAGCAAGTGACAGTGGTATCTGCATAGGCCATCGGCTACCATCTAAAATGTCATGTTAAATATTAGTATCAGCCAAGAATTTTGCAGCCAGTGCATTCTTAATTTAAACTGTAGTGTCTGACTCTCACTATGTTGAGTTAATATGTAACTAAATGGATGTTAGTCTTTGAAGTTAATACAAAAAAACATGCATACCAAAGCTACTCAATTATGTACTGTAAAAGCTTCACTATTTCGTAATGTGCTTTTGGCAAAGATCATACAATATGCATGCAAGCATTTCTAAGTCCCTTAATTTTTCCTAAAAGAAAAACAAAGTAAAAAGGAATTAAAGAACACCTTTAGAGGTAACAGTTATTGTCTTTTTGTTGAGCTATTTCTTATTTTAAACCAAATAAAGCATCATTACAACACATACATAGCTAATTCATGGTGGCATGGACTCTGTTAGAGTGGTTCTCCTCTCTCAGCTGCTGAGCCACATCCAGCAGAAACACCCCTGATCACTGCTGGCAGCCAGAGGCCAAAACAGCCAGTTCACTGAACAGCCAAGGCATTATGGGAAAGGTGTGGGTGAAGACCTTTTACTGTGCTAATGAAATGAGTTAACCTGGACTGAGCATAGGCGTCGTGGATGGTACAGAGGTGTTACAGGGATACAAGACCCAGACTGTGGGTGATCCGACATCCTGCTGCCACAAAACGACTCAGCACTAGGAAGGAAAAACCAACTGAGACCTGATGGGATGTAGCTCTCCTTCCAAACCTCTGACTAAATTAAAACCTGATAGCATCTCATCTGTTATCTTTAATTACACAGAAAAAAATAAACTCTTAAATGGAATAAGGACACTGGTCCATCCGCAGAGCTTTGCTGTAGTTTATTATTGGTTGAATCTAACTCAACATTAGCTGGAATATCTAAGACAAAGTCAGATATACTTTCCTGAAATTGTATTACTTTTCTAATGAAAGACATGTCTGACAAGTTTACTTTTTTTAAAAAAACAAACAACAAACAAAAAAAAAAGATTCATGGCTCAAGGCTTTTGTACTTTTTTGAGATTCCTTTTTTACTGAACTATGATACTTGGCTGTTAATGTTATGGCAAATGAGGAAACTGGAAGAAACAGTGTCTTTCAAAAACACTGCTGTTTTGTAAGCAAAACTTAAGTGGTTTATGATAAATGGAGCTTGAGAAAGTGTACAAACCCATGGAAAATAAACCAAGGATTATACAATAACATAGGGTTGGCTCATTAGGGAGTTTTCCACATCAGTTCTTTTCTGATTAGACTCACTTTGATTAACAATATTTTAGAAGCAATATTTAATATCATATTTCAAACCAATCTTAAGTGGATATGAAGGAAATTTTCAAGAGTAATAATGCTGTAAAATAGTCAGGAAACCTTCTAACTTGGAGTATTATTAAAGGAGCTGCATGTAGTATTTCTACATTTAACTAAAGTAAAATGTTCAATAAAGTATTTATAACATGTTGTGAAGTTTTGCCAAAGATGCCAATGTATTGAATTGTAGAGAAAGTAACTGAATGTTTTTACAACAGGTCTGAGATTTATGTGACTCTGCTTGTCTCTTGTGATGTTGAAAACTAACGTCACGGGGCCTTTGACCAAACTGTCAGAAAGTGATGAGATGGGACGAGAACCACTAACAAACAACAGAATCAAAGCGATAAAAGCTAGAGGCACTGTTGTTGTTTTCTCCACTGGACACAGCTTTGAATGACAAGAATGGAGTTTGAAGGTAAAATCACAGTGTTTCTTCTACACGGGTGAGTTTGATAAAGAGGCTTATGAAGGTATAAAGTTATTACGTGACGTTATTATCTTTGCTAAGTTCACTCTTTGTTGATCTACAGTTCAAACTAAACTGTGACGGTTCTGATTTTGTTTGGATGATTCTAAACAGACCTTTTGTGAAACTACTGACATCACTATAGAGAAAACTGAGGTGATTTATGGTTTTTAATGTGGCTGTTATACATCTAAAAACAGAGCTAAGATAACAGAGTTATAATTAGATTAGACTTTATCGATCCCACAACAGGGAAATTCAATGGTCAAGGCAACAGCGTAAAGTGCAAGAAAAACTGTAAATACATAACGATAGTGCAAACACAAAGAACAATATAAAATAAAAAAATAACGAAGTGGCTATTGACACAGTACTGTGGCACAAAATATGGGTTTGTCTATTACCACAGACCCAATCAGCGCCCTTGTTATGTCATGTCAAGACCGTCATGTACATCCCGAATACTAAGGCAATCATATGGTGAATCAGTCAATCAAAGACACAATGAACATTTAGCTCAGTCAATAATGTATCGGACTGCAACGAGAAAGACCTGTATTCAATTCCCGTTCGGAATAGTTTTTGATTGTTTTTTTTTTTTTTTCAAAGATTTTCAACGGGGGGGCACAGCACCGGTAGATAAGTCCGACATTGATATAAATCAGCCACTGGGACAACGTTCAGAGTGCAGAATTCCACAGGACCACAGCACTCAACTGACACAACTGAGAAGTCCCACTGCACACTACTGCATCTGTCTAACATGTAGCTCCGCCCACCTTCTCCAGCCTCCAGAGCAAAGAACACCATAAAACAACATATAGTTTAGAACAATAATTCCTATTCTGTACTATATATTATTACTAATTTGTCATTTCTTACATCAATTGCCACAGTACTGTGGTAGCAAAATGCACAAAACAATGCACTGAAGTATACGCCATAGATCACCTCAGTACTGTGACAACAAGAGGCTAATGAGTAAAAAAAAAAACAAAAAAAAAACAAAAACAAGAGGTGAATGAGTTCATGTAACAGTATCCCTGACTGGCTCAAGTACAAATGCTAAAATTTTATTGGTCTGTGGCAATAGACAAACTGATATTTTGTGCCACAGAACAATTTAATTATTTGAAGGCAGTCAGGATGACAGTCATCAGGAACTCACAAAAATATTAAATTTGTCTGTAAATGTGGATGCTACACTACTCATCAATTATCATAGCTATAAACAGATATAATATTTTATAATTTTCCTAAATTTGAAGTTAAAATGAACAAGACAATAAAAAATGCAAGATGTATAAAGTAGAGATATTTGGTTAAAAAAATTAAGATTCCTGATAAGTTTACTTGCATGTAGGGAGGATCACTCCACTGAGACCAATTTGAATAACAAAAATGATTTATTTAACCCAGTTCTACACTACAATATAATCTAATTTAAAAGCCAAAACAGTTAAAATACTCAAGATGAACTGAGATCATCTTACTCTTTCTAAATCTAGTGGCAATCCTCAGTGAATCCATATTTGAGGAATTCTTCCCACATTCAGCTTTTGTGACATTACTCAGCGTCCTCCCCTGGGGGAAATTCAGCGGCAGTGTCACAGAATTACCATATAATGCACTTTTCTCTGTTGCAAAAATCCTTCAGCAGCTTCTGCAGCGATGATAACTGCAGGCCAAATGTAGGACAAATGTAAAGTGTGTTGGACAGAGCTGCATAAATGGGATGTATTATTCATTCTCACATGGCCAGCCTTTTAAATGTTTTCTGAAAGCTTGTGCTGGAGTGATACAACCTGACATCTCAAAGTGCATTTGGTAAATGTCCTCCAGTCACTTCATTCTGCCCTGTGCTTGAGTCAGTTGGATCATTTCATCTGTGCTGGCTTAGATAATGTTCTTGGAGTGTATAGAAAAGGTTAATTAAGGCAACATGGGTCTGCATCACAAACATGCAGCCTCTCTGTATGGGGCCCTGTGTTTTTATTAGGTTACTGTTTTCAGTCTCATTGACATGAAAATCAAAGAGTGTAAAACAACATGGTATCATGAACTCACTCTGCCATCAGCCAAACGCTGTGAACGCTGCCGTCTATTTCCTTATCCACCAGAGTTTTGACGTCTGCAATGGCCTGATTCAGAGTGCCAGGCTGAGGAAACAAAAAAGCATGGGTGTCACTTTCTAATTTTCCTTCGTGACATTCACAACATGTGCACAGAATGCTTAGAGCGTAATCTTTGAGGCAGATGTACAGCTAGGACTGGTGCTTCAACAAAATGTCAGTGTCAAACAAAATAACAGTAAACAAACACATGAAGCCTCTGTGCATTAAATGAGGGCAAATGAACAATACTGAGCACTCACCTTCAGTGTATAAATAAGGTATTTGAAGAGAAAGCTTCAGTACACAACATCATGAACATCCACACTAGCAGTTACAAGCATTCACACACTTTACATTTTATTATCTCACTTTCACGTTGAAGAACTTAAAACGATTAGGGGTTCATACAGAGGGCTGCTTCAGTTCATGTGCGAACCACTTCTCACTGCTTTCAAACAGAACAGATCTGCAAACAAACACCAACTCTGTGATGTTAGTTTATTGGAAATATTGAATTATAGAGGTGATGATCCACTGCTGGCAGTAATTTACAGTGTTATCTGACCCCTAATGTATTACATTGTGAGCAGTTCTAATTTGTTTTGCCACCATGAATACTACATGCAAAGTCACTGCAAAGAAAACAAATCTGATAGTGATATTTCAGCCAGTTAGATATGTACTAGTGGTCTGGTTCAGTCTCAGCATTGTTACATCATTTTGGGTTTCTTCTGATACGACCTGCTAAGCAACAAATAGCAGACACACTAGTGACATATTCAAGCATTTAGCAACAACACAGCAAAGTTCTTCCTTGAAGAGTTAATGGAAACCTAAACAAAGCACAAAGGCATTCAAGGTCACCAGTGATACCAGTCATGTTTGTATTCACAGCAGTTTCCACTGTTCTAACTAAACACAAACTATTCTGGTAATATAGACTTACATTGTCTTATCAAAGGATTGTGACTAACATATAACTATTGAGTGAGCCATATTACATAAATTTACATGATTAAACATATCTGTCAGAGTATTAATCCACTTGTTTTTTTCCCCTTAATAATTATTATAGCCTTAAGCAAGTATCCAGATCCTTCACATAAGCAAAATACAATAAGCAAGTACTTAGTCCATCTGGCTCAAATTTAATTAATGCATGTCATCAGTACATTAATAGTGAAACATGAGTGAGTACATTGATATGCAAACTATTATCGCAATTTTCTTCTGAATTAGCATGTTGACCCATGGGGAACAAAGGGTTCTAGATCCTCTGATACGGTTCATTCCTTTAATTTCTTTACTTTCTTGGTTAATTCCACTAGCACTTTCAGTTGAATAACCCCTCAGCTGGCATGTCTGTTTCTGCATATGAAATCTGACACCATAGCAACGTGGCCCTATTGTTTATCTGTTGCTAGGTAACCCACTTCACTGATGATTCTATGATTCTGTTCTAAGCATAACAATGTCATTGGCCATTTGGAGGCCACTGTACTCCAAAATTACTAATATCTCCCAAAATATTGGTCCTATCAACTTGCCACTTTTGCTAGTCTCTTCCTTGACCAAAAATACATAAGTATTGTCAAACTGCAGCAGTCAGCTCTTTGCGGATTTTGTGTGATGCTCAAGACATACAGAGTCCACTTCCCTTTTATAATATAGGATGTCAGGTGACATATGAACAGCAAATGGAGCATTTTCCAATCAAGACATGTGGGATATGCTGATATTATACAATAGTGAAAATACATTTTGGACTATCTTAAAATTTTAAGTGTTTCAAAAGGTGTGACTGCATCAGAGACAATTTTTTTTAAATTATTGTTAACAATATAAAAGTAACCAAACTAAATTCTTGACAGTTTCAACATGTCATGCCCTGGATATGTTTCATTATCTTATTGAAACGTCCACTTCGGACCTTGACGGAGCATAGCATATGCAGAAGGGAGCATGTGGGTTTGGAGAGTTGGTGGAGTTCAATGACTTAAGAGTGATTCTTGATGCAATATATCTCATATTTATGGGGTGTCCAAAAACCTTTTTCCACCACTGTATATGGTTAATCTAATTTAATTTGCACATTTGACCACAGGTCACCGCACATTGCCCCTGTTTACATTAACCAGGCGCAAAGCCAAAGACCCTGTCTGGTAGAGATGGGTCTGCCAAAGAAAAATCTACATTTCTTGTTGGAATGAGAAGTGCAACTACAGGGAAACATGAAAGTCAATATCAACAGGTTTATGGATATTAGCAAATATCATAAAGCCAACCTTTTCCAGGAGGTGTTTGATGGAACTAACAAAATTAGTGGAATACTGATTCTTTTTAGCCATTAGGAATGTTATCTTATTCAGAATAAGGGCAAAAACCAGAATATTTGGTATATATAATAATAGTGAGTGCTACAGCAGCATGTGGTTGGAAGAGCAGATAGTTTAAACTACTTTATATCTAGTTTTATTTGCACTTATCTTTTTGTAAGCATCAGAGCTAGTTTTTATATATTTGCATATGCTTTATTTTCAAAGAATGCTACATTATCTGTTTGAAATCTCAGCATCTGAAGCAGTGTAGAAAGTGTATTATCTCTCTCAAATGTAGCAAGAAAAAAGTACATGTGTGTACAGTACTTCACATTGTACATTTATCCTACTATTTGTCCCACTAGTGATGATATATTATTTTAATACCAATATCAAAAGTATCATACATTAGATGGTTCAGAACTTACTCAGATGTTTCAAACACACACATCCTTCAACATCTCTAAAGCACCAGGTTGAATTTAACTTATTAAACTCCAAAAATGTTAGCGTTAAGTTAAAGTGAGAGTATTTACCCTCAACACGAAGAACCTCCTCATCCTGAACTGGCTGAGGGGTGTGTGTGTGGACCGGGCGCTGAGCCGGGCCTCTGCCTCCTCCTCCGGTCGCTCCGTCGTCTCCTCCGGGCGGGCAACGGGCTGCGGGCACTCCACAGCCTCGGAGGGACTGAGGTGATGCTGCTGCACCTCCGCTCCTGGTCCGCCTTCATCCTCAGCATCTGCCATCATCATGGGCAACACCTGTGACCAAATATTACAAACGGTTTAGTAGATTTACGGCCTATTATTTTAAGAGTAGCTGTACATGAAGTCGTAACAAGTTGATCTGTCGCAAATCAGTCCGACGTAAACAGTATTCACACTACAGTCACTATATTCTACTGATTTTCAATATCACAGGTGTAAAACAACTAACAGTAAAGAAAATAATATACTTACAACTAGATATTTCAGTCGTAGACGATGTCGGTAGGAAGCTGCACTAACAGGTGCAACAACTTCCTTGTTCCGTCAAACACATTAGTTTAAATGGGCGTAGTTTGCATCAGTGGTTCACACCTTGTATTGAGACGCATTTACCTCCAAAATCCACAGCAGCAGCAGACCTTTACACAGCTGATCAGAATGTGGAAAGACGGTTTTAACTCTAATAATAATAATAATAATAATGTAATTTAAAAGTGCAAGTTGTTATGCTTTTAATAATATTGCAACGTAGACGCAATAGCTGGTAGCTAACTCGTTTAGCTAACAATTTAACCATTTATCATGATTAGCTAATTCAAGACTCGTTATGTTTTTAGCAAATTCCATTTAACATTCCACCTGTGTCTTGATAAGCTTAGCTTTATTTCTTTTAAACTGTATGCTAAGTTTTGACATTTCAACACTAGAAGATAAATTAAATATAACCTATTGTGTTCGAACATTAGCATAAAATTTAGCTAGCCTGGTGTGTGCTAATGCTAGGTACTGTGTGTGTGTGTGTGTGAACCTTAATCTTACAGGTGGTGGAAGCGTAAACCTGTAAACTTCATTAGGTAATTTTCTAGTCATGTTAATGAAACTTATTAATTACAAATATGGTTGAGTCAGTTTAATCTGACATCTTATATTAATGGAGAAATAGTTTCAAACTGAACCACCAGGTCACTTCTTAGAGGCCATTTATTAATAAAAACAGATGACTCCTGACAGGACATTTGGACAGAAGCCTGGCCTTTGTGGAGTCAACCCTAGTGGCCGTCTGTGGTATTACAACTTTAAAACACTTCCACATTGGCTTCAGTGTGGAGCAGCAGTTTTCACCTTTTGGCTAAATTTAAATTTTTTAAATTTTCCCTGGGGGAAAAAAAATGAAGGTCCTATACATAT
>JAPQRP010000020.1:23011870-23027762 GCA_037367295.1 Apogon hyalosoma
GTGTGTGTGTGTGTGTGTGTGTGTGTGTGTGTGTGTGTGTGTGTGTGTGTGTGTGTGTGTGTGTGTGTGTGTGCCATGGCTTGCTGAGGCGTAGCAACACTGGCAGCTTCTTCTTTCCTCTGCTTAGCCTGTGAGTAATGCTCAAACCGGAGCGCGGGGGCTGGGCCACGAGGGTTCATTAACTCAGCTGAAGCCTGATGAGCTGGAAAACTCCTAACCTTCAATGTTTTAGCCAAGCAAAGCTCTGCAGAGGACTACAGTTTGGTCTAATATGGTAAATGCCCTGAGTGTCAGTGCTATGGCTTACATTTTATGTTCAACAGCTGATAAATAGTTTGCAGGTAAACACTGAAAGTAAAAGTATGTTTTCCCGTGGTGTATTCAGATTAACTCTGTAGTTTGAATATTATGCAAAGTCCCTTCCTAGGATGAGAATCTAGCACTGTGCAGAATGTAAGGACCTGAAATGTTCAGTATAAAAGGGGGAAATAAAACATCTTAAATGTCACAGCTGTTTTGTAGCTTTTCAGTTGAACTCCACTTAATCCTTTGTGACAGTAAAGTTCATCTGAGGATAGCTGTATGTTGTCTTGAGTTGACAATGATTTGTCGTGGGAGAGCCGGACATACTGACCGCGAGCTGACCACAGTGTTTACTACCCAGAGGCTTCACTTCCAGATGACTGCAGACAACTGTTTCACTTGACCTTGGCCATTACAACCAGCAGGGTGAGACCTGACCTCTCAGGTACTGTTCACGGGGACGTTTGAGGTCAATCAGGGGAGTTTCAGGAGAGTCCGTCTGGTGCCGACACCGCCTGCGAGCATCCATGTACACGTAAATCAGCGTGACATGCCGCTGCCGTTTCTCAAAGATAAAAGGGTTAAGGCCCTGACCCCCTCCATCCAGCTTTAAGACAAAGTTTCACATGATTTGCTTATGGTTCATAGGTTCATATGTCGGGTTCAAAGCAACAGCTGAGTGCAACTGGGGTCGTCGTGTTTAAAGAGCAACAAGTAAACTGTATTCTCAAAGTTGTGTTGTTTAAAGCAACGTTTCATCATCAGTTCAACAAATGGCTCCCAACACAACTGACTTCAACATAAACTGCAAATTAGGACACAAACCGGTGTGGATATTATATTTTGAAGATTTATTAAGATTGAAAATGAATAGAAAAGCTGGATACCTGCATGAGCATTTTAGATTTGTTTATATATGCAACATTACTGTGTTTGTGTTGTGTTTTAAACTGGTCATTTGTTAGCTTTTTTCATTTCTAAGCTAATATTAACTCGTGTTGCTGTTGTAAACTGAGGCCATCATATAAGGTGCTAATTCTTTCAGGTTCATTATAATTTGTTTAAAAAAAAATAAAAATAAAACCAGCAGGAGCCAGAAATCAAGGGGAAAAATAATGCAACAATTTGGAAATACTTGCCGTCTCTCTGCTGCTATCTCCTCTCAGTCCAAATCAAAAAACCAAATATAAATATTGCATCTGACAAAATCTTAAATACTAAATTAGTATTTAGAGCTATCAGCGACATACTTAACCCCCACTATCTGTCTCGACACACCTATGATCACCTACAATCTCGCATCACAGAGTAGATTCTCTGCAGCCTGAGAACAAAGCCATGTGGAGGCAGACGTCATGTTTCCTCTCAGACCACTGGAATTACTCACTACTGACAGGCATCCATCGATTTCATGCCATGTGATTCCAAAAAATTAAACACTGAGGCTTAAATACTGTAAATTTCTTCACTTTTGTTGCGTATTGTATTTTTAGTCATTTCCGTGTCTCAGCTCCATTTTTGTTCATTAGTTTTTGTCCATCAGGAGCCAGATGCAGTGACACTTTTGGTCATCTCAGCTCTTTTCTTCTACATTTGGTCTTTATGAAGCTAACTACCTCTGGGTCTTCACTAACATAATTAGTTGATGGTGCAACAGTGGGAAAAAAAAATAATATATACAGTACCCCGGTGTTACATCTTAACAGTCGGATGACGTATCCAGTACTTCAAACTGGACTTTCTCCCTCCTTTCCTCCCTGATGCCCTTCATTTAAGCCTGCAAGTGTTTTTCCCCATGAGGTTAAACCTATAGTGATCCTCATGAGTTCATGTATGGAGCAAATACCACATAAGGCTAAGAGCAGTATGAGTGTGTTTAGGAGAACCTTAGAATGACTCTTTGTGCAAAGGGAGGATAATAAAGCCACTAAGTGGCAGTGTTGTTCCAGTGATGATGAAGACAGAGGCAGCGCATGGAGAACGGGGCCACAGGGAGCACGTTCATGTTCTACACGTGTGATTACAACATGTTAAACATGTATTAACTCACCAGGCAAGTTCTACTTATCAGCCAACAACCACGCAGTGAATGTAGTTTGATTAACAAACATGCTATCACTGCAACTTACCACACACTGGAGAATACTGTGTTTATGTCAACATGCCTTTGCTCTCTTGTTGTCCTCTCATGCCATCCTGATTCTGTCTCTTCTTTCTCACATCACCTCTGACTGTAAAACAGACAAGCCCTCCTGGCAGATGTCATTACCAATCCAAACTGTTTCTCTGTGACATACTGTGTCACCCTGGACACACTGACTGCTCCCACTTGGCCCATCCATGCAGCAGAAAGCACCGATCACATATCATAGAATTCATCATAAATTGGGATGTTTCTGACTCATCTGAGTACTTTAGCCTTGAGCTGAGAGTGAGACTGGCACTGAAAAGGTGCCAGAAAATGACTGCTTTGATATGTGGTACTAACAGGAGGATGAAAGCCAGATTGGAGCTGATGAATTAAAGGTGGCAAGTAGCACATTTATTCTTAACTGCTGCCTTTGAGCAAGGCAGTGTATTTTTGACTTTTCAGTGTCCATGCTCAGTTAATATTACATAATGTCAATAAAAAGAAAGTAGAGTCTTGATGTTAGACACTGAGTTCTCCAAAATGAGCATCAGCAGTTTTTTTTTTCCCCCTCACACTTCTTAGAACAGAAACGTGAAACTAGTCTACCAGTCCTGAGATTTACTGGTTATTACATCATACCAGTTTCACTCAAAGTGAGTAATATTAGTGGGATTTCCTGGAAACATGCAGCCTCTATCATTTAACTGGAAGGATGAAAGTGTAATCATTAGCACACTACTGCTCTGCTGGCACAAATAGTGATTTCCCTTCTGGTTAAATTAAGGTTGGTCTGAGAGGTCGGTGACAGGCAGTCCTCTGGGAAACTCAGGTGCACAACACCAATGGTCTGTAAAAATCCTCCTATGCAGACTGTCAATGTTTTCTTTATGCATCAGCATCACAGTAAAACTTCTGTTGAAGGCCAGCATTAATTTGCTTGTGTTTCCTTTGTGTCTGGTTTGCCTGAGGTAAAGCAGCCATTTAGGAATTCCTACAAACAATGCTCCACCTCTACTTTGTACAAGTTCACAGATTTGTCATGCAATGCCTGTAGGAATACGGTGCATTTTCTGCTCTGCCGCAAAATCGCTTTCTGCTCTAGTGATGTTCTCTTGCTGTTTGTTGGGGCAGTGAACAGCCTCGTGTGATTTATTGAGCTTGATTGCAAGACAATCAGTAATTCACTGCATCTCCACCATCATTAGCAGAATACAATATTTAAACATGCCTGCTTCATTTTTTGTTCATCCCTTGCATGTAGATGCTGAATAAGTTTTGCTCGGTGCTCACACAGTTTGACTGTTGGCTCACGCTCTGTTTAGTTGACAAACTTTTGTGTGGCAATGATCGTAGCGCATTAAACCCGTAAGGTGCAAGTGAAGATGATTTCTCTGGTACGCCTCCATCACATCATCGCCCACAGTGTCACTTCTAACAGAGGAGACGGCAGCAAACACTTCCTTTTCAAGTGTTTTCTTTGGGAATGAAAGGCAATAAGAGAGAAACCCAGAAAATGAGGAGGAATTACAACAAGGTAGCCACGCAGGCATCGGAGAATCGGAGAGGATGAAACAGAAGCCCACTTTAGAACAGAGAGTCCTACAAATCTTACAAGTCCCCAGATTATCAAAGCCAATCCAGGAGGCAGAGCCCCCACCTCCCAGTCATTTCATGCCCTCACGCAGTTTCTGATCTCTATAGAGAGGTGAGGTTTGAAACCAGATAAATAGTTCACCCCATTTACCGGCAAGACGAGCACCTTGATTTCCCCTGAATGTTAGTTCAATGTAGCTGGGTGACGTTTCATCTGGAAATGCTTGTTTGTAAAAACGGGTGTGCGATGGCTACTAAAAATAGCTTCATTGACCCAGTTTTTCAATAGGACTGGCACTGTTGAAAGAACTTAGATCACATCACACAAGACCTTTAATAGAAACATCCAGTCATCCTCCTCTCAGTATAATCCAGAGGTTTACAATGACATCATCCACAACATGCTTTGCTTTCATTTCAGTGTGAAGTTTGAAAGCTGTGTGTCACTGCGGCTTCTCTACTGTTAATGATCTGTTTGATCGCTGCTTTGGTGACTATTAATAGTGTCTAAAAGCAGCTTCCTTTAGGCTATAACTGTGAGCTAAATAAGCAAATGGGATTTTGATTATCTGCCTTTAACCTTTAACTGTCTCACAGAGCTTATCTTCATATGCAACCAAATTGTATATCTATTTAGAGTTGTGATACACACAATACCACCTATTTTAGGTCAAGATATATAAATAATAGTTAAGGTGCAGAGAACAACAATAGGGTTATCATCACTGACAATGATAACCATTGACAATAGTTGCTTTTCACAGCTATTTCCAAAAAACCTCAATAATTTCCCAATAATATGAGAAAACATATAAAAATAGTTTGCTTTAGAAAAATATTTTATTACATCTACTGATAAAACCATAGAATGTTACCACCAAGTGGTCATCATTGTCCAATCAGAATCAAGAATTCAACAAAGCCAGGTAATCAAAGACAATTTTGCATAATTTCCAAGTTATGGAAATGATGCTGTTGAAAACATATGTAAATTGTTCATAAAGTATTTTGGCACACCAACATCACAATCTTCACTTGTAAGCTGTTGGTTTTGGTACAGTTTGGTACTGGCTGATACCAGAGTGTACTTGCATCTTACTATTGATATTTAAGTTCAATGTGTAGTTTTTAGTGGTGAGGATGTTGACTGCCCTCACCCTGGTGGCTGCAGAAGAATCTGGGCTTTTTAAATGGACTCAGATCTACACTGAAACATAGAAGAAAAAGGAGTGAAGTACTTTAGAAACATGGAGAAACAACAAGACATGGAGGTGACCTGCCCCCTCTGTGTAAAACTATCAGGTCAAGGGAATAAGCACATCTATGAGAAAAAGCAAAGTTTCTCTTATCCTATTGTGTATGCACTCATTTGTTAGCTTAATACTGTGATCTGTAATAAATGTTTGTATTAAAACTATTTGACTTGTTTTCTAGACACATTGGTCCTCACATCATAATAGGATCAAGAATTGAAACCGTACCACTATGCCCATTGAAATCATGTTACCTTAAATCTGTGTCAATAAGTCCAAAAGCTGCCAATATATTTTCCTAAATTTTCACTTAAAATTTTTGACAATGTAACTTGATATGTTATTTGACACATCATAGGCAAATTTAGGTGAATTTCCTGTGGGAACCGCATGTTAAGCACTTTGGTTTATCATACACATACTGTATGGAGTGAGTGAGCGGTGAGTGCCTGGCCATACCCTGTATCCTTATGAGGTGTGTATGATAAACCTACACAATGACATACTCTGACAATGCCATGAAACTAACGTGTAAGTATTGTTTTTCATGATCGCACACCCCGTATTATGAAATGACAATTCATTTACAGTGATTCCTTCCATTTCTTCTGACCCAGTAGCGGACACTGCGGCTGCGTGGAATTCCTATTCCAACAATGCACTTCGTGACAAAATCCCGAAAAGGCCTAAGTGACATTGGTCTGGTATGTAAACAAATGGACTGCTTGTGATGGCATCATCTTCGAAGTTGTTCACCATGAGGGAAGTGATTTAGGTGCATAAGCACGGAAAGACTAATGGATCAGTCACTGTGGTTTTACAAATATAAAAAAAATTGTGATGAAAGTCATATGCTGCTTTAGGGGTGTGCAATTTTACAATATCAGAGCATGAATGATTAGAATGTATTGATGATCTGACAAAGCAGAAAAAAATCATTGAATTTGGGGGGGTTACATGGGGGGGTGCATTCCATGCTGTACATACCCCACAATGAGTATGCACACACCATATGACCATACAAAGTGAAAGTGAAACTTAAGATTTAAGTCTCCAGCTGTTGTGCAGCTCACTAGCCCCCTTGAACTGGTCCCAAGCAAACCCCACCCACCCTCCAGTCACAAATTTGTTTTTCGGGGGGCAGCAGGTGGGAAATGATGAGGTGAGTCCTCCACATACAGGTCCATCGTATTACTGAATAACGTATGGCAACACTACAAACCTGTTCAATTAGCTGAAGAGACAGCATCCCAAACAGTATGAGAGCCAAACTGAACCAGAAGAGCAGCCACATCACAGCCAGAGGCAACAGGTAAACAGAAGCAAACAACTTTAACACAAGGATTTAGTAAAGGCGCTCTATGAGAAGAGTAGCAAGTACGTTCCACATTGATCCTTTTTTGGAGTGCCTGGATTCTTCCTCTCATTTTGGACTTCTTCCTCCATCCAAGAGCACCCAATACATTGATTACCAGTTTAAAAATTAGAGCTACCAGCCACTTGTTCTGTAAGCCTGGAGTATTATTTGAAATGAGCATTTCTTCATTGATATTTTGTTCTGTATTTTTTTTTTTTTAACTTTTCATGTTTATTGAACATTACCTCAAAAACCAAGTGCAGTTTAGTTTTTATGTTGCAAGAGTGCACTTAATCAGAGTGTTGTTTACATTTTAGTATGTTTATGTTCTTGGCAAATGTTGGCAAAATTGCACAAACTACTTAAATTAAAAATGTTCTGGAAGGTTCTTTGGACAAAATTGTTTTATTTTTTTCTTTTAGGGCTATGTTTTGCATAGGGGAACTGTTTGGTTGCATTGTTCAGAAACTTGCAAATCAGTCTCAAAGATTAATGTCAAGAATTATGATAAAATCAAGATCATGATTTTATTTTTTAAAAATCGTGATATGATATTTTTGCCATATGGCTGCTTTTAAGTACTTACAAATACCGATTGAAATATGTAACACACATTGATGTAGGTTATATATGTACAAAGTTAGAGGCCACTGAACACAAAACATGTAACCATGTCACTGCTTGACCTGGCCCTATTACATTCTATTGCCACGTTTCCACTATGTGGTACCAGCTCGACTCGACTTGGCCTTTTTGCGTTTCCATTACAAAAAAGGACCTGAAATCTGGTACCCAGTACCAATTTTTTGGTATCACCTCCGCTGAGGTTCCAAGCGATACTAAAACGTGTAAACACTGCAGACCTCTGATTGGTCAGACAGTTGACTCTGTGATCCGCCGTTTTACAAAAAAAAAGATGCAGAAGTTGACAGTAAATATATCAGTAGGTTAATCCACATGATGACAGTCCAAAAACTACACCATGGTCAGTTGAGGAGGTTCAGTCTTTGGTGGCCAACATAAAGATTCAGCATGAGCTTAATGAGACAACATGTAATGAGTCAGTTCATCAGCAACTCTGAGCAGACGACACGGAAGTAATGCGCTGCACTGCTATGATGTCCAGGTACTGTAAAGTCAGTAGTATCTTGTAATGGAAACGGTCCCCAGGAATAGTACCTGGTACTCGAGTCTAGTTGAGCCGGTTTCATGAAGTGGAAATGCAGCATAAGGGAACAAAATCCACCCCAAAAAAACACTTCTTATTTTCATGTCATTAAACTAATTAAAACATGTTAACAAATATTACATTCTGTTTCTGCAGTTAGATTCCCTTAAATTCCTACATACTGAACCTTTAACCCAAACCAAAAAGTGTTTTTATTTCCTTAACACGTACAGGAGACTGCCAGTCTCTGGTGGCACAAACCTGGGTTTTAAATCTGCTGTTGTAACCATCAGACACTTGCCCACTGAAGTAAGATGAAAGAAGTAGCAGATCCTGAGAATGACAAATTAGCTTTTTCTTAAAAATAAAACAAAATAAAATCAAAGCACATATAATATTTGTGGCCAAATGTGATATGGATATTATGTTTATTGCAAAAAATAAACTGGATTTACAATTTGTTAATACATGAGGGTCACCTCTATGAGATTAGGTTGTGGTGACCCAGTCTCAGGATGAGGCAGGGGACACTGAAGACCCTCAGACAGTGTGTAAACTGTTTTGTTGAGTAGCTTTGCAGTTATGACTGGGTCCAAATGAGGGGCGGGCAGTGAATGGCATGTATCCAGAAAGGTCTGCTGACTTTTCTCTTTTTTGACTGATTTACTGAGACGTCTTTGAACTCCTCTCAGGTGGATCCATAAATCAAAATGACAGGGAGCTACAAAACCATCCAAAAGAAATCAAGAAACACCACACGCCAAAACAAAGGCAGCATTTGAATGTTACTACACTCTTTACAGGTTCGCCTTATGATTCTTACATGCTGCAGTACATATATGTGGGTTTTTGAAGAGCTGCTAAATCCACATTACTACCTTCTTGTGAGGGATGAATAGCTCTACAATAATAAAGATGTACTGAACTAAAACATTTTCTCCAAAGTGAGCTGCAAGTCATCTAATGGAAGCGGTGATAAGTGTAAAATCCTGGACAACTCCCCTGACACCGTCTTGTAGATCTGAATCCAGACAGTGCACTCTGAAGTGCTGCACTTTCATGGAGGAAAAAAAAGAGACCTGCTCCTATGGCAACAGAAAATCAGTTAAATGAAGACAAACAGGGGGCCTCTGAACCTCCACCTACACACGCACTAAAAAACACAACCGCCTTTCACAAATCCATCAATGTGGTAACTTTGTAGACTCGCTGAATGCTAATGGCTCGTAGCATGCGCCGCTTAAATAGGTCACGACTGGGAATAATTGTATTAACTGCTGTAAATAGAAATAAACAGGGAAAGTGAAGAACAGTAATGGCTTGTCGGAATCTATTCAGAGGCTTTCTCAGAAAATGGTGAAGTCTTGAGGGAGGCACTCAGTGTCACAATTTAGTTTTTTTTTCTTCCTCCTAAAACTGCCATCTGCTTAAGAAAGCCAATTATGAGGAGAGACGAAAAAGCACAAAAAATGTCTTTAAGACTAGAAGTGTAACCCTGATAACATTCTTTAGAAAATGAGCTCCAGCAATGTTCCCTCATATCTGAATAACACAGATAATATGACTTCGGAGCTCTTACTCTACTTTACCTTACATCTGTAGCCTATTATACTTAGAGCATTAAACAGTGATTAAGTGCTCTGTAATTCAGAGTGAGATATGAAATGAGAGACAACTGCAAAAAAAAAAAAAAAAAAAAAAAAAGTTATTATGTGCGACCAGTCAGGTTCATACTGTTCTGTTGGATCTTTTCCCCAACATTTGAATGTCATGACAGACAATGCCAAGAACACACTGTTCCGTGAGCAGCCCACAACTATGTGCAGTGAAAACATCAGGAAGTTGATCAGTTCTCCGACCGGTCAGAAGTGAATCCAGCTGCTCAGATGCACTCGCTAAATGTTTTCTGTCTCAGAGCTACATTTACTCGACAGCACATTCGTAATGTTTGCCGGTCAAGCTGCTCTTCTGCCCTGACTGGCGAGAGTAAGGTATTCTTTAAATGTTTGAACAGATGGCTCACAACAAGTCTGGAGGTAAAAATAAAAACATGTGAGTGTGGCTTGAGAGCTGAGAATGCCATCTATTCTTCATCCCTTATCTCCTCTGGGACCACCGCCCTGGGGTTGATGGTTTTGGAAACACATGCACAAGCGTGGCTGGTTGGATGTGAGGACAGCACAGAGGTTTCCAATAATAAATCATACAACACAGCAAAATTTACTAAAGACACACTATGTTTATAGAGTTATGTTTATAGCTTTTTCATTTTCCAGAAGAAAACAAAGCAATACATATTGTTCATTGAAAAGTTTTAAGCAGATTTCATCATTTATAATTAAACGAAGTGTCTACATGTTTACTTCTCTAAAGTCATCATTACTAAGATAAACTGTATTTCATTGAATTTAAATTATTAGTCTTATCTAATCTTATCTTAGAATCTTATTTCATTTGAAAAAGTTATGAATTTAATCAAGCAAGTAGTCCAGATACTTCCACTGGATAATAACTACAGTAATTACTATGTTTCATCTGTAAGTTCCTTTACTCAAACTGATGCAAGGTAAGGCAAGATTATTTGTATAGCACATTTCATGTACAGGACAATTCAAAGTGCTTTACATAAAACATAAACGCATTACAGGAGAGGCATAAAAATACATTTAAAATGAAAATAAAATACCTTAGTTATATTAAAAACATTAACATTAAAGTTAAAATAGACATTAAAATCATCAGCGATAAAATGTGATTTTAAAGTTAATTTAAAAGACATTATTTAAGAGAAAGTGACAGTAAACAATAATGTTTTCAGGCCTGATTTAAATAAGCTGACAGTCTGAGCAGACCCCAGGTATTCAGAAAGTTTGTTCCACAGGTGAGGAGCAGAACTGAATGCTGCTTCACTTTGTTTGGTCCTGGTTTTGGGAACACACAGTAAGCCCGTCCCTGATGACCACTAGTAACAAGTGTTTGCTCCTGGAGGATTCTGTCGGGTTTCTGTAAGTCAGAGTCTGGTTTCGACCGGCTCTATATGTAAAGTGTCATGAGATAACTTCTGTCATGATTTGGTGCTATATAAATAAAATTTGATTTGATTTTGATTTGATTTGACCTCAGGGGTCTGGGTGCTTCATAGGGAACTAACAAGTCTAGGATGTATTTTGGTCCAAGGCCATTCAGTGCTTTGTAGACCAGGAGTAAGATTTTGAACTCTATCTTCTGACTCACAGGAAGCCAATGTAGCGATTTGAGGACCGGTGTGATGTGGTCCAGTTTCTTGGTATTAGTCAGGACTCTGGCAGGAGCATTCTGGATCAGCTGCAGCTGCCTGATTGGGTTTTTGTTTAGACCTGTGAAGACAGCATTACAATAATCTAACCTTCTGAAAATGAATGCATGAACAAGTTTTTCTGTGTCTTGTTTGGACAGAAAACCCTTGACTCTAGCAATGTTCTTCAGGTGGTAATAGGCAAAGTTAGTAATAGCTTTTAAGTGGTTGTTAAAATTCAGGTCTGAGTCAATAACTACACCAAGATTTCTGGCTTGGTTTGTAGAGTTCAATGACATGGAGTTAAGGTGAGCACTGACCTTTGACCTTTCTTTTTTTGGGGCCAAAAACAATCACTTCTGTCTTGTCTGTATTGAATGCAGACAAGACAGTGAAGTGAGATGCAGTGAATATATGTGCATTTCCTAAACAACCATCAGTTTAATAGAGAACAGAGATTGGACTGTTTCAGTGGAAGAAGGTCATGTGGTCTGATGAGTCTAGACTGACCCTGTTCCAGAGTGACGGTGCATCAGGATGAGAAGAGAGGCAGATGAAGTGACTACCCATCATGCCTAGTACCTACAACAGCGGTTCTCAACTGGTCTGGCTTCAGGACCCACTATCACCCCTCAGTGACAAACCGCAATCGAAATGGATAAAAGTTAACCTTCTCCAATTTATTTAATAAAAAGATGGTGTGTTTTGAACCTGAGATCATACAGAATATCACAGGATGAAAACACAAAAACAAGTTTAATGATGAACCAAACTGACCAGCAGGTGGTGATGCTTAATATGGAAATATTCCCTTTAACACTAAATTAGGTACATTTTAACCAAAACTAAAATATGCACTCAGTTAAAAATTTAAAGTGTATTCAGTCACTTATTCAAGAATTTTAGGTAAAACCATATCTGATGTAGTTGCTGTCATACGTGACTCACCATGATTTGAATATAAACTTTTGGGTAGTCTTTTATGCTGTGAAATGTCTGGTGTTAATTAGCATTACAGCGCATTACCATCACCTACTGCTGGGGAGTGTGAATGGGCGGCACTCAGCTCTATAAAAAATAAAGCACGGGATTGGTTTATTTACCCCGCCCCTCAAGGGGAGGCAAGGGGTATTGTTTTTGGTTCAGTTTGTTTGTTTGTTTATTTATTTCGTTGTTAACACTCTAGTGGCAAAACCATAGGTTAAATTCATACAAGATTGGGTTTATAGATTGCCAGTGACCCAGAATAGATGTCATAACATTTTGGGAACAGTAGGTCAAAGCTAAATTTTTTATGAATTTAAAAAAAAAAAAAAAATTCTCCTATTTATTTATAATGGGCAACATTTCAAAAGTCTATAAAAAAAAACATCAATTTTGTTTGAATTTATGTCAAACTTGGCACATATATAGAGGCAATTGATATGCTGACATCAGCACATGCATAGACATGATGATATCAGCTGGATCAATGCCAAAATAAGCTATAATACATGCGAGGGGCGGAGCTTGTTGTGCCTGGAACCACTTGGTAACAACATTTTTTGCCCAGACAAAAGTCCGCGACCCACTGAAAACAGGTTTGTGATTCACTTTTGGGTTGCGACCCACCAGTTGAGAATGACTGGTCTACTGCACCAGCCTGTGGGGGCAGTGTTATGGTCTGGGCTTGGTTCAGTTGATCAGGTCTAGGCTCAGCAAAGTTATGTGACAGAAATAAATGTTGTGATATTGCATAAAATAACTGAATCGTGACATGGTAAATGTGTCCCAAACTCAAAGCTGAAGGCGGTTCAATATAATGTTGGAATGTGGGCCTTTTTTGGGCGAGGTTGTGTATTTTGGGAGGTCACATAATCTTGACCTTTGACATCTTGCCATTAAAAACCAGTCTGTTCCTTCTCAAGTCCAAGTGAACTTTGGTGTCAAATTTGAAAACATTATGTCAAACAGTTGCAGAAACAGGATGTTTTAAATGTAATCGAGACTGACCAGCAGCAGATTGTCTTACAGAGATACATTTATGGATCTACAACATAATGTGTCAAAAAATGGACTAATCATCATCCTCAACAGATGTAGATGTTAAAACATTTCATGGCACAGTGAATGTATATGCCCAGATACTACACTCACTCTGTGTATTGGGATGCGGGACTTTTGTGTGTGTAAACTGTGCAAAATATAAAGAGAAACATTAAAAATACTCCATAACTGTTGCATTTAGGCTTTGACAGCATTTAGGTGCAAAAACAACTTGATTAGTGTTAGAAAGAGATTGTGGTAAGGGCTAAAATAAGAAACCACACAACGAATATTACAGAACACAATAACATTTCACTCTGTGTGAGTCCACGGAGTGTGTTATTCCAACTGAGGTAATTTAGAAGCAAAACAGTGGTGCATTAAAAAGTAATATTCAATTTACTCAGGAAAATGTATCATTTAATTGAGTACATGAAAACCAGAACAAATATATCTTTATATTAATTATTCAAGTTGTTCTTTAATTCTAAGGAGGATTAATTTTGATGGCTCTGTTTAATAAATAAAACTACTAAACATGAACACTAGCTTTTTTTTTTTTTTAATCTTTTTATGTGTGGAAGAGAAAAGTTAACAAGCATTCATGACTGTTTTTATTATTATTAATATTAATATAATTTTGATACTCTGGTCTGTGATGCATTTTTTCCTGAAACTTTCATTCCAGTAAATTAACATCCGAGTGTAACATCTGGAGCAAAGCTGCCTGAACACGTCAGGTTCAGAAAAGTGCACACAAAGTGCTGGCGATGGCTCATCCTGACTGAGTTAGAAACAACAAATAACAAGACACGACGCCGTAAAACGTGCTTTATAACACGGCCAAGGAAACTAAACCAACAAAATGCCAGAGTTAAGATGTGTAATTCCACATGAGGACAACAAATCCTTACATAAGACTAAAGAGCAGCTCGAGTAACTCCATAAATTTGCAGTTCCTCGGAGAGTCTCCCCGTCAGCTCTGCGGCGGCACCACAGGCCTGTGGAGGCATCACTCTGTGCGCCCAAGGACCCAACATTTCTCTCCTTCTTAATATCTTAAATCTTCGGGCTGCCCAAACTCTGCCCTGGAGAAAAACATCTGACAGAAACAAAACATAGATCTCTCCAGTTTTCCGATGTATGCCTGGGGAACATGCGAGATGAAGACGCAGTGTGAAGGGTGACATGTATAAAACATGAGCAGATTGGGAGAGCGAGGTGAGCACCGAGCACTGCCTCCGAGAACAGACTAAATATAAAGTGTATGTCTGATTTATGACCCTCTAACCTTTTAACCCAAGGATTTGAAGCTACTACCGTGTATCTGAAATTATTTAAAAGAAATATCAGCGGACCTGCACTCTGCTCATCCCGATTTCCTTCCTTCTCTTTCTCCTCCTCACAGACGTGGCTTCGTCTGGTAGCGTATGAGCAGATACAGTAGAAAACCGAGCCACGTGCATCTACAGTATATAGAACATCCTGTCATCTTAGCCTGATGAGTCCTTCTATGGATACCATGTAAAGTTTTCAATTAACAGAGATGTGAACGTGGAATAACATATGTGAGATCCATGTAAAGCTGGGTTTCCCTTTGACGGATTCTGAGAGCAAGAACAGAAAATTATCCACATTGTTGGAGTCCCATGTCAAGTCTGTGCCACTCAAAGGATACGAGATAAGAGAGCTGACAGCTACACAGGAAAACACATTACTATTTCAGGCTGCTGTTGCTGCTTCCGTGCTGCTCTGCAACCATTTTGAGTCATCCCTCACTCCTGCCCTTAATTGTTAATGATTTCTTCAAATGCAAGGCTGGTATCGCTCACACTTTCCCTCGGAAGGTGTCACATTCCAAGATGTAAATCCGAGGTTAATCCGCAAATTAGGTTTCCGCTGGCAGTGCACGCGGATATTGTGAGGATGGGAAGAACGTGCCAGGAGCATGAGCATGTGCTGTCTGCCATGCAAACCTGAGTCGCACACTAGATCCTCAAAACCACTTTGATCATGTAACTCTGAATCATTTACCAGGAAGATGGAGAGCATGCGAAACATGCGTGGCCGGTGAGCAACAAGAAGGTTAATGCTAACAACACGGAAAGCGTGGCTATCCTCAACAGGGTTTATTAAAATTTAAGGACAAGTGGGAGGGCAGCTTCTAATCATATACAGATCTGACTAAACCCAGACTAATCTCTACAGACATAAGCAGGTCTGGAAATCAGAAAACAACAGGCCGATAACATGACCATTTTACAATCTCACTCATATCTTGGACATGTCCGAAACACTGGAAGTTACTTCAAAAATTCCAAAGCAAATCTTCAAACCATCCTTGCATATTTCTGTTTGTGGCCTCATTTATGCCTCTAATCCAGGGGTGTCAAACTCATTTTAGCTCAGGGGCCAAATCCTCCCAATATGACCTGAAGTGGACCGGACCAATAAAAGAATAACATAGTAATAATGTCAACTCCAAACTTTTCTCTATGTTTTGGAGTGAAAAAAGTATAATCAACAAATGTAAATGTAAAATCTACATCTACAAACTATCCTTTAAAAATGTCATAATTTTCATCAATGAAAATCATTTTTAAAAAGTGAAGTTTTAGCAATAGTATGCCTCAGCTTTTCATTTTCACATTACAGCTTGCAGATCACAGTGGATCTACAAATACACAGAACACTGAGTGAAAAGTAGATTATTGTTCAAATTGCACTTCTCTTAAGACATTGCAGGTTGTTAGTGTTTGTTCACGTTATTCACTGTTTTGTGAAAAAA
>JAPQRP010000020.1:23039508-23052506 GCA_037367295.1 Apogon hyalosoma
ACAAAAACAGTGCTTTTATTCATTCCATGTTTTCCTTTCTGTCTGTTTTAGTCACATGATCCACACAGGAGTTAGTACTTGATTGCATAACCATTGTTTCGGATGACTTGATGGTCTAATAATTTTTTCCGCGACTGAAGCACTTACTTGCAATGTGATATCATGACTCGCATAAATATACACACCACTTTTAACTGCCTGTTATCTGTACACATTATAAGTTTTCCACGTGTCTGTTCATGCCACGTCAAATACCACGCACTGAGGGTTTGGTTAGGGGTTATGGTTATGAGAACCAGAGATCTTGGCATAAATCAAACGGCACTGAATAACATGCGAAAGGGCAAAAAATGCGTATGTATAACACGCCAAATGCCATAAGAACTGGCGTGACATACAACACAATTTCATGAGATCAGTCTCTTACTTGGACTAAAGTTAATAATAATGTATTTTTCTTTTGGTCAGTATTTAGGCCTATTGTCTATGTCTTCTTTCATGTAAAAGTACTGAAATGTATGTGAATTTCAGTAAATCTTGCTACTTTTCATTTCAGTCCCTTTGTTAATTGAGATATTATATCTGATCTATTTGGCCAAAGTCAGCATTGACAGTTTGTCACTTTGAGCTCTATTTAATGACTTGTACAAGCAATTCCTTTTAGGTGATTCAGAGATCTGATGAAACAGTTTATGTCTGTTAAAACAAAAAACAATTCAAAGGACTTTAGAATGTATTTAGACTTCTCAGATGTTCTGCAGCAAAGAAGTGTGACAAAACATTCAGAGCTTTGTTGCTTTTTATCATTGATGGGCAGAAATTCCAAAATTACTTTGGACCATATTGTAGCTGAAGTGGTCTGGGAGGGAACAAGTTTCAGTCCTCTTCTGAGGAGCTGTGGGAAATCTACCTGATGATGAGAGGGTATTTGCTGCTCACATGTTTTCAGAAAGGTAGGAGGGGAACTGTGCCAGGTTCAGCGACATTGTTTTTGTATTTACATGTAATTTAACCCAAATGCACAAAAAGCATCATGAATTACAGTGATTTGTACATTTTTACTAACTCTTCCACCATCAAAGCAATACTGAACAAGTGGTTCCAGGCACAACAAACCCCAGCCCTCGAACGTATTGTATCTTATTTTGGCATTGATCCAGCTGATGTCATCATGTCTATGCATGTGCTGATGTCAGCATAGACATAGACAGCAGGGACACATTTTGCCATTATAAGTAAATGGGGAAAAAAAAAAAAAAAACATTTATAAAAAAATTGAACTTTGACCTACTTTTCCCAAAATGTAATCAGATCTATTCTGGGTCACTAGCAATCTATAAACCCAATTTGGTATGAATCCAACCAATAGTTTTGCTGCTAAAGTGTTAAGAAACAAACCGAACCAAAAACCGTGCCCTTCAGAGGGCGGGGTAATAAATACTGTTTGCTGAAAGGTCAGAATATCTATTACAGATCAACAGATAATATTGACAGTAATGTTAACAACAGCAACAAACCATCACTGACAATGAAACACATGACAAAATTCACATGCAAATGTACACAAGAAACACACTAATATGGGATGTTTCTGCTGCCAGAACAGGATCTGTGAAAGTCTCAGCTTTACACTTTTATTTATGTTTTACATAGTTTTTGTCTTGTGTGTCCTGTATTGTCTTCATGTTTTCATCTTTTTGCATTCTTGACTTGACAGTCTTTTCATTCTCGGTTTCTTCTTTAACTTTGTTTACATCTCCCTCCGTCTTTTATATAGTTTTCATGTTGTTGTAACGTTCATGTCATTTACATCTTGGACATCCAACCTTTACAATTTTTTATCTTGTTATGTCATGGACAGTTTTTGTCTTGTTTCATCTTTTAGGTTGTTTGCGTCCTATTTTGTCTTCACGTGTTTTCATCTTGGTTCATCCTTTACGTAGCCTCTCTGTTGTCGTCTCTTTAACAGTGTTGTCATTTTGTTGTGTTTTTTACAAGGTTTACATCTTGTTACATCATTAACATTGTTCTGTCTTTTACCTCTTTTTTGTCTTCTTTTGTATTGTTTTCAGGTTGCTGCATCTTTGACATAATTTTTTGCCTTGCTGTAGTTTACATTCTCCTCCAGAGAATGCTTTTATTTTTATTAGGAAAATGACTTCACACTTCATACTGTTGTCATCTGTTTTACTCTGCCTTTTGGTGACCCAATAAAAAACATCTGCTATGAAATTACAAGAAATCCAAGAGGCATTGTGTTTTCTTCAGTCTGATGAAATGTCTGGCTTTGACATCAGGCTTTCAGAGTGTTTGGGTCCTCTGTATTGTTTGTTTTTTAATCTGTCTCTCATATGAACATGAAGACTGAGAAGGTGCGTAAGTTCAGGCATCTGAAGTCTTTCCTCCAATAATTCAACCTAAGGAGGCGGAGTTGGATGAGTTTGGAGGGTCTAAGCAAAACAGTGATGAGGAAGGGAGGGGCGACAAGTTTGATCTGAATAATTTATCACTGATGTTTCCACTGCCTTTGTTCTAGGTCCAAAGGATCCCAGTTTTAAGTTTTAATAGCATTTGTGGCTAGACTTATTATGTGTGATCAAATAATTCTCAGTCCTGGGATTAAAAAAAAAAAAAAGTATTCTTCTCTTCTTTTTTTTTACAGCAATGTAAGTTATTGAGGCCACATGGGTAAAGCCTATTTCTTTCTACCCTTCACCCTCTGATTTAAATATTAGAAAATATACAGATACGTCTGGGGCATTTCAATGTCTGATTTAAACATTAACTTTGGTAAGAAGTTCACATTACTAAACCTAAGTGGAAACAACAGATGGATCGAGAAAGACACTGAGTTAAACTTGTTAATTTTTAATCTGTCTGTAACCACCTTGTATGCGTCCTTTGTCAAAAAACCATGTGGTGAAAGGAGTTCATCCAAGCAAGAAATGCAAATCAGTTCTTATGCAATCTTCAAGCTCACTCTTTTAAACACATTTAGAAGCAAATAATTAGCCAGAACTTTCCACAACAAAGATTAAATGCTTTGTATGTCTGTGTATAACATACACAGCCTCAGACGTTAAGAATGAATTTGGAAATTGATGTATGTGTAATTGTCACATGGGTGACGTGTTAAAAGTGAAAGACAAATAGTGAGATGAGCACCGATGTTCTGCTGAGGCGTTTCATTTCATCACAGTTGAGCTGTGTGATGTCTGAAGTCTCCAACATCACTTGAAATCTGCATCTCACAGAGATTTCAGCCTCAAAAAAACTTCCATTAAAAGCTTATGAGCCAAGAAAAATATTGCTAGATGGTAGTATGTGGGTTTCAGTGAACGGGTAACTTCTCCGGCTTTCACCCAAAGCAAGAAAATAAGCGATTTTGTGACCTGTAAACCTCATCTGAGAGAGAGAAATGAAAACACTTGATCAAAATTGCCTTGTTTCCTCAGTGGTCTTGAGCTTTGACAGTGTTGCAAAGGGTCATCGTCTGAGTCAGTTTACATCAATAAACATGAGTCCTGACCGTGCGGTTTAGTGTGGAAATGCAGAAAAGTTGTGCTTACAGGGGACGATGATGTGTGCAAAATTATGCCTTTGTGCAGCACTGTAGGAGGTACTCAAATCATTTCATTAAAAGAGTTATTTTCAGAAATATATGTTTTTGTGATGTTGCATGAGAAGGTCGATGGCACTTTTGTGTATGAGTTCGAAACAGCTTGTTTAGTGCTCTTTAGAGGTAAAAAAAAAAAAAGAAAGAAAAACAAAACACTGAAGGAATTTAATGAAATATACTAAATATATTTTAAGGAAAGAAAAGTTACATTCAGTTTGTTTGGCACAGCACTACAGTCTGTTATGTTACATGAACAGTATACAAATATTTGACAGTTCAGCCCAGTGGCAGTCAGTGGAAGACAGTATATTGGATTCTCCATAATAGCGTAAATGGATTCAACAAAACATCCTCCCAAAAATTATTTCTACGACTACTTATTGTAATGTCATATTTTGGAATTTCACCATCCTACAAAACTGTCAAACTCTGTATACTTAAAATATTAATGGAAAAATGCAACTATTTAACTACTCCTGCTTTGTAAATATAATTATTGTCTGTAAGATGTCGTGGAGTAGAAGAATAAAACATTTTTTCAATCACTTGGACAGTTTGTTGTTTGTTTCAATGCTTCGAGAAGCTTATGGACATAGTGGTTGATTTACAGGTACATTCTAAGAGCAGATGTTTATGGGGGTGGCAGGTCTCTAACCCTGTAGATCAGCCCCTGTAGAGCATATTTTGGAGTTCAACAGTTTAATGGAGGCTGGAACAAATGACAGCTTCTGGCGATTTGATCTACAGCTTGAAGAAATAGAAGAAATATACCTTTCTTAGCAAATATTATGTTGTCACGGTGAAGTTGCCCTAATGACCTGAGGCCACAATGACCTTTGATCAACAAAAATATGTACCACAGACTAAATATAAAGATGGATGTTGAAGCCATGGGTATGGACCTCAGCCCCAAAATAATGTCAATATGTTTCTATCTTTTTATCCTCTGGGTTTGGCTCCAGAAAACCCTGGCTGCCATAAACATACATTGAATTTCTCTCCAAAAAAGTCAATATTTTTCTTCCAGGAGTCATTCCAATCTCCTGCGTTTTATGTAGAACCTCTAATAAGTGACCTGGTGGTCCATCTATAAATTTCTCCTCCATTTACTAGATCTCAGTGCAAATAGAAACGCTGATGTCTGCTGTGTCAGGGTTTGATTAACAGCTCACTCACCTATGATTATAGAACCTACAGTGATTTTATTGCACAATGTTTGATGATGGGCGGCACGGTGGTGCAGTGGATAGCACTCGTGACTCACAGCAAGAAGGTCCTGGGTTCGGTTCCAACACCAGTCGATGGGGGTGGGAGTTTCTGTGTGGAGTTTGCATGTTCTCTGTGTCTGCGTGGGTTCTCTCCGGGTACTCCGGCTTCCTCCCACCATCCAAAGACATGCACTGATAGGTTAATTGGTTAATCTAAATTGCCCATAGGTGTGAATGTGAGAGTGATTGTTTGTCTCTATATGTCAGCCCTGTGATGAACTGGCGACATGTCCAGGGTGAACCCCGCCTTCACCCATATATAGCTGGGATAGGCTCCAGCGACCCCCGAGACCCTAGTGAGGATAAAGCGGACTCAGAAAATGAATGAATGTTTGATAATGTTTTATCGAGTCACTAATTTAGCTTTTAGCATTAGCTCACGTGTGACCCCTCAGCCTACTTTAATTCCTCCCCTATTGTCCAAATACGGTCACTTGTGTCTCTAATAAGCCAACATGGTGATGACCAAATACGAGCTCCAGCTACAGTCTATGGGTGAAGCCAAAACATCCAGACTGCCCCCTGGTGGTTGGTGGGACTATCAGCTACAAATCCTGCATCTTTCATGGCAGTCTGTGGCACTCAAAGCACATATTAAATAATTTTCCCCATTTTTTGGCGTTTTAGGTAGATTTCATTGAGGTGATTTGCCTTCAAGTTGTCATTTTTTCTGACTAGTGTGTTTTAAAGATTTTCAATGATATAAATTCAGTTGACTGACAGTTGAAATGACCATAATTTTTACAAATCTGTCTGACATTTGGATGGAAACAATCGGTCGGCCATTGGCATCATCATCTCTGCAGCTCTACCGCACAGATTTCCTGTCTAAGTTGTGCCACATTTGTAACATGGCAGCTCCGGGTAAATAGCTTTGTTTTTACTCAGCGGCAACAAGTGGATGAAAGTAACGTTGGATTGTCTTTATTTTTGCGTACTGTCTATGGTTTGTGTCAAGTTCCTCAGATATCGCTAGAATGGGGAGATAACACATAAGGGTCTGATCCAGCAAAAGTGAGCATCAACATGAAAAAGTACATTTATACACATCATTTATCAAGTGGGCTTGGTTTTTTTTAGCTAAAGATCTGTATTTTATGGAACTGTTAGCCTTTTGAAAATACCACTTGTAGAAAAAAAAAATATAACTGATTTTATTGATTGTACTTTTTATACTATAGCCATGCCTCAGACAAAAAAATATAGTTTGAATTTGACCCTGAAAATTACATCTAAAAAATTTGAAAATGTCTTCAATCTGTCACATTTAAAAGATTATCTGTGAACTGTCACTGAGAAATGACTCTGTGTGTATTTAACACTGTGTTAGTGTTAAATACATTAAATAAAGCACTGTGATTACATCTGGCATGTTATTTTAAAAAACAAGTCAACATTTTGGGTGATGCATACAATGGTAAAGAGTCGTCTACATGTTACTATGGCAACCTGTCCATGTGTTACCACATTCTCATGTCAATAAAACAGAGACGTTTCAATATTTTACTCCAAATTGTATTTTCAGCATAGTTGAACTTTGTCCTACTTGATATCAATTTCTGTCGAGAACTGCATGTTTTGAATGTTTGCGTAAAGCTTAAAAAATGGAAGTCCGTTTCAAGTCCATGTGTTACCGAGCAGTAATTTGACATTTTTTACCTAAAAATGTTCTCTCTCCAATTTTGTTATACATAATGTTAAAGTGCTTATAAATACCTACTCAAATATGTAGAATACATGCATATAAGTTACTCCGCTTACATGACAGACACTGTTGAACACCAAACGTGTCCATGTGTTACCACTTGATCGAACCCATAAGGAAACACAAAAACACATGTACCTTAAAAGCACAGTTAACTTAAAACAGAGTGATATACATTTTATTTGACTAATTCAAGTGACTCCCAGCTGCATGTAATATCCATGAGTGTAGTCATTCTGTTTACACTGGGGTTAAATAAGTGCACTGAACACATCACAGTATCAGATCAAAAATGAAATGATAAAATCTCAAATACCACGTATTGTACATATTATAGTAAATAATTAAAGATAAACTGTCAAACAAATGTAGTTGAGTTAAAGAGGCACACTGGAAATATTCATGTCCTTTTTAAACACTGCTTTTACTGAGCCACAGCTTTTACAAACCTTCCTGTTGAGATGAAGTACTAAATTGCCTCGGTATCAAATTGTGCTCATTTGTGATGTAACGTAATGTTTTTGTCAGCAGGTATAAAAACAGCCTGGTTCACATGGAAACACAGCTCTTTACTTATAAAAATCTTTGGAGGTTGAGGTATAATTGGTGCTACTCAACAATCCCATTTTGTGCACATTGTTCTAGCGTTCACATATATCCTCTGCTGGCTTAATCAGTTGGCCTGCTTTAGTGTGAGAATAAAAGTTCACACCGAGACACAAGGTTTTGCATTAAATCCACGGACGACTCTCTGCCTCTTACCCTTAGGTCAAGAGGTGACAGCTCAAAGAGTGCCTTAAATCATGAGAACTGCTTTACCTTTCAGTGGAGCTGCAGAGACGCACCTACATTAAGTCAGTAAAGTCTGTGGATTTATCTGGATCTGAATGCTTCCTGTCTATTGCATATAAATCAGCCATCATACGGTTTAACCGGGTGGGTTCGGTGTGAGCGAACAGTCAGACTGTGGCAAAGAAAGAGCTAAAGGGCGGCAGACTCTATCTCTATTACGTACATTCACTCACAGTTGTATTTAGAGTCATAATAACTGGCAGAAATTCATCCTGCCCCGACGGTCACAATCAATAGGAAAACTAGATTTTAAGTGACCTTTTATTTTTCACCACTGAGTGCTTCACTGGAGTATTTCTTGGCAGATGAATAGATGGCTGAGTTAAAAAATTAGTGGGAAGTTGCAAAGAGTCTCATGAGCAGAAAAGTTAACACTGAACTTAATGAAATATAACTGAAAATAGAATATTCCAGTAAACATTCACTTTCTATGGATCAAACCAAAGAGTCATAGGTTTAATAATGTCACTTCCTGATGATGAAAAAGATTAATTTTCAAACAGTGACCATTAACAGAGTAAGTTTAGACACGTCCGAGGAGTCAAGTACAAGTACAGGAGTACAAATACTTCATTATCTTACTTAAGTATACATTCTGGTTATCTATACTTTACTGGAGTCATTCTTTTTCAGCCAACTTTTTACTTCTTTACATTTTCACTCAATTCTCTGTACTTTCTACTCCTTACATTTTAAAAATAGCCTTGTTACTCATATTTCATGCCAGTTTGTCATTGTTCAAGTTAAAAAAAAACTATCCAGATAAATCGCACCATCTGTATAGAGTGAATCTGATTGTGGTTGGATGAGAAATATAAACATATACCATTCTGACACCCTATTGGTTTGTACGAGATCCATCCCACCGGACTTTTTGCCCCATTCTAACACTTATATTCAACTAGTCATCCTATCTTCTGCTCCATTAAACACATGTTAATGCTCAATAGTGCACATATATGGTTCTTTAATACATTAGCATTCTACTCAAATGCGTTCATTTTCATTGGACACATATGCGGCTGCAACATGTAGCCTTGGCATCTCAATTTTTTTTCAATATTAACATTTAATATAATATTATAGTCATTATGGCCTTTAGAAAAATGTGTTTTGGGGAGGTGGGGTAGTGCACTATAGGCCCCTGTGGGTCCGCCTAAGCCGAGGGGAGGCAAGGGGTATTGTTTTTGGTTTGGTTTGGTTTGTTTGTTAACACTCTAGCAGCAAAACTATTGGTTGAAGTCATACCAAGTTGGGTTTATAGATTCCAGTGACCCAGAATAGATGTGGTTACATTTAGGGAAAAGTAGGTGAAAGTTCACATTTTTTATGAATTTTTAAAATCTTTTTTTCTCCCATTTACTTATAATGGCCAAAATTTTAAATGTCTATAAAAACATCAATTTTGTTTCAATTTATGTCAAACTTGGCGCATATATAGAGGTAATTGATATGCTGACATCAGCACATGCATAGACACGATGACATCAGCTGGATCAATGACAAAATAGGCTACAATACGTGCGAGGGGCGGAGTTTATTGTGCCTGGAACCACTTGTTTATTCATGAAGTATTGTGAATGAAGAAGAATATAAAATAAAACCAAAAGCTCATGCTCACATTGTAAGAGCCAGACATTCTACATCTGGATTGTTAATGTACAGGACAAACATATAAGACCAACTGTGTTCTTGAAAAGCAGGTTCAGACAGTACATGAGATTGTGTTATTTGAAGTTAATGTTTAAGTATCACTCTTTGTAGCTGTCATTGTCTGCTTTTGGGTTACTGCTAGCGAAACTGAATTAAGTTAATGTTATCTTGCTTGTCTGTTTGATTAAAGCATCAGGTTATTGCTCTCATATCGTGGGCTTGATCCTTATGTTGCTTTAGTCAAAGCACAACAGCAAAGCTAATACTGGTTAGCATCTTAACTTGGAGCGAATGTAGGAGTTTCTGTTTATCGTAGATGGATTCAGCTGTGACTGAAGTCCTCCACACTCTTTAGTCCATATCCAACGTCTCCCTTTTGGTGTCTTTAGTCTCAGAAAAGGTTAAAACACAACCATTGTCCAAATATGGTCACTTCCTGCTCCAACATAGTGATGAACAAATTGCAAACTACTGGCCTCAAAATATCAGCTCAGAAACCACTAGTGTCTACGGTTGAGACACGTGGCTTCTATTTACAGTCTGCCAGGGTAAAGACAAAGATCCTCCTCCAGTACAGATGGATCCTCCAGACTGGTTGAAAGGATAAACGCACACATCAGATAATAATGTTATCGTAACTGCCTCTCCACGACCTGTTCAGAGCTGCTGAAGAAGTCCCTATAGCTTCAACGTGACCAGATTTACAGACCTACAGTTCTATTTTCACCACTTTTACCAATTATTCATCTCAGTCTTGAAGATTTATATAAAATCATTGGTGTATCATGCCTGAAGAGCGATGAACTGGACTGAGCTGTTTCTTTACTATCTTTGCCACAAATTGCCACTATATTGGCTGGAAAAAATTGCCTAAAACATCGTATTTGTAAATAGTGACACTATTAAAACCAGAGTCCAACACTCGCCACTGTTACCCAAGAAATGGAGTTATCTGAGGTCAACAAACAGCAGCACAAAACAGACTCCAACACAAACTTCCCAGCAGCATCAGCACATGCAAACCTGACACATTGAACCTTTAAAAGCATGTGTTTCATAAAGCATGAGATGCTTTTGAACGGTCAGGAAAGAAACGTACAGGACTAAATAGCATCGCAGACCGAAAGAAATAAACATCTGACACAATGTTGTTTTTTTTTGTTTTTTTTTTTTTCAACGTCGCACCACTGTGTGCTCCTTTGTGTGTGGGAGTATGTGAACGATAGAACAGTACGGATGCCGATTTCCCAGTGAGCTACTGTAACTTGGTAACTGATATTAAAGCGTCTCTAATGGATCACAGTTATGAAAAGATGCCCTTTGGCGAAGCTGAGCAATTCAAAGACATTTTATCAATTTAGTAAAGCATCTCATGGGGTCCAGCGAAGGAAGTTGATTTTTTGACTTTTTTTTTTTTTTTTTTAACCAATCTCTGGAAACCCATATTGTGGTTTGCGTTCTTCCAGTTAAAACAAACAAACAGACAGACAGCAGTAATTAGCAGTAGAACCATGCTGTGTTTCGTGGAGCAGAACCCGAGCTTCGCTGGCAGTTGAACAAGTGTTCACACTGAGGCTCACACGCCCCGTACTAAATCAATTACCATTCATTTATTAATCTCTGCCAGACAGTAGATAGTGAGGTCTGTTTCAAGTCTGTCTGTGATCAGTTAGCGTGTCACCGTGTCCAATGCGCTTCCATGGGAGCAGCTGGCTCTTATGTAAATGATGATCGCAATGCAGTTACTGTACGAGGTAACCTGCAGTAATACTGTATCAGCACTTAGCCTTTACGCTCTGGACAGCAGCGCTCATTTGATGAATGATACTTACAGGCAGTAACAGAACATAAAGGAGCAGAGCTGCGTATAGGCTAATAACATGGAGCTGCGTATAGGCACAAGCCATACATCACCTCAGTCACAGTCAGCAGTCCACGTGCTTCACCACCATGTGTATCTTCACCTTTACAAGCTCCGACTGCCTTTCTGACAGACTATTATTAGACACTTCCCAGGGTAATTATTGTGATTCAAAGTCTTCACTCCTCTGCCATGATGACCTGATGCTGAGACATTCAGCAAATCATGTTGTTTAGCTGAAAGGGTGTTTCTGTTCTTTCTGGAAAACCGCAACTTCTACAACAATAACCCAGTTTATTTTTCAAGGATGAAAAGTTCATGACGCTTGAAGCTACCGCAGCAAGATTTAAGTTCATTACTCTACTGGAGAAAGACTGGAAATGTTGTCGAAAAATGTGAACTTAACTGGTGTGTGTGAAATTTACAGCCCACACATTCCGAAACAGAGATAGAGGGGATGCTCATTTTTCACAGATGTACTGTAAAAGGCAGATAATAGACTCACATGTGTTATTCTAATCCACACTATCTCTACAGACACTAAGGGCAGTCAGAGCAAAGCGCACCACCATACACTACCTCATGATGTGAGAAAAAGAAAACACAATCCAGGCCCTGCCCCTTTGTGTGCATTCACGTTAGAACTTTCCACAAATGTCATGAAAATCAGTGCAGTAGTTTTAGTGTTATCCTGCTGACAGACAGACCAGCAAACACACCCAAGGTAATGGATGGCATGGTAGTCTGTAATGAGACCAGGGCTTCATGATAATGGAGGTAACTGGAAGTTAAATAAATGTAGGGATTGATTTATCCTTTATATTTTTGTTGCAAACATTTATAAGCATTTAGTTTGGGAACAGACAGGAACTTGATTTCCTACTTGTATAGATGAATTTAGATGGATATAATTTACATTTTTGTGTAGTATTTTGAGCCTTAATGTTATTTCTTTTGTGAAGTTTCACTAACAACAAACAAACAGTGACTCAACTCCTCTTCCTGGTTGACCTTTCAGGGTGAAGTTCATCCAATCAGCTGCCTCGAGCTCTCACACCGAACCACGACACCAGAGGGAACCGTGCAGACTAGAGGAACATAACGGGCTGCGCACTTTTAATACCCCTCAGCTAAATATAGTGTGAGATTCGGTTGAAAGTTACTGCCTGTAACTTATATTAGATTGTCTTTGTGTAAAAGTTATTACATACATATTTATATTTGAAAGTACTCAGATATTATAACTGCACAAGACGGTTTCAAGCAAACATATCACCCCAACAAAGGGGTCATGTCTGCATTTGACCTTGGAAAAGTAGGTCAAGGTGACGCATTTACAATAGGCTTCTGCTCCATGCTAAGGTGCATCCACAGTATAAATGTGGTGCCGATATCTCAATGCATTCTTCAGATAATGTGATTATGTCATTGAATGGACAGACAGACGACAAAACAGTTACAATTCCCCTCTGCGGTATCGGCCAAGGAGTAAAAACTGATCCATTATATCAAGCCTTAGTGTTACTATGCTTGTTGTGATATTTATGATAATACATTATTTTTATGTAAATATTTATGAATTTATAAGGGTGTGGTCTCACTTTGAATGAATGAATGGTTTATTTTGGTTTATACATTAATCATTGCACTTCTTATAATAAGTTTGATCATTCCTCCTGTTAATGGAGTGTAAAAGGAAGTTAGTTCCTCTCAGGCTGTGGGTGTTGGTGAATCCTCAGTGTCTCTGCATGATGTTGATAAATGCCACTCATGGTGCTTTAAGTTTCAATCCAGTCTCATGCCACTCTGTCCAAACCTAAACCCACCGCTGGCCTAACTCTGAAATTACAACCCTGAGTCCAAAAATGCTGTGTAAAACGGAAACAAAAACAGAATATTCACAATAGAATGTAGAATGTGGTTTGGAATTTGGCTTGTATTAAAGTGTAAAAATAGAACACTAAATGAGGCAACTGTGCACTTATCAATTTAGGACATGGATTTTTTTTTAATATTTAAAAATTATACAATTTATATATA
>JAPQRP010000020.1:23071418-23116397 GCA_037367295.1 Apogon hyalosoma
AAAACAGTGCTTTTATTCATTCCATGTTTTCTTTTCTGTCTGTTTTAGTCACATGATACACACAGGAGTTAGAACTGAATTGCATAACCACTGTTTTTGATGACTTTTGATGGTCCAATAATTTTTTCCATGACTGTATATATGTACCCTGCAAGTCTGACTGCTAGTACATATCCTCAAAGTTTAGACAGGGGCTTTTAAAATGCCAAACTCTGAGGAAAGGTATCAACCCTTGAATAAAACAGAGCTCACTTAAATATTTGTATGTTAAGTTGCTTTAGTGACCATAAACAGACTAAGAAACAATAAGCTGTGTATTTAAGTCTGAGACAGTGTGTTGGAATTTTTCCATTGTTTAATCACTTTATATTAACTAAATCTTCAGCCAGTTATTCATCAAATACCCTGAAGGAAATATTTGAGAGCTGCATTCACAACAAAACAGTCCTTTGTTTGGTTCAATATATAATTTTATATTGCCTAGCATTACACAAAGATGTTTGCTAACAAAGACAAAAAAAAAAAAACTTCACACAACATCACTGGTGCCTCTTCTATGGTTTATACTATTTCTTATCAATATTCATCCATTTTTGTTTGGTATAGCCTCTTAGCTTATTGTCGAGTGTCTACTGATCAAATTAAAACAATATTGTGAATGCAGTTCCCAAATGCATATTGTAATTATTTCTGTGTTTGTGTTCTTCTGTTTTTTGTTTTTTTTTTTTAAGAATTATTATTACATAATTTCTTTGAATATTGCTCACTGATAATACTGAAAATGCCACAGAGACATGTCATGCTAACTAAGGATATCTTTCATTAATTTGCATATTGAATTTCCTAGTTTATCAATTAATTTATTATCCAATAAAGACCCAAACAGCCACTAATGACCAAAACCATCTACTGATCTAAACTATTTAATACCTGTTGGTCCACTAATCATATCAATACATGTAAATAATTGAAACTGAATACAGTTTGTCATCTTTCTTTTCATGATCATCAGATATAACCCATTTGGACATTCAGAGGCTCCGTAGTTACCGTGGAAACACTGTCATCTTCTACAACATTGATTCACCAGTAAAGCCCATGGAGTTGGATCAATGACAGTGGATGGACACACTTGGTTTATGTTCAGTTAATGATAGATTTTGCACAAAAAGTCAGTTTTTCTTCAGTTTTCTCTGCGTTTGATAAAATAATCCCCAACTTTAATCTGAGCTTTTATGAACATCTACATGATCAGTAAATTAAATATAGGAAAATACCTGATTTCCACTAAAAAAATACAATATACAGAGGATAATATTACAGTAAAAGGTGATAAATCACTTAAGAAAGGTTAAAAACTAGGGGAAAAAATAATTTAAAACTGCCACAAAAGTAGCACTGGGTCTTTATGAGTTAATCAGATCTTTTTTTTTTTTTTTTTAATATCCACAATAGCAAAAATGTTAAATCATGAGATAAATTCTGCACTTTAGTGGATATTTGCGCACAATAAACTGTGCCAACTATAGACCCTCTGTCATTCGACTGATTCATTTTCACCACACTAACAAAAGGTGAAGTCTACACAATACAACAGTCATTTTACAGAAGGGATCTCCAAGCTTTATTTGCCATTGTTCATAAAATCACATACACAGAACAGTCAATGCAGTACGAAGCACAGCAGGTGTGAGTATGTACTAAAGTATCCTGGCTGTCTGATGGTAATACCTCAGACTGTTCAAGTGTGAAGTGACTTTAGCAGGAAGAGGTCTATCTAAACTTCAATGAGGATATGAAAAAGCTGTTGTGGTTTCAGGCTGATGGACACTTTTAATTTCTGTTTTCATGTGCTTGTTCAATAGTTGGGAATCAGGAAGTGAAGAAAGGCTGTGGCTTTGGGGAACCACTGCTATACAGTATTAGTCAGAAAAAAAGGCTCTGGCCCGCTAAACTATTCCTCGACACAAAGGGCTGCGCTGTTGAGGTCACACTTGTCATGTGGAATTAAACAACGGCCCAGTGCAGCTACTACACAAAGCTAAAGCTGTGCACTCACACCGCGAGTCCACTGTTTACTTCTGTTTCCCTTCTGGTCACTGAGTAAAGGGACATTTCTGGTAAGGTGACGATTACGCAATTTGTGTGTGACACAATGACAGGAATTTACAATTAAATTCATGTGTCACACAAGGTCTCTGCGCTTGTGAAACCATCTACAGTGTTTCCCAAAACGGAAGCACAAAGGTCCTGTGTAAATTAGACACAAATAGCCCAGTATCTGAAAGGTCAGTAAAGGATGTTAAAGCTGCTTTTGATATTTTTGGCATCTTGGTGGTACAGGGACAAGCGATAAACACAATATCACTTTAAACACAGCTGCTGAAGAGTCAAAGGGCTAAATTCATAAGGAACCATGTTTTTACCTTCCTGACAAACTGAAGCCAAATACTCACTTTCCTTTTAGACATTTTTCATTGTCCAACAACTTAAATAATTACATGGCTGCAAGATGCAGAACTTTATAAGCCAGAAACTTACTATGTTTGCTGTTTGTTCCTGGACTGGTATCATACAGTGTTTTTTTTTTCTTTTTTTTTAAAGCTGCTTGTTGGATTTTTACTGGAGGCCAATTGGACAAAACATAACAATAAAGTTGTAGACTATAAAACCAAAATAATGAGCTAAAAGATGCCAAAACTCTACTAAGGTTCACTGTTAATTCTCCATGGGTTCAACAGCATCAAGATCACCATTAATATAGTTGATATTGTATGATTTGTGATTACTAAGTCCCCTCTGTCAAAATTATTAGTGAGGTTTAATCTTTGGGTTTTACTGTGAATTCACACAGAACACTGAGTGCAGTTTGACACTGTTTTGATGTAAAATCTGAGGTGAAGACGTACACTTACAAGCAGGAACAAACTTATTTTGGATCCAATTGTGAGCTAATGCACAGCTTTTACAAGGAAACCTAAATCCATTACCATTTTTACACTGAAAATGGACTTTTGGAGAGTACAAAACATCTCGTTAAACTTTGTGTTAAATAATACTTGCATTTTCAGACCATGGTAGAGAAACCATTTTAACAAAGTTTACACTTTTTTGAGGAAATCTCACACCTGAGTCAAATTATTATGCAATAGAGATTACTTTCAAGATGTATTATAACAGTGGAATATTCGGGGTTGAAGGGGATCTTCAAACACAAAAAGAATGCTTTAACATGTTTTTTTATAAATAAAAATTATTTTAATAATCATAATGTTTCCAAAATTAAAGAAAATTTCAAGGCAAGAACTTGGAAAATTGATCCTTGTTTCCCTTTATTTCCCATAGAAGAATGAAAAACAGTGATATTAAAATGTACTTTGTACTGTCTGGCCAACTTTATTTAATTTGTAAATATGCATCCAAATCCATACACTAATTTTCAGGCTGCAGCACATTCATAAAAGGTAGTGAAATAAGTTGATATAGAATAGAATAGAATAGGCTTTCTTGTCATTACATAAGTTGTTCAACAAAAGTACAGGAAATACAGGAAATAAATTACAGGATATGTATTGAGAACAGGTGACTGTTGTCATGATTTATAAAGATGACCTGAGAATTGATTTGTCATAAAATGTGAGACAGTTATTGAAATGTTAAAAAACAATGTTACTCAGGAAAAGAGGAAGGGATTTGGACATTTCACCATCTTCAGTCCAGAACAGAATGAAAAGAATGTGAATTTGTTGCAGGCCTGAAAGTCAGGAATGTTGACCAGACAAAACATGAAATATGTTGTGATCATACTGTCTATAATGCAATACAAGCCCAAGTACATTTTAATATCGCTGCTTACTTTCTTAATTTGCATTTTTAGTCCTATACTCAACTTTTTCTTATTTGAGGTTGCACCATACTATCCAGACTATGTACAGTATATCAAATAGTACTGACACATAAACCATTTAAAATGTATTACTTTATAGGAACAAAAATCTTGTGATAGAGTAGAGAAGTACATAAAAGTAATATTAATATTATTGTAATTGTCTCAGAATCTATCATTTCCAGTGGTGGAAGTTAGACTCTACTTAGTATGGTGCAGTTACAAAATGCTGATTTGCAACAAATTCATCTATGTTAAAAAACTGAAAAAAATTAATACATCTGATATCTAAACTGGTTCTAATGATGATAATCAAAGTCAAATGTACTCTAATAGTACTGAAATGTTTTGTTTAAAGATTCTTAAGAAAAAAATGGTCAGTGTTGACAGTGTCACAAATCTATGGAATAAGTGCAAAAGAGTTTCGTGGTCATGTGATGTGTATTTGCCTAAAGAGCAAGACTCCATTTTCACTAGTGAGCAATAAAACCTGGCTTCTATATTACTTTTACTATTACTTTTACTGCCTTTTAGTAAAATTGAGATAAAAGTAATTGTTGGCATATGGTAGCGCAGCTCAGTAAAAGGATATAAAAACACAGATAAGTGCAGCTTTAAATCAGATGAAAACCTAAATGACGTACTTGTGAAAGTCCTCGATGCAGTGGATGTGGTTGGAGGCGTCCACGGTGAAGGGGATGCCGTCCAGGCTACGGTGGCACACCACACAGGTGAAGCAGTGAGGGTGATAGGCTTTACCTGTGGCCCGCAGGATGCGCTCCATGATGGGCTTACTGCAGATGGTGCAGGTCTCAAGGGTATTCTGCAGACACAAACACAAAAACCCACAGACACCCACACGGTTACACAACAAACCTGGTGATGAATGTACTGATTCTGATGATTCATTTCCAAAGGCCCTTTCAGTACTTGTTTACAATTAGCACTTGTGTACTAACCAATTTTAACCAGCATGAGAGATTTTAGAAAAGTTTTGTGCAGTTATGAGGTTGTGATGGGAGCGTTTTTTGTTGCCAGCTTCAGGTAGCTTTGATGCTGCTTCTGCTTGTGTAACAAATAAATCCACGTTCAAGACCTTTAGCGAGGCTGTCCTCAAATGCCTCTGAAGCTGACGAAATCTGATTAGCAGGCCTCTCGAAACACAAACACCGTCATTTTTCAGCTGCCCTCACCCCACACTCCATCCTCCCATATGCAAGAGTGTGAGCAGTAAATATTTCCACTTTTTGATGACTGCAGGTCTTCTGCAGCCAGGCGTCTGGGCAAGCAGCCCACAGGGGGACGTGGCGGCCGCCTGCCTCTGACTTATCTGTGGCATCTCTCTTCTTAATATCTGCCATGAGACGGCATTTGTTATTTCAATATTTCATAAATAACGACTGCCTCTCTAAACAGCAATGCAATTACAGGGGGATGGATATATCATGTGAGGATGATCAATGTGCGGCCTGATGTGGCTGTGTGCGAGCTGATGGGCCCCGCTGTCGCTTCTTCTTCTTCTTCATTCTGGCTCAGGCATTTCCTGGATCTCTGTGTGTCTCTGTGCTCTCACTCTCTGCGCTTGGCTGGGCTAAAGAGTGCACGGTTCAGCTGTTCCCATTGGCTCCTGCTGTAATAGCAAGCTGCCTCAGTGTTTCCAAACACTGCTCGGGGTGTGTAGCAACACTGCGCTGCGTCATCGGCCGCCTCCCGGACGCACCACTGGGCCCCGCCGTTTAAATGACACTTATGTGACCGCCCCGGCTGAGGTAAACTCCAGAGCAAACCCAGCGCAGCAGCAGTGCATGAAAGCATCTTTAATGAAACCACGGGTGTAGCATAAAAATGTGAGGCCTAAATGCACAGTCTCAATGGGGCACCTCACTGTGTTGATCCATGTCTCATGCAGTTTTTCTTTTCTTTTTTTTTATTTTAAACTATTACTATATCAAATGAGGTTTCCTTGAAGTCTTATCCTTAAGAGAACATTATTTAATTTTTAAGTTGAATATCATCACCCTCCTAAAATGATTGCCTAAATCTTTTTTTTTCTTTTTTTTTTTTACAAAAATGGTCACCAAATACTCAATTTCTGGTTAGGTTTTTTCTATTTCTTGAAAAATCAGAGAAAATGACAAAGCCAATTCTTGTAGGAAGGTGATGTTATGTAAGATTTGCACACACGCACATGAAGATACGAAAACTATGCTTTTATTGCAAAAAATTAAAAAGAAAAATTGTGAATCTGCAATGCATGACAACTGGCTTATTTTGATATTGTTTTGAATGGGTGGCACCTCATATCGAAAAATACAGTATGTGTTTTTAAAAAATTGGCAACTAATTCCACACAAGTTTTCCACACAAGGTTTGTCAGAAACTGTACATTTGCAGTAGGAGCACTTTCACCTAAATGTCCTGCTATTGTTGCATCTTTCACATACAAATAATCAAAAAATGATATAACAGCTTTGCCTTTGTCTCCATCATTGCCAATCAGAAGTAGAGCAGATAGGTACGTGATGACAGCAGAGCCATGTGACCTGGGAGTGAATTCAATTTCTCACACCACAGACAAAAGTCAGATGTTGGTGGATTTTTGTGTTGTGTGAAATAAATTTGTCTCATTTGAGACTTTGCAGCATCTTGTAAGGGGTGAGAGCGGCCTTTAAGAGCCTCCACTATCTTATTTGGGTAGTAAGTTCAATCTCGCAACTAATTTATTCAGTCATTTTTCATCTAGTTATGACACCAGTTATGTAGAGTAGTCATTCTTACTTGCCAACCTGATTGAAATCAGTGTTGATTAAAAACATGACAGACATGCTTGCGTGTGTCTCCTCACATTGCGATCATATGTCGGTGCAAAGTATGAGGGCATGAGATGAGAGCAGCTGATGCACGGCTTGTGTTTTGAAGTGGATATTGTGAAATGCCCGTTTCTTCAAAGCACTCCTGGAGAGGCATTATTTCATGAAAAGCAATGTGTGCAGACAAGCCTGGCATTCTTTTTGTTTTTTTTCTTCCTTCTTCCTCCTTCAAGACGGTAATAGAAATAAACATTATTCCCAGGGCAACATTTGTGTATAAACAATGTCCATATTGCAATCCTGCTCGATCCTGGAAGTGGAATAAAGCCTTTAATGAGCTCGCTGCACTGAGCCCTTGAGGTTTGCCTCACGCACACACAGAAAGAGAGGGGCAGAGGTAGCGATGGAAGAGAGAGGGGGATGAGAGAGAGTTCATCTGCAACCTGAGAATCTGAGTAAGATACCAGGGCCAAACAGCACTAAACCATCCTCAACTCTTACTCATCTGTCTGTATTTCCACTTACTTATTCTCATCTGCCCTTCATGTGGGAATACCTTGCCCTTGTTTAGCTTAACTAGAGCATATGATTTCACAGCACACAGATCCTCCGGGCCATTGTAATGAGTACAGTACTCAAAAGACAAAATTTCTCTCTTTCTCTCTCATGGTAAGATTCTATGACCTCAATTCATTCATTCTGCTCAGAAACTGCCTTTATTTGGTGTTAGGTAACACTTAACATTTATTAACTCTGTTATACAAAAGTGGGTCTCATGGTGAAACAGAAAATGTAGTGAATTTTGGTCAGCGGTTGGGCAGAACCTCCACAGATGGTTTAAGAAATTCTGCATAAATCACTTCTTGCCCTCTCTGTCACAGATCCAGATCCAGTTTGCCACTAGAGGGCTGTATATGTCTGCAGATGTCCGGGTTTTGCTTTTCCCCTGACTAAATGTGATGTATTCAAGCATATGTATTCTTTTTTTTCCCTCCCTCATACATTTCTCTAAGTGTTTGCCCAGAAGGCTAAACAAATGTCTAGGCAGATGAGGTAAAGTGAATTTAGGTCAGACAGCCTCTTGCTGAACTAGGGGTGAGTGGAGTGTGTTAAAGTCAATTGTGGCCCCTTTTCTCTCATTGCAAGCCATTTCTTACTCTTATTGTCTCAATGGGCGCACCGACACCAAACACACAAACCTGTGCAGCTTCCCACTATTTAGCAACAAACTCCAGAACAACGTTTGACACGGCTGTCTGTCGGAATGAGGAGTGTGATGGCAAACAAAGCATGTAACAGGGAGTTAAGAGGTCCCATGTGCTCTGCTTTGAACATGAGACACAGGCCTGACACATGGAGACGGAGACGCACCGACAGTCAAACAAACAAAAGCACATGCACTAAGGCCTTTTTTTTCTTTCTTTTTCCTTTTAACTAACTCCATTGGATCAAATGACACGTTTAGGCTTTAATTCATTGTAGAAAAAAAAAAAAAAACATACAAAGAGGTCAAATTTTCAAGAGAAGTGAATGTCATAAAGTGAGATTTAATCTTAGACAGACTAGTGCCTTGACACTTTATTTATTTTTTACTTGATTAATTACTACTAGAGGTGCATATAATGTTTTCCAAATGATCTGTGGCAGTAGAACATGACTCTGATACCAACTGAGGGCTAATATTAGGCTTCTAAACTGGAATGACTGACTTGAACTTACTGACAGTTATAACTTTATAACACAGAATTAATTACCCTCAAAGTACTAATAATCCACACAACAGACGGCGGAGATTTTATTTTGAGCAGGAAACAATGTTAAAGCTGTTGTCATGTTTATTCATTAGTTCCGTTTTTACCACATTGCAGTTTGCACTATAAAAAAAATGTTTGCATTCTGCAAGTTTCATGCATATTGATTAGTTGAAATACTGGGGCCAAGCAAATCCTATAGTAATCAAAGCTGGCACTATACAGCATGGAATTAAAATGTTTTTATATTCTATGTGCTCCTCACAGTAGAACATGCCACAAAAATCATACACATTTTCGGGCATATTCTCCAGAACTATTATGGATTACATTTAAGCACAGGTTTAGTGTCAGCAGTTGAAGTGTAAGGTCACTGACAAAGGAGTCAAAAGATTAAACGGTTCCCTCCATTTAAACATGTTACACTGCCTCAGGTAAAACATTTCTAGAACAAAGACACATTCTCAGTGTTGGAAACAGTAAACAGCTGAAAATGGGCCGTGGCACAATGGTAAGTTTAATCTGTTCACTATCTGCTCCAGCCGTATCAACACAAATTTTACACCTTTCTGTTCTTTTATTCACATGGCCAAGTTGGGCTGACAGGAGGCAGGCTGGAGTTCAGTGAGACTGCACGCGATTTATGACCTGGCACACTGAACTCAGAGCGGGCCAAATTTACAGATGATCTGATTCACTGAGTGTCCAGACCCTCACAGAATGTGCAGGTCTGTGCCAGGCCACGCAGCGTTGTGAATTAACTCCACCCTACTGAAGCAATATCTCACCAGAGCTTATTCGAAGGAAGGGAGCGCTGCTGCTGTGTTTGGGTTCCTTTACAGTGAGTAAGACACACAGACTCGGTTGTGATCTATGAGTCAAACACCAGACCCCCCACCCCTCCAGAGGGACGCTGTCTTTTAGGTTTAATCAACCTTGACAGGAAGCCTTTCTCCTGTTTATTGCTTAATATGGGTCAATCAGACAGGAAAAGGAGATATTAGATTGCCTTACTTACTGAAGCACTTGCTTTTGATAGAAACTGTGTTAAAATGTAAAAATTTGAAGAAAAAAAATCGACACGAGGAGTTGTGAGTAAAAGAGCAATTCTGAGAATAACGTGAGAAAGTTACAAACTACAAAAATCAACAACATCAACATGCCTCCATCATCATTATTCATTTCCCGATATAGTTGTGAAAGTGTTTATTATATAATTACATAGAAGGTAGAGGTTTCAGTTGCAGTGGTGGTGTATCCACTGTTACTCCTTGTATTTGTAGTAGTAGTATTTACAGCTAAGGACATTTGTTTTACCTGTTTATAAGTATACTAACACCAGCTGTTCTAGTTTTTAACAGTTCTAGTTCAGTTTGCTGTGCATCCATGCATACTCCCTTATTTCCCCCTTCACCCCCCTCCCCAATCTCTCTCTCTCTTTCTCTTCTTTTAACCCTCTCTCTTTAACCCCAACTAGTCAAGGCAGATGACCATCCTCCTGGAGTCAGGTCGAACAGGTTTCTGCCTGTTAAAAGGAATTTTTTCCTTCTGTTGGTTTCTATAAATCGGCTCAAGAGTCTGGTTTATACCAGCTCTAAATTTTTAAGTGTCATGAGATAACTTTTGTCATGATTTGGCGCTATATAAACAAAATTTGATCGCTTGATGGGTGACACGGTGGTGCAGTGGATAGCACTGTCGCCTCACAGCGAGAAGGTTCTGAGTTCAATTCCAACCACAGGACCTTTCTGTGTGGAGTTTGCATGGTCTTCCCGTGTCTGCGTGGGTTCTCTCTGGGTACCCCAGCTTCCTCCCACCATCCAAAAACATGCACTGATAGATTAATTGGTTAATCTAAATTGCCCATTGGTGTGAATGTGAGAGTGAATGTGATTGATTGTTCGTCTCTATATGGTGAAGAACTGGTGATTCGTCCAGGGTGTACCCTGCCTTTGTCCATACGTGGCTGAGATAGGCTCCATCCTTAGTGACAACAAAGCGGTTCAGAAGATGACTGTCAGACTGACTGATTGATTGAACATAATGCAAAATAGTCACATCCAACATAAAAAAATACAGTCAGTTCCATCTCTCTGAGACTACCTTACGGTGAATTGAATGGTAAAATTGATGTTACATGCAGCTAATGATCTAATACTTTGGCTTAAAGTAGACAATGTAATATACAGCCATGGACAACAACCACTCTAAATTTCCAGACCTGATGAAAACCTCTGGAATGTGATCAAGAGGAAGATGGATGGTCATGAGCCATGCAACAAAGCCGAGCTGCCTGTATCCTTGTGCCAGAGGTGGCATAAAACACCCTGCAGTAACATGAAAGACTGGAGGAGTGCATGACAAGACTCAGGAAAACTGACTGAAAATCACAACTATTCCAATAAATACAGATTTATGAACTCCTGAGTTTCAACATTCTCACTGTGATGTTTAAAATGAATGTGAACTAGTCTTCTTTACATTATTCAAGGTCTAAAAAAAGTGTATTTTCTTTTTTTCCCCATTTTCTGTGAATATATTCTTCAAATCTGCAAATGTGCATTAATTTTCTGAATTAAAATGATAGAGGAATGTTCTCAGGAAGAGTTTATAAATGGTGACAGTAAGAAAAGTAGAGGAAAGATAAGAGATGTGACCGAAACAGTTGCCAACATTAGAGATTCTTGAAAATTATGTAAAAATGAAAGCTGTAATAAGATGTAAAAAAACATAAAAGATGTAATAAGTTAAAAATGATGTAAAAGATATATTAAAGACCTAAGATGCAGCAGACTTTCAGATGCATAGTTTGATGGTGGAAGAATCGGTAAAACATAGACATTATACAGATTCAACATGTATTTTTGTAAATTTGGGTCCTGAGGAGACATGTAATTGATATTTTGGGTCTGAAAATGAAAAGCTAAAAGAACCACTGATTTATATTTTACAACTTTTCTTCAATTTGAGAAGAATGCTAATCCATGTATAGGTCATTCATTATTTTTAATTTTAACTTATGCTAAACAAATTAATGTCTAGAATGAAAAGTTTAATTTTATTCATACACATATAAACAGTAAAACTTTTTCAACAGCTGTATGTGTTGTACAACGTGTTTAGTGTTTCTCAGATAGGACTGATCGGCTATGAATTCCGGATACTGAGGCATTTTTTTTTTAAGGTTACTATGGTATTTTCTCCACAAGAATATCAGCAAACAGTGACTTAAAATGCACATTTCCCTATTTTTCATCATTTAATGCCACTGGCCACAGTCACTGAAACCAACTTACTGTCTCTGCATTAAATTAAAACACATCAGTCTATATTTCTGTGATTTCCTCTTACTTTAGAATAATTAAACGTGAAGAAAATGTAAACTGGTTTGACATCAAATCGGTCCAGAGCAGCCAGCTGTTGGCTGTAGCTGTACAGATGTGCGGATGTTTTCATGTAACTCTTGGGGAGAAAGCCAATTCCCAAACGCATTGAACTATTCCTTTAAACATAACAAAGTAAACACTGCTCTAGCCTCTAAAAATACCACACATTCCCACCTGCTGCTAACTGACCATCGGGAAGGTTTTGTTAAACACCACTTAACCTTCATGGAGATGAACCACATCCTGACAGTTTTTCAGAATAATCTCTCTAATGTGCATCTGTTTATTATTTATGATGAACTGATGAATGTGCTAAGGTCGAATTTTCCCCACTAGATTGAATGTTAGATCAGAAGTGAATGTACAAAGCCATGCGGTTTCAATCTGCAGAGGTATTTGGTTTTTTTAAGGACTTTCATAAGTAAGGAGCAGAGTTACCTCATTCACAGCTGATTTGGCACCAGCTCTTGTTCATGCATATTTAAAAAGCAGCTTTGGCAAAACTGCCCCCATGTCAGTGTTTACAGACACTGATGCTGCTGCTGCGTGAATCCTAAATCTGGACATAATTCCCCAGTGAATATTACTGTCACAGTAAGTCACAGTAACTACACTGAAAATACTCAACGCTCAGTAATTAAGAGGGTTTGGGAGCTACCTTGGAAAAGTTTTTGACAAAGACAACAGGATTATCATGGCTGGGTTTAAAGGGAATAAAAACTTGTTTTCCACATTCTTAAGCCAAATCACGGAGGTCTTGGCGAGTAGGAAACGCCAGAAATCTACTTTGGTTGAGGTTGGGAGCTCATTTAAATCTCCCCACATTGGCGGAGGGATTGTGGGAGCAACACCCTTCCCTGATCTGTGGAGGTGGAGGTCTGTGTTAATGTGTGTGCATGTGTGTGGAAATTACTTCCTTGGGCTCAGTGATCATGATCATTTCCCCTCTTCATCCTGTGAAGGTTAACAAGTTATCAACCCCCTGCTATTTCCCTCCCCGCGGTCCGAATCTCACCCAAGACCCCCGACATGATCACAACCCCCTGAACTAGACATTCGTAAAACATCCTTTTTGCATCAGTGATTGCTTTCCAGTGACGGACGCTGCCTGGCATGCTGACTCCGTCCATCTGTCTGTGTAGTTTCGAAGCATTAGGCTCACAGCGCGAGCATATGAAGATATTTTAACGTGATTTGACACCTTTACAAAATCCTGTCATTTATAACCGCGTTATGTAAATCACCCACTCGTATCTTTCCTGCTGGATGACTGAGGTGTGTGTTTTTTTGTTTATGCGTGGGTGTGAGCAGAGCATGTCACTCGCTGGAATGTGATTCTCCTAATGGTTTGCTAACTCTGGGCCCGTTCACTCCGGAGATCAGTGACCTTAAAACTATCAGCTGTATAATTCAGAGATGACTGTTTGTGACACTCGTGTGTGTGTGTGCACGCCACTCAGTCAGGACGAGCGCGCCGAGGTGTGGTGTTTGTCTCTGACCTGGAACGGCCCCGCTTCCTCTGCTCTGCTCAGCTCAGTCTGTCTGTGTAATAAATCCACACTGTGTTATGGATGACCAGCATGTGCAGGAATGGGATGGCGTCCTGCCAGAGTCTGCTATCCTGATTTGTTTTTTACATTTCAGAGTTTATATCACTGCCTAGACACTTTATGACCACAATCCAGTGTTGGGAAGGTTACTTTTGACATGTTATAGTTTACACAATACTATTTAACCTGATATTTTAATTACTCCAAGTAAGGCAACTTGAAGGCAGTTGTTTATTCATGAGGTGCAATATTACAAATCACAAATTTGCCTTAAGTGAGTTGACAATCTGTAAAATATTCAACACCAGCACCACACTGTATTAGATCACATTTTGGAGATTTTTTCAACATGCTTTTAACTGGAGAATAAAGCTAAAAATCCCTAAAAATATATATACATTCAAAGGCAGTAATACCTCACAACAGGGCTCAACACTGATTACATGTTGATTTAGTTCCACAATATATAATTCATTCTGCAGTTAGATCTTTTTAAATGTTTCTAAATCTTACACACTAAACGCTAACTGATTTAATTCACATTTCCTGTTAAAGATTGAGTGTAAGGGGCTTCAGTGAATGGGATGTGACTTTGTGATGTAAAGTTACCTTGAAGACTCTAAAAGTTTTGGATCTTTTTTTTTTCTTTTTTTTTTTTTTGCCATCTTCCTGTATGGGGCACTTAAGGAACAAAATGCCTGATTGTAATGTCTTCCAGGAACCTAGACTAGAATTGAAGATACTTAATTCAACCTCATGAGGGAAATTCCAGGTGTCCAGCACCTCAAATAAAAAACCAACAACAAAAACTGTTATTCTCAAACAATCACATCAAAAGAGCATCATTAAGGGGAAATTAAAAGACACTGTTGATGAGTACATGATGTGTGTAATATGTTGTATGCTGTCACTCCTCTTATTTAATTTGTTTTTTTTTTTTGCATTTTAAATCACTGTTAATGCATTTTTTTTGTTAAATTATGCAGTAAACCCAACAGAACTTTTTCATGCAGACATTTTCTGTGTACCTGATCTCATTATAAATGGCTGCATCTCAGTAGGTGTTACAGACATTGGAACTGGGAACACTGGTTCATGTGAGTTAAGTCTGCTTTAACAATCCAGAATCTCAGTTGTGAAAAAGGCCAATATGCTTGTTTAATGTCTTTTTAACCCTTTGGGGCTTCCCCTGGTAAACCCATACTTGACGTCACAATGTTCTTTACTGTGGGTATTTCCCACAGGCAAAATCTGCAGAAATGCAAAGTTATGGAAAGTGGCCTTAAAATATATGCGATAGCCCTTATGGACTTTACGAGAACTAAGTGTGGACACTAGGAATAAACTAAATCAAAATTTCTCAAGAGTAATGTGCATCTGTTTGATGAGAAGACAAGACGCTCAAACATTCAGAATGGAATTTGTTTAACTTTACCGCTATGTCCTTGAAAAAGAAGATATTCAGGTATTTATTATGATCGCTAATGTAGTGATTACAAATACACAGCAAACCATGCCTGTCACATGTAACATGTAGTTTTTACAAATGTCACCTCAGCACTGAGATGCAGACTTCACTCCAGAACACCAGTTGTGACAAACTCACAAAATGACAATGAAATATTTATGCATTCTATTATAATGAGGAGCATGCCTTTATTTGTTCATGAGGACTTCTTATTTTAGCTGCGTGATAATGTCAGGCCACAGCCAACATGAAGGGACAGGGCCGACACGCAGATCATGCCTGGCTCAGGCTTTCCTCAGAAGAATAAAAGGTGGCAGTGCGGCTCTGATCCCTCTCCGGCTCAGGCGAAGTGGCTGGCCTGCCTGTCTGCCTCCCTGCCTTAAATTCAGCTCCGCAGCAAAATGTGACCCCTCTGGACTTTGGGCAATGTCTCCTGCTCTGGTTACAGAGAGAAACTGACAAAGACCCCAGCAGTAGTTCGTTCATGCCATGAGTTAGAGTGACATTGTGGTGGGTCAGCATTGGGTCATGGATATTTTTCTCCTGCTTGCTCCTCGGGGGGAGGAAATGTGCTTAGACAAAAAACATGAGGAAGGTTTAGAGGGCCCGGTGTTTGGAGTCACTCTCTGTGCTCTTGTCCAAACAGTGTATTCTAATAATGACATTCATGCTTTTCATTTGTGAGTTTGTAATGGATAGGACATCTGCATTTCCTGTAGTGAGGGTCAGTAATTTGGAATAATGACCTGTTTGAGTTTAGGGGCTCACACCCACTGTACAGTACAATTATACACACACATAATTGTCTTGGCAAGTCTGGAGACATACTAAGATGTGAAATCCTATTCATGCAAGTGCTATCTAATTGGCTCACTCCTTTGAGGAATTAGACCGAGTTAATCACGTCTGAATATACAGAACTCAATTAGAACTCTGCAAGCTAATGCAGACAGCCATGAATATTTGATGACGCAGGCAACAGAGAGCAGAGACTCGGTGTGTTACTGAGCAGACGGGGAGTAAAACCAGGCCCGGTGTATGTACTTGTCGCTGACGCTTGCCGTGTGTATGCATGGTAGCTCTCCCAGTGTGAGCAGCAGGCGTGCAGCCGCTCGCAGATACACAGAGCCGCCAACACGGAGCTGCAGCAGCACAGCGGTGAGCATATGGGGCCCTGGTTTCAACACACCGGCTGCATGCCTGTGGATCTGACTACCTGGATATCCATCACAGAGGACTGACAGGTGTGTGGGCAGTACACAGTCATCTCTAATTAGAGCTTTTATTGTCAGAAAAGCAACATTAAAAACCTTCCTATTCGGTTCATGTCAGTGTGGCTGCCTATACCGTATCCCCTCTGTCAATGACGGCACAGGCTTCAGGGTGGTTCTCGGGGATGTCCCTTTGTTAGATGGCAGAGCACTACTGTGTTTAGATGTTTACTGGTGGAGGGCATCCATCACCTGGAGCCCCGATACAGCTGCCACTGACTCTGACACTTCTGGGTGCTACCCTTTACAAAGTTCCCTTTGCTACTGAGATTATGGCAGACATTTGTAAAATTCAATGGCCATAAAGACTACAGACCAGCTGGTATATATAAATTTTTTTTTTTCTGAAGTTGTGGCGGGGTAACTTACACAGTATCTCACATAAGTGAGTACACCCCTCACATTTCTGCAAATATTTAATTATATCTTTTTATGGGACAACACTGAAGAAATGACACTTTGATCCAATGTACAGTACTCAGTGTACAGCTTGTATAACAGTGTAAATTTATTGTCCCCTCAAAATAACTCATCACACAGCCATTAATGTTTAAACGGCTGGCAACAAAAGTGAGTACACCTCTAAGTAAAAATGTCCAAACTGGGCCCAAAGTGTCACTATTTTGTGTGGCCACCATTATTTTCCAGCACTGCCTTAACGCTCTTAGGCATGGAGTTCACCAGAGCTTCACAGGTTGAACTGGAATCCTCCTCCATGACGACATCATGGAGCTGGTGGATGTTGGAGACCTTGAGCACCTCCACCTTCCATTTGAGGAGGCCTCACAGATGCTCAATAGGGTTTAGGTCTGCAGACATGCTTGGACACTCCATCACCTTTACCCTCAGCTTCTTTAAGGCAGTGGTGGTCTTGGAGGCGTGTTTGGGGTCGATATCATGCTGGAATACTGCTCTGTGGCCCAGTTTCTGAAGGGAGGAGATCATGCTCTGCATCACAGTACCTGTTGGCATTCATGGTTCCCTCAGTGAACTGTAGCTCCCCAGTGCCGGCAGCACTCACACAGCCCCAGACCATGACACCCCACCACCATGCTTGACTGTAGACAAGACACACTTTACTTTCTGCTCCTACCTGGTTGCCACCACACATGCTCGACACCATCTGAACCAAGTAAGTTTATTTTGGTCTCATCAGACCACAGAACATGGTTCCAGTAATCCATGTCCTTAGTCTGCTTGTCCTTAATAAACTGTCTGACTTTCTTGTGCATCATCTTTGGTTCAGATGGTATTTGCAGAAATGTGAGGGGTGGACTCACTTTTGTGAGATACTGTAAAACTGAAATGCTTGATCAGTTATTTTATTAAAAAAATAAATATAGATTTTATTCATTCAGTTTTCCAACATCTTTCCAACATCTTTGAAATTTTAAATTTTTATGAAACATCTGCAAGTTATGTTAATGTTGTCAGATATGATATTGGCATGTGACCAAATGAAATTAAACATTTGATATGATGTACATTACAGTGACGTTTTCAGCCACCTTCAGGTTTTTTGTTTTTAATAAGATTGTAATGAGTACACATACAGTATGCATTTAACTGGAATATACAGGAAATACATAATCAGCATTAAAATCAAAGATAAATTTAAGGAAAAAAATAGGAACACTACAGAATCTGGATATGGGATCATCTGGAAATAGAAGAGAATAAAAGACAGCCAAGGGTATAGAAAGCTCTGTATGAACTTGGTATATTACACTACATGATTATTTACGAAACCTTCCATGCAGTCGATCCAGAAGAGTTTAACATGTCACATTAAATACTGACTTTTACCTAAAGAAGCCATTTAGTTCTGTTAAACTGCATACATACTGTTTTAATATATTATAATGTGGAGATGTTACATATTAAAGCTGTAAGATGAAGGATAATTTATAATGCTGAAATGCTGAGTTAATCATTTTTGTATTTTATTGCAGAAAATTAATTATACTCTCTTGCAATTACCTTTTGTATAGCTTATCAAGATGAAACAATAGTCAAAAAATGTTTTCTCCCATCTTCTGCTTTATGATTTTGATCAGATGTTTTAAATGTATACAGATACTGTATACAGTCATATTACAAGTCTTATCTTATGATTTTCACAGGTAGTAATCTGACTGCTGTCTAAAAACAACCTTTGTTTAAAAGACAAAAACTCAATTGATAATGTTTTAAAAAGATGTCTTTGTGATTTCTTTGTAAAATTTTCCATCTATGAGAATCTTTTTCAGTGCTATTTCCCATCATCAAAGCTGATTATGTATGAGAGGGAAGTGATAAAGTGTCCCCAAATAGTCTCTGTCTCTGAGGGGAAGTATAGTTCCTTTATATATTGCATACTTGAAAATTTGTCAAAACATTTAAATCAAAGTGAATATAACAACAGACACTTCTGCAGTAATGTCCCCGACTTCCTTTTTGATTCTTTACACAGCAGTGAGACATGGAGAGATAGTGTTTGTAAAGCATGAAGGTGTAAAAGACAGTGTTTTCAGTTGAATTAAAGTGAGAAATGTACAAAAATGTGAAACATTTCCACCTGAAGAGAAAAACTTATATCAATATTGCATACATTTAACAAAAAAAAAGGGTTTTCAGTTATGAAGAACATGCAGTATGTATAGAGATGTTTGGTATGTTAAAAATGTCTTTACAATTAAGCAAGAGTTCTGTTTTTAAATGGTTATTTAAGTGGAGCTGTAGTTCTCAATCAGATCGGTAGCTTTTCTATTTGTGAGCTGAGTGAAACTGAACTGTAGTTCACTGGTAAACTGAGTCCCATAGAAAAGGCACTTTCTATCAAGTGCAAAGCTAGCAGGTGATAGAAATTCATATTAGTTGTCAAAGAGAGTCTAAACTTTGTACCAAAGGTAGGTCTACATGTAAAAATTAATTATACTAAAATTGAAGCAGTCCAAGAGTCAAGCTTTAAAAAAGGCGCCATGAATGGACGAATGGCTCGACTGACATGTCTACTTTCCAAGACAGACAAAGTGACAAAGAGGGTAAAAGCTCATCAGTCAATCATGAACATTTCCTGGTGACTGGCAGGTCAGGGCTGCTATGTGTGGTTCTTCCTTTACAATAGACAGAATGGAACAGAATGGAAAATCTATCGTTTAGTGTAGTCAAAGAGACCTAAGCCCATTTATTTTAAATAACAGGGCTAAAGTACAACACCAGATAATGAACGTAATTACATTCATGCAACTTGGCGTCCATGACCTTGGTGGTCTCTGAAATTCTGTCAAAAGCAGCAGAAATAGATTAAGTTTTTGTGTGGGCAAATCCCTATCTCTTTATTACTGCTCCTTCAATATGAAGTTCTGCTCCTGGCCTGACCTTGTGTTACATACATCAGTCTCATTACAGTACACTTGAATCGGCTGCACTTTGGGTGATCTATATTCATGGGGAACCGGAGTATAAACAGAAATGCGGGCTAGTGATTCCGTCTCAGACAAGAAACAGCATTGTTTGCAGTCCTTACTATTCACGAACATCAGTTGTGCTGAATGAATGGATGCGTTTACCACCATGTAACCTGTAGCAGACGTGTACAGAGCTTTTCTCAGATAAATCAACTGGGCAAAAATCTGGCTGTGGCTGCTGAAGTTTGGAATAAACTAATATCAGGGTGGGTATGCATAACATAAATGGTTTTAAGAACAGTGGGCATGGTTTTCTGGCAAGCAATTAACCCCAGTGTCACTAAATTCCAGTGCTGAACATCGTCAGTGAGTGATCGGCAATATGAAAGGATCCTGTTGCTCTCAGCTGTGTTAACTAATATGCTCCATTACTCCAAGTATCGAGCTTCATAAGCAAGACCACTAGCTATATATCAGATGTTTATGAGATTCAACCCAACAACACATCTTTTACATCTAATACACATTTTGGAAATACTTTAGTTTACTGTACAGAGCCATGCTAGCTGTGTCATCTTCGCGCCCTTATGCTCTGGTAAGCTTAGCTAATTCTGCTAGCTATCTTTAACATTTAACACAAAGAATCAAAGAGAGAGATGGTTTTTCACATTTAATCCTCAGTAAGAAATGGAAAAAGCATATTTGCTACACAGGTTTCAATATAATATTGCTGACGTTCTTTTGTGCTATGTCTGAGTAATCAAAATATGTGGTAAACATTTCCATCTCAGCTTCTGTGAGGCGATATTCTGCTCCCGTGGTGAGATTTGGACCAACTTCCAATTCAATACTATTATAACATGTTTGATATTAAGATACAAAGACAGCACCACTGGATCACTCTCTTATCCAACTTTGTAAATTTCCAAATGCCATGTGATTAATTTGTTCCACTTTGCAGAAAACATACTGTCAGCAATATTTAGAATCAACTGGAAAATATTTCACATTAGAGCATTCTTGGAAAACACTTACTGGCATTAAAACTCAAAACTCTGTCTCTCAGTAACGATGATGGACAGTTTGCAGGGTGGTGTTTGCACATACACACATGCTTTTACTGCTATTATGTGTGCAAACATGCAAGAGGGGAAGCTGTGGGACACACTGATGCACAGATAAGACAAAAGGAAAAAAAACAAAACAAAACAATAGCAACCCGGTGTTGTCACATTAACATGATTGTGAACCACTCCATGCAAAATAACGCCTTAATTGAGCGACTGTCGACTTTATCTACTCAATTCTGTATTCAAATAGGCAGTGATAAGTCGTCTGTGGAGGCAAACCGGGGAAGTGCCAAGAACAAAGGCGGTGGTGTGACTGAGGTTGGTCGAGCTGAGAGATAGCGAGTTGTAAAATCAGGAAGTAGACAGATGATGATAGCGCAAGTGGGTGAGTTCCTGTACATTACTAAAAGGAATTGATAATATCTAGACAAACAGTTTGAACGACGCAAATCACACAGTGGAAAAGATAGCTCTCAATACGGATGCCCCTTTTGTTCAACAGAATATGTAAAGTTCCAACCAAGATACGTTAAGGGGCTGCGCTGATCACCTACTTTGATAGACGACAGAAAAGTTTATTGGATGGCAATGCAACAGTACTGTGCAAATGTATTCTTGCAATTCCTGGTAAATGGATTAATAGATTTTGCATAATATTTTACTGACTCAACACGCAGTCAAGTTTCCTAAGGCACCACCTGTAAAATATAATATAATGCCAGAGAATTTCAGAAAAATGTACTTCATATTTAAAAGTATTGATATATAAAGGGAAAAGGCAACCTAGTTAATACGCTATAAGAAAAAGTGTTTATTTGATCAATAAATAGGTTAATAAAAATGTTAATAATAAGCAGTAACCATTTTCACAACTGCTAACTGAGAATTAAAGTGTGTGTTGTGAATTGAGTTGAGGTGGCAAAAGGACACACACTTTAAATGAGATACTTATGAAAAAAAAAGACTGGTACTGATTCACCGATTCAAGTACAGGCTCTGAAATGTACTTAAAGTATAAAAGTAAAAAGTAGGCCTGTGAAGGACATTTCTACTGCCTGTTTCTGAATTGAACCTTAGAGCCTATTAATATAATGCACACACTACTCTAACTTCATATAAGATTAAAAAACACAGCAAATTAACTTCATTACACTGTGCAAATCCAGGCTTTCAATTTTCAGCAACAGAATGTGAAACATTATGACGCCTTTTCTTCCAGCCTCCCGTCCTCGTCTGTTTTGTCTTTTATGTCATTAGCTCACCAGGGGATTGGTCTCCTGTATCAAGACCACAGGACTCTTAACATACAGTAGCGGCAGAACCTGACAACCTCACAAATTACGCTTGTTACTGATTCTTGATAGAACATGCTGGTGCGATACAGGGCCAATAGTCTTTTTTTTTTTTGGTCTTGTTGTGCTTTTCCCTGTCATTTCTAAATCTTGTCATCCCCTAATATCAGTAATGATGAGGGAAAGTGCACAGTGTCGAAAAATTTAAAAAACTGAACCGAATGTAAGGAGTATAAGTCAGAAAAATAAGTACAGAAGTAAAGTTCACACACCTGGAAACTCTTAAGTACTTCTATTGGTGAGTCATGTGCACTAAAGTGACAAACAGATGCCCAGTTAGAGTTGAACAAAATATGTGATGAATATAATGTAGTTACGGTGATATCAAAGTAATAACAAGGAGAACATAGGGAGGATCTACATGAATAAAATCATCTCACTGTGTATCATTACTTTGCTCTTAGAGATTCCTAGACTGACTGACTTGGAGGGTAACTTGAAGTTTTTCCCTCTCTCTCTCTTTGGGATATGACATTTCTCTACAGAGACTCAACTCTCACGTTCATTCTCTAATCGCACAGAGACGTATGACCCTGAGGATGGGAATAAAAGAAGAAGAAATTACTTTCATTAAGAAATTCAGATTTCCCCCATCCTTTTGATCTTGTGCCAGAAGAACATTTATGCTGATGAAATGCATAAATAAAGTTCTTAAATTATCCCGTTGCTCTTTAGCGCATGTATCAGAGTTGGAGAACTTCCAGACAAGACAACTACAATCACAGTGAGTGCCTCTGAAAAGGAGTGATTTAAGAGATGGTCCGCTGCTACTTTAAACGCCATGTAGCTCCGCTTCAAGGCTTTACTGGGAAAGTGTATATCAGGATATTTCCTGCAAATGATGAAGGAAAAATATTTGGTAATACGTACGGTATGCAAGCCATGGAGATCGCACATCACAACTCTGTTTGCCTGCTGTAATTAATATCTTTACAGCAAATATTTAAGGATGTTTTTTAACAGTGACTGCACATCAGCACACACATCAACCGTGCATCATTTATTTTTAAGCTGCCCTCGAATCTGCCTCAGGGGTCTGGAGAAAAACTTTCATGTTATACCAAACAAAAACTGAAGGTATGTTTTTAATGATTAAGGAACATTTTAGAAACATTTGCTGGCTTCATGCATTGGAACATAGATACATTTTACACAACAACAATTCTATAAATTCATCCAACATACTTACTTACATGTGAAAAATGGATTACCCAAATGACTCATTGCATTAGAATGTAACTTCCTATTTAAGCTTCCAGGAATGACCTACAGAGTTTGCAACTTAGTATTTCGCTGACAAAAAGAAATGTCATCCTCGTCATAACTAGTGGTCAACCTGAAGACGAAAGTGAACCATATTCTAATGAAACAAAACACTTCTGCAAAAATATTCTCTTGTGGTCTTGAGAGATGAAGTGTCTTTCCTGACAATATTGTGCAAGGAAATACTCTTCACCGCTTGTGTTGTGCAAGAGAGACAAGAAAACACATCACAGTTTTGTAAGAAAAAGGAACACCTAAAATCAAAAATAACTCAACACCCACTGGGGTATCCCACTGTCAATAGCTTCTTCTCTCCGGTCAATTTCGGATCAGAAGAGTGATGTAAAAAGTGGAAACGGATGTCTTCTGTGTTATCTGATGCTACATGTTAAATTCTAACATGATTTTGACACTCATTTGATAAGATTGAATCCATATCTGACTGTTTATCAGTGTTAACTTCAGATCGTTATGCATCAGCTCACTGAATGATCTGTGAGTCAACTTAATATTCATTATCTAATTCACCAAAGAGGAGATATCAGAAAATCCCCCACTACAAAAAGAAAATGAATGGATCTCCAACATGATTATTAGGGGCAGAACAAATGAGAAGTCTATGAGGTTTGTCCACTATGGGAATGAAGGACAGAAGTGAGTGGACAGGTTGTCTACATGTTATGAACTTATGTACCTCACATCAATTAAACAACTTAGAAGCTGATATTAGTGCCTGGCCTTTGTGACACTGTCAACAAAATACAACAGGTTAGACAGAATATCAGAGTACCTTAAACCTGTTTTCACTTAATAATTTGGCTACCTGGATGAGAATCCATTTACCATTAAAAAAAAACTAGAATACATCCTTATGAGTAGAGACAACAAATAGATAGAACAGACTTTAGAATAAATCTGAAATTATTTGTTGTTGATGAAGCTACATCTTCTTCTACTTCATTATCTAACCAGCTAATCCACAGAATTACCTGAAGTTACTGGTCTCTGTTATTTGCTGCTGGGCCACTTTTGTTCAGTGATTAAAAAAAAAAAAAAAACTTTCTATACAAAAAACCCCCAAAAAACAATACAATCTGTTGCAGCTGAACATGTTCTTCATGACAGTAATGAGACTAAATCAGAACATCAATGCTGCAGCTGCAGCAATGAGCTAAAAGATGAAAACTCAAAATATTCTTTAGAGAATGGTATTTATGTGTGGATTTGTTGAAACAAGAGACAGTGCATGTAATTTAATCTACTGTTTATATATAACCATTGTTAAGTGCAGTTTTAATATTTGTAACTGCATAAGCAAGTTAGATGCATTAACAGTGAGTATCTGTGACTGTCTGCCTACAACATTGAAACCATGAGGTATAGTTTTGATTTCAAGTATATAAAACAGAACATGTTAATAAGCTTATCCATATTAACATATTTATGTCCAGAGACCACTTCCTGTCTAGTGTGTGACTGGATTGAATTCAAATGAGGGGAAAAAAGTGCAAGACAGTCACAGTGTCTCATTTTGGATACTTCTGCAGTATATTTTCATGTAGTACTAGGTACACTATGTACAGTACATCGTGTACCTACTTGTGTAATAAATGCACTACAGTAGGTGCATTATGTACTGTATCTACTTATATAATGCATGTATTACACAGCCTTGTCTCAAACTGAAAAAGGACGCTGTAATTGGCTGCCCTGTTTACTCACTTGATTTCAATTAAATTTTGTATTAAAATGCATGGAAATAAACACCTTTACTTTTGTAGCTTGTGTATGGCCTGTTTCATTTAATGTGGAAATTACCATCAGCGCTGCCGACATCCAGTGTCACTCCTCATGTAGCTTGATAGGAACTAAGCCGATGCAAATGTTGGAATCACTATTTTCACTTATTTGTTGGTTCCTCTCCTTCCATGATATAATTATGATGGCAACCTCTTAAGGCCTATTTATGCTCACTTTACGTACATAAAGAGGTACGTTTCTTTCAAATGCTGTCAAACATTAATGCCTGTACACTTCCATGTGTCCATTGCGTTGGAATGAGTGTTTGTCAATCAATCCACCAGAGGGCACCACTCTTAATTAACATACTGGCTGAATACCATGAAGAAGAGAGAAGAGAGGAGAAGAGAGGAGAAGAAGTAGAAAGTCAACATTAACAAACATAGTGACCACAGAGGAGGTATTACTAATTTTGATATTGAGATGTGCTAGTGGTCATAAATATGTTATTAATTTTTCACTAACTCACACAGTCGCTCTTTGAAAAGTTCTTTCATTTCTGGAAATTATTCTCTTCAAATCTCAACACTGCCCCCGTGGTTCCCAGTGGTACTGCTCTGTATTCTCCATTTGGGTGCACATACACAAGTTCCCAGAGGACAAACACAACAAGTGGTGTCAGGCACAACAAATCCCGCCCCTCACACATATTATAGCTTATTTTGGCATCTATCCAGCTTATGTCATCATGTCTATGCATTTGCTGATGTCAGCATATCAATTACCTGTATATATGTGCCAAGTTTGGAGAAAACTGAAACAAAATTGATGTTTTTATAGACATTGGAAATGTCCCCTATTATAAGTAAATGGGAGAAAAAAAACATTTTAAAACAGCTTAAAAAATGTGAACTTTCACCTACTTTTCCCAAAATGTAACCACATCTATTCTGGGTCACTGGAATCTATAAACCCAACTTGGTATGACTTCAGCCAATAGTTTTGCTGCTAGAGTGTTAACAAACAAACCAAACCAAAAACAATACTCCTTGCCTCCTCTTCTGGGGGTGGGATAAATATGGAAGCAATGAATGCAGAGGATCGTCAGTATATATACATATACCTTTTTGACATAGAGTATTAATGGGCCTTAAGGGTGAGAAGTGTCTATTAGAGGCTGCATTAACCAAATACTTTGACAGTGACATTGACAACTGTTTTTTTTTTTTTTTAACTATGACAAATAAACCTGAAGGCACAAATTCACACCAACACTGTTAGTCATAGCCTACAGCTCCATTCAGGAGCAGTCAGTGGGCTGAACAGGTATAGACTATAATCACTGCAGGTCATGGAGCAACACCTCTGCTCTACATGGCAGCTGTCTCACTTGGTTAGTACCCATAGTGGCTAACTGTCACTTCACTGGGTAAGACACTGGGTAGACTATTCCTCTTTAAGTGTCATGTTTTCAGCATATGAAGGCATTCAATAGTGGCTGCTGCTATGCAGAGTGCATGAGATTTTTTTTTTTTTTTTAACCAGTTTCTGATCACTTCTCTGGAGAAATGCTGAAAACCAAAGACACGCTGGTAATTATTTTATCCAGTTTGGTAAAAGACTGCAGTGTTCAGAACAATATGAACAGAACCATGGGAAGGGAAATAACTTACAAATTAATAATCTATAAATTTATTTTGAATATTCACTAGACAAAATGGCCAAAGTCTAACAAAACCTCTGGGTGTGTGGTGTTCCTCACAAATGGTTTTGAGTGCATCATCCCTGTATTAAAAATACTAAAGTCACTCAATAAAACAAAAAATATCATGGAGGTAGCAGTAGACCAGTAACTAATGCGTTGTTTTTTTGATAATGAAGTCTGGTGGCACTCAAGAGCGCTTCAGGGATTCAGTTCCCTATTGGAAAGAGCTGTTTGACAGCTAAGTAACAGCAAAAGTACTTAAAATATACCACACACTTAAAATGACATTGTTTTTTTTAAGTGGGCTTTTTGCTGTATGGCTCTGCTTCAGTGCCTGTACCCCTGTTTCTGCAAATGGAACCTACTGAAGGTAAAGCACTGACAATGGATAAATACCTCATATAACCCACCAAAACTCCAAACTGACCTTTAAGTATGGAGGAATGCAAACTGTGACACAAAATGGTTTTACTGGGTCTGCAAAACAAATCAAAACAACAAAACAAAGCCAAAGAAAAGAGGAAACTACGACTTGTGGTGGGAAATGACGGCTTGCTGGGCGTTCATAAATGAAAAGTGGCAGATTTATGTGGAAGTATGAACATTCCAGGCACAAGGCTACCAATGTGCCCCCTTCTGACACCATAATGTGCACTTCTGAAGCATGGACACATAAATAACTCGAGTAAAGCTACATGTGGCAGTCGGTCAGGTTGATTTGAAGGCACAGAAGATACTCACAATATAGCAGGGCTCGCAGTAGGCCTTCTTCTCCACAGCGTAGAAAGGCTTTCCACGCAGCTTGGTGCTGCAGGTCATGCAGACGAAGCAGTCAACATGGAAGACCTGGTCCATGGCAGTGCAGCCGGTGCCTTCACCCACTACGTTCTCTCCACAGCTGGCACAGCGCCCTGGGGAGAGGAAGAAGAGGGAAAGATGAGCCCAGATGGACTGTATCCACAGATAGTTTGTCAGATAGCATTTATCAGTAAACCAACAGCCAAATACTGAATAAATCCACTCAATGAAAACACCGTACAGATCAAAACAAATTATCAAATCATGTACAGCATATTGTTATGTGTTCAGACAAAGTGTGACTGTATTTCAAAGCACTGGCAGACACATTGTTGATAGGAAACTGCTTGAAAAGTATCTTACAGAGCCGCAAATCTAGAAACAACACGTTTAGGACACAACATCAACATGCATCATGACAGGCTGCTTTTCAGCAACCATGTATACATGACATACCACCTGAAATGATGTGGATATATCCATCATAAGGAAAGCATATCTGTTACCATAGAACATTTTAAAAATCATTAGCATCCACCAACACCCCAATCTGTTGTCTTCTCTAATAAACCTAAACCTTGGCGTCCTCATCATCATGAGGCACGGATATTTTATCTGGGGTGGACCGTCAATTTATTTGTTTATTTATCGTGTCTCATTGTATTTTTATTTTAGTAATGTTTTTTATCTTTTATTATGTTTTATTGTATTTATTTTATTGTACAGCACTTTGGAAACCTCTGTTTGTTTAAATTTGTGCTCTATAAATAAATATGGATTGGATTGGATCATCATCTCGGTGAATGTGCCAAAGAAAGTGTGAAATTTTTGTACATTTTTATATTTTGAGGCCTGTAATAGAAATAGAAATAGAGCCATTGCAAAAATGCTGTGTTGTGCTGTGTTCTGAATTAGCCTGGGTATTTAGCATCACACCCCCTGAACCAAACATGATGTCTAATCTCAAGCTGGGCATTACGGGCAAAACATTAAATATCCTTTTCTATGTTATGGATGATTTATAATTGTAATGAATTGCTTTCTGGGTACATGAACTCAAGGCAAAGCTTGATACTAAAAGTTTAGTATCAAGCTTAATGTGCTTTGATAATAAAACAATGTGTCTCTCCATGTAAGACTGGAGAAAGAAGACAAAAATTCTTATAATATAACCAAATGCCTTGTTTAGGTTGTATAGAACAAAAATCTAGACCTCAAGTGACCATGATGTGCTTTAAAACTAAATAAAATGCCAAAGGAAGGAAAACAATCTTGGGATATTATGCAAATTCCTGGCTAAATCTAGCTCATGATTAGCTGGAATACTTTATTACAAAAAATATTTTTCTAATGAAGATCATGCTTGATGAAACTATTTTTTCCCCAGATTAATTTCCCAGATACACAACTTTCTTTACTTTCTTGAAATCCCCTTTTTGGAGTGCACACTCAAACTTGTAAATTGTTCAAATGAGTAGTTTATGAGTTTAGAGACATTGAAATCACAGTGAACCTCAGCTAGACTGTATTGTGTCAAGTCTCTTCAGTATTAAATATGACCTTAGCAACATAGCTAAAAAGAACTCGAACACAAAGATTTACTTCAAAAATATCTTCTTTTCCAAGGTAAATTGCTTCTTTTGTCCAGCAAATGAAAGCAAAGGTATTTAATTTATTGAAACTTACTTAGAAAAAAACGGACCAAATCGTCCACACTATTGTCCACTGGTGACAAAATATTTCACTACCCCTTTAAATGCTGCATGTCCTGATGTCAGAAGTTCCTAATCTTCATTTCTATTTCAAACACTGGATAAGGAAGGATTAAATACTATAATTATGCCGCATTAAAGACACTATACACATCACCAAAGTGTGACATGGACGACATCCTTTCAAAAAGTCAGGCTTTAAATGATAAAAAGAAAACTTCAGAAGTACAACTAAGTCTGTAAAAAAAAAAAAGGGCACGAGTGAACTGATATTATTGCGCCAGAAAGAGCCTGATTGCATATTGCGGGACATGGCATTTGGATATCTTTAATTGAGTTGGAGATATCTTTAATTGAGTTTAAGATGTCCTCGACTCAATGCAAGTTATCTTCAACCCAATTAATAACACTGTCAATTTAATTACTGGTATCTTACAATAATAGGGTTTAAAAAGATATCTGAGAATGTTTTATTTTTTACACATCTGAAGACAGATGCAATCTTTCAGAAGACGCATGATACAGTATATTTAATTAATTCAAGTTCAGTTCTATGGATCATTTTTGTTCTTTTTCATTTTTTGCTTCATCTACAGGCTGATTTGGTGATGATTGACACCATATGTTCTGAACAGAGGAGTTCAAGCGTGTTACAGACAGAGGCGAGACACTAACTGGGGGAGATAGACTATCTGATGCTTCCATTTTCACAGTTCCACTGACTGTTTTCATATCAAACATTCAAACAGAGTGTAAAGCCGAATCTGTCTCAGGTATCAGCACAACTTTTGGAAGTCATATGTTGTTGTTGAGATCAAATATCTGCATGACTGGAAGGCTTGCTAATGGTTTTCTAATCTAAGATAACTCATTATCTTATCTGTAGCCTGAATGGAAACTGGGAAAAGTTCCTCATAGAATGACTAGATCCACAACTTTTCCAGCAACATGACTAAATCCTTATTGCAATGCTAGTGCTTGTTATTCTATTATGGAGGTATTCATTATCCAATAACAGAGGGCACATTAACAACAAAGGACTGATAGATTTAAGAACTTTAAGAATTCTTACAACAGCAACATTTTGTACTCAACTGCTGTCAACCTGGCAACTTACACCACAGACAAGTTTTCATAAAGCTCGCTATCGGTTTCATCTGTTCCCACAGCTCTATCCACACCTCAATTATGGCTGCGTTACCTACTGTACAGGGAGGCAGATTAAACAAACTAGTGAAGGCACGTCTCGGGGGGACATGTGGGTGTCAGTGGAATCACAAGCAGGGTAATCACTTCAGAGAGCCAGAGGGAAAGAGAAAGGGAGAGAGAGTGAGTGAGAGACAGAGATGGAGCATGCAGAGCCTGTTAGTGGCTTCAGATCACAGGCCATCTTCAGTGAGTGGATGAGAATGCCAAACATGTCCCACAGGGCTCCCGCTTTAAATAGCAAGAAGGAAACCTCTCGGAAATCCTTTTCCTTTTGGCAGTCTGTGATCGCGAGGGCCCTCAGGAGCTATTTGTGAGCGACTGTGTGTACAGTATACACAATTTTACCCCACTACACACACATGTACTGTACATACACACACAGGCTCATAGACGGACGAATGAAAAAATGTGTTTGAACCAGACATGCCACACATGTAGACGAATGTACACAAACACAGACACACATATCATACATGCATACCCACAGACATGTCACACCAGGCTGTATGCATACATCAGCAGCCCACACATGAATACACACGATCATGTAACAAACCACAGCTTTTTACAGCCAGCCACGGAAACACTCTGTTCTATATGTTCTTGGTGTTCCCCCAAAATCTAAGCATTTGCGTCGATAAAATTAAATAGTCTGGATCATTAAATCAATTCAGATTAAACATTTACTGTTCTTACATAGTACACACTGTCATCTTTACTGTTTGAACTTTAAGTACCAGTTTTCTCCCATCATGCCATGCAGCATTTGGAGGAGATGATGAGTGGAGTGGAGACAGGGACGATGAAGTAAATTACATACATGACAGTAATTGAAATGTGAAGTGCAGAATGTTTTGATGTTATAATAGAGCTGCAAATGATTGTTGTCATTACCGATTAGCCACTGTAGTTTGTTTTAATTGTTCATGATAGTGTGTATCCTCTCGAAATTCCTTTTTTGCTCATAAATATGCACACACATGTGCACTGTATGTAAAAAATGTACATTACATATGTATATATTTTTTGCTACATTTTACATGTCACATATATAGACATATAGTGTATCTACATATACAAATGCACACATTGTTTTAATTATCACCCATTGTTTATACAATTATTGCAGATTTATTTTCTGATCATTAAGTGACTAATTACACATACAACAGAGTAATGTTTTCTTTCAGACGCTGGCATTTTTTTGCTTGCCTTGGCTCAATAAATCACAATTATTGTGGATTAATTTTCTATCTAATCACTGAAATTAATTATCCTAACACTAACACACTATCAACTCTGGCTTGTTTCTGCTTGAAAAGGTAAAGCCAGAATAATCACACAAAGTGTTTAAATGTTCAGCTTTTCAGAGAGCCTCTTACTTCTTTTTCTTCCACTTTTACTGTATGATAATAGAGAGAAGTGAGGATTGTTTTACAATGTTACACATCAATAATTTCACACGTCTGCGTTGGTAGTGTGCTTTTTCAATTTTGAGACACTACTTCAATTGACTTCTTGAATAATACAGGACAGCAATTGAACATGGTATTTACCCCTGTGGAGATGATCCCAAATACTTTCGAACTATTTCAGCTGGGCATAAAGGAATCATGAAAGGCCTCACCGCTCCCCAGCGTCCCTTTGCGCAGGGAATGGAACCAGAGTCTTAATATCAAAACTTCAAATAGTTCCTGTATAACCAATGCAATGGTGACGGGGCGGGAGGGGGAGTTCATTTACACTTTACTCACTTTCTTTCCTTTCATTCTTCAGCCCTCAGAAGTGTCTCTTCTCTGTTACATCGAAAGTCAAAAGAAGGACTGAAGAGAAAATCTTTTCTTCTTTTCTTTTTTTAAAGAAGCACATTCCCTGTGAGCTATAGAGGCTTAGAATGGTTAGACAATTTAATTGGATAAAAGGAAAAGATTAAAGAGGCCCTGACTCTGTTCCATAAATAATTGATTTCTAATGTATTTGTAGTGGCAGTGAGACGCTGTTGTTTGGGAATGGGGGATGTTGAGTGGCAGAACGCTTCAGATTTCCCTCAGTCTTTGCCTTCTTTGTTTTTTCACGCCGTGATATTGAAGCAGCATGAAAGGCAGAGAGGGAGCACACTTGCAGCTCAATTTGATCTTACATCGTCAGAAATCAAAGATGGTGCATGTAAAGAAGGATCGCAAGGAACTTTTTGGTGGGAGACCAAACTTTTCGCACTATGTTACTAAAGAATACAATTCTGCTGGTGCAACCCTTGCAAACCCCAAAGGCAAAGCCAGCAACTGTAGCTCGTATCCAAAACTAATAAAAGACCCACAAAATCCATTTTGGGACTTCAACAAAAGTTTTGTGCTTGGATTAAAATATCTTTTAGATATTTTGGTAAAAAACAAAACACATTCAACTATTGAATGTGATGTGTTTCATTATTAACAACACAACAACAGTAAGATGACAGCTAATACAAATGTTGCTCTAATACCCGGTCTTGCTCTACCAGAGTCTCTGTATAATTCAACAAGTTACATTTAAGGTTTTTACAGATATTTATTAATGCAATTTAAAGTCTACTGCACGTCCATATAAGCAAAAAAAGTTAAAAAAAAAAATCACTTCAGTATTTTCTTGGACAAGGGCTTTACATTTGTTATTTTCACCAGGTATGAGTACTAAATGATCTTGTGCAAGACCTTATTAAATTTACACTTCCTCATATTAAATAAAAGCACTGCTAACAGAAATGCCCATTACCTCTGACAGTTACTATTTTTTGATGATGAGATGACACATTATCTCACACTCAATGATAAATTCTGACATTAAGTGAACTCCTTACATGATATTTGTGTTGGAGTCTATGATGGGAGCTGGTCAGCCATTTGTAACATAATGATGGTTAGTGTTAGACAGTGCTGCAGATGTAGGGGGACAGAAAAGAGGCATTAAGGTATTCAGTAGAAAGACTCAATGCCATCTTTTAGCTGCTACCATGGATGTAGACAGCCAAGACAGTCAGGGAGGGTGCTGGTTTTATATGTTATGATGTATTCACACAATACAGAAAGTGACTATTACATACATGTTTTATAGTGGGACATTTTAAAGCCTTAAAATCCTTTCTCTTTTACATCTTTAAAGATTTTCTTTAGGATTTGTAGAAACCCTTTTTATTTTTTTTAGCAGTACACATATTACCCAAACCAAACTCAATGTTCTTTGTGGTACATTTTGAGACATGGGTCAAACAAAGGTACAAAATTGTGAAACTTCTTCACACTTAATTAAAACCATAAACAAAAGGTCAATGAGTTGTTAACGGCAGAAACGAACTCTGTCAAACACATTTGTAGTGCAACTGGCAGCTACTGAACAGCCAGAGGATGGGCTCGTGCGCCGTTTCATCTCTTTCCCTCTAGGTTAATCTACTTTGTTGCTTCAGATTGCCCTCTGAGCAGCCTGACAATGCTGTGGCCTTCGGTTGCCTTAGGATGACAAGAGAAATAGCTGTCATCGCTGCATTTCAATCTCTGAATGCCTCTTTCCTAAGCCCTGCCTTTAATCTCATTCCCAATGTCAGCAAATAGCAATCTGCAGAACTGCTCCGGCGATAGTGGAGGATGGCGGATAGGCGAGCCTGTGCCACTAAGCATTACAGCTCAGCCTGTCAGGGCCCGCGGCAGCAGAGCGAGGGGGACTGAGTGTAGGTTACATGTTTTAGAAGCAGGTTGGCAGGAGTGACATGGAGGGGTGCCAGGGAGTGAGCAGAGCTGGCGAATGGGGTGAAAGGGAGAGAGACAGAGGAAAGGGAGGGAACAGGTGAGTGTGTGGGCAGGGCGTGTGTTCAGAGATGAATATGTTTATGTGCTGTTTATCTGTGCGCACCCGTGTGCTTGTAAGTATGTCTGCATTTGCGTGCATGAGCATTGAGGATGTCTACTCATTCCTGAGGTCAAACGCTCACTCACAAATGAAATCTAGCAACGTGAGTGCCCGGAAGCCTCAGCTGGGCTCGCACGGCAGCTGATCTTGCAAGCCTCAGTGGAGCTGTCTCAACGAGGCAGGATAGCAAACGCCGAGCCTGGGAGCGAGGATGGAAAGGGGAAGGGAGGAGGGCAGAGGGGGGGGTTAGGAGAGGAAAGGAGGTGGTGGTGATGGAGGAGTGGGGAGGGGGTGGTCACCTCACGTGAACTACTGCCAAAAAGCAGGCTTCTGTCGCCAGGAAGAGAAGCACCACACAGGCACAGTGCATTAGCTGAGAAACTAGAAAGCAGCGTTGCGAGGTCAGCTGCAGTGCTGGGATAAGATAATGAGGGGAAAGAAAATAGGACCTGCACACTATAAACCTACTTTGTGTTTTGTAAACCTGCCTGCTCCTGCTTAAAATAGAAACAACTTTATTTACTTAAGTTGTGAAAACAGCATGTGACCAATTAAACCAAAGACTGTCATAGAAGGGGAAAAAATGAAGTCATTAATAAAAGAACAGACAAATATGAAACTACACTAATAGAAATATATAAATGTTATAAATGTTTAATTTCATAATCAAAGCATTTTAAACTGCTAGATTTGGAAAAAGGACAGAGCAGCCTTGCACTGACATACATACTGTATGTGTTCTAAAAGGCAGCTATGATGGATCATCCGTGGGTATTGTGTTGTATAATCTAGTCTTTTCAGTCGTACATTATAATCCACTGTAGGTGGTACGGTGATGCATGGGCTTTAGACGAGTTGCCATGTCACCAGACTGCCTCATATGATGTCCCCCACCCCTCACCCCCGCCCCCTGCCTCTGGGTGGTCGGTGACCTCCTTCCAGCAGCATTATATGCTCGTGTCTCATAGTGACTCCTGCCACAATCATATGCACAAAATACAGCTCGACAGTACGGCAGAGCACAGAGTGAACTGTTAAGGCTGTGATTGGAGGAAATCCTGAGAAAGTGGAAGAGGAACCAGAGTCTGCAGGCTCTAAGGCCTGGGAAGAGATTACACTGTTTAGATGTAGTCAGGGTCAACATAAAATTAACTGCAGTCTAATGCAGGTTATCCTTGCTGTGTTTCCATTAACTGATTTTTAGGCACACTTTAAAGCAGGGGTGTCAAACATATGGCCTGTGGGCCAAAACTGGCCTGCCAAAGGTTACAATCTGGCCGAGGGATGAATTTGCAATAATTATATTGATGACATAGATGGTTAAGGGTGTCAGAGTCATTTTAGTTCCAAATTCCAAACTCCAAAATTTTAACAATATTATGCCAATTACTAAATGTGTTGTACCTTTGTAGATCCACTGTGATCTTTAATGCATATGTATAAATGATAAGCTGATGCATAATACTGCTAAAATTGCACTTATTTTTCTTAAGAAATTTCAGGTTGTTCAGGTTATTCACTTTTTTTTGTGAAAGTATTGTTTGCAATTCTTAACATTTACATAATTTAACTTAACTTTTTTACACTAAAATAAAGAAATACATTTGGAGTTCTCTTTATTTATTGGCTATTATACTAATATTTTACTGGTTCAGCCCGCTTGAAATCAAATTGAGATGTATATGGCTCCTGAACTAAAACCAGTTTGATACCCCTACATTAGAAAAGGCAACATTAAAAAATGTCCTCAAACTACTTGATATGCTTTTAGTCCTTTTCACAAAAGATTATGCACATAATAAGAGATGGAAATACCTTTACAGAATAAGCGCTCACAGTGAACAATTAACTCAAACACATCTTTCCGTATATTTCCATAAATCACAAAAACATGGTTGACAGTAGTAACCATTGACATACATGTATAAATACATGTCACATTGGTTTGTTCAGCTCATTGCTGTGATTCATCAACAGTTCCACCATAATAGACTTGTCAAGACTGACCATTAAACAGTAGAACTTGTCAATGAACAATGTTTACTTTACTTTTTTTCACACCACAGAATTAACAATGACACGCAGAAATTAATGAAAAAAATGTAAACATTATAGTACCTTTGATCAAGTTCAGATTCCAAGTTCAACTCAGTCTGAAGTAGTCAATGGTAGTAATGCTCATAAACAATTCAGTTACCAATGTGGTGTCATCCATGAAATACCAAAACCGCCGAGTATATTCAGCCTGAAAGAAATGACGTAAATGTACATAATGTATCTTTTACTTTATGTGACAAAAGCTTCAAATTTGTTTGATCATACTGAACAACAAAGATTTTTCTCTTAAGAGAAAAACATATTTAACTCAAATCAAGTTTGCAGATTCCAAATTTGGAATCAAAATTTCTCTTCTTAATCCACTTGGTTGGTTACAGGGATGCTATAATTTATCCTAGCTACTAGGGATGTCATGAGAACCGATACTCATGATACCATTCGATACTATGATGAAAAAAAAACCCAGTTGATACCCATTTTTTAAAAGAAACTGATGCCTGCGTAAGAAGTGGTTCCATTGGTAGGCTACTACTCTTCTGGAATTGATAGGGACAGTACACATGCAACAGGTACAAGTACACATGCAACAGGTACAGCAACTCCTGAAAAAATGGCAACAGCTGCAGCCAATGCTCTGCCTCGTTTAATGGACAAAAAAGAGGCTAAAAGTGCGTGTGTGGAAGTGTTTCACATTTCAGGTAGACAACCATGATGTGGTTATTGACATGTATAAGCCGCTGTGTAAGCGCTGCCACCGCGGAATTCAAATGGGGGGGTACCAAGGACCTCCAGAGTTCCGTTATTCAGTATTAAACATTTGACATGTGATATCATAAGGGCTCAACGTTGGCACTGATCCAATGGCCCGACACAGTTTTTACAGCCTGATCACCACCAATATGAAAATGGTCACAAACAGGTGGACCACAGTCCGGGTCCGGACGTAGAAGCTGTCCCATACGGACCCAACCTACAGGAAACTGTGACTGACAGTGCAGACAGATGAGAGAGTTAGAAGCAATAGCAATATTCATTTATATGCAAATACTTAAAGTATTTTTTGTTCAAGTTTATGAGTTCTTGTGTTTTGTTTTGGTTTTTTTTTTAACTGTGGTATCGACTTTGGTATCGAGAATCATGTGATTTTAGTGGTATCCGTATCAACTACTGAATTTTTGGTATTGTGACATCCCTACTAGCTACCATCGAGCGACGGTCACTAGTTCATCACAGGGCTGACATATACACACAAACAACCATTCACACTCATATTCACATCTCTGGGTGATTTATATTGACCAATTAACATATTAAGTGCATGTTTTTAGACAGAGGGAGGAAGTTGGAGTACCCAAAGAAAACCTACACAGACACGAGGAGAATATGAAAACTTCACAGAGAAAGGCCCATAATTTACATAATAGTAGCTTCTGACAGCAGTGTTTTAGTTTTATAAATTCAAAGTGAACTAAATTCTGATTGTTTCAATATCTGAAAGAAAAATGTGGTGCAGTCCGAAGTGATGCAAAAATGAAAGTTAGTTTTCATTGGACCCCTACTATTGAGTTTCACTTTGAGCTCATTCTCAGTCTAAAATATTGTGAAATACTGGAGGTCAAGTCTTTTTTTTATGCTAACTCAGCATCAGCCTGCTCATCGGCATCTGTTTGTGATTTCTACTTTCTGCTCACGTAATCGTATGCACAGCACATGCTAAAGTGTCTAAACAATAACTGATTGGTCATAATCTCTTTATTATGGGTGTGGAGAATCAGTAGGCTGCACACAAACCAAATAACAAGTTGTCATATTCGCATCTGCATGTGGCACATTTAATTAAATCACAGTCTTGTGGTTATATAATAGCCAAGGCTGACACTGATTGCATTTTGATTAATCGTGCATCATAATCAAGCGTTGGTTTGAATATCATTATGTGTATATGAAGTAGTGCAGGCCTGTGATTTAGTGTACTTTAATAATGTTGTAAATGCACTTTTTGTTCTATTTCAGCATTTTGGTTTTAAGAAATTAGCTTATTGATGAACATCATTCAGTATATAGGGTTCACAAAATGGAATATGTCACTGCTCAGCACCTGCACATATTCATGATTTGTTTTGAGGTTTTCTTCTGCCTTCGTGCCAAGTGAATGTAACATTAAATGTAAACCTTGATTCACTAAATGGAAACAGTTATCAGTACTGGGAGAGGTGGTTGGCCAAAGGCATTTGGAGATTGTGGAGGTGGTGTGTGGTGTGTGAAGTGGGTTCAGGGCTGGTGAAGGGAGGGAGGGGGTGTCTTTCAAGGCAGCAGAAAGGTTTTACTCTGACATATATCCCACTTGTTATGACATGTAGAGGCACATCTAAAAGCAAACTCCTAAGAGGTTGCTGAGGGCGACCTCAGTAATATGCAAATGAATTCCACTAGAGTATCTTAGACAATGCACAAAGCTGTCTAAAATGGAAGCCTATTAATACATTAAGTTGGGTTGCTTGAGTGTGCTGTGAAAAAACAGCAGCAGCTCTATGTGAACCTAAAGTTTTTTCTGACCCAATTACCTTAACTGATCTGTTCTGACTCCTCTGGCCTGTACTGTTACTGGAGCTACACTGCCATTTTGTATCTCTTCCAAGATTCCTCATACACATTTCATGTGAGGTGTCTTATAAATTATGAGGGCTCTTCCAGCTGACATTATGAGGAAAAATGGCAAAGGCTGCCTTTTCTTTTCTAGCTCTTATCATAAAACAAAGGCTAGCTCAAACCAGGAGCAGTGGCTTTTCCCAGCAGCTCTGAGTACAGTAAGCCCATATGAATATTTCTGCTAATTTCCATTGACTGATAATAACATTACAAAAACATTTATGCCGCTGCTCAAAAATCTCTCTGGAAAATCACTCAGTATAAATATTGATTGGATATTAAAATTTCACATCTTTCATAATTCTATACAGCAGAATACTGAACATCTGGGAGCACATGAAGGAATCCTCAACTTGTCATTTTGATATTAAGGAAAAAAGTAGGAAAAAAGATTCTCTGCGGCAGAATGCACTACACTGTGTAAGTATCATCATCACTAATTGTGAATAATGCAAAGCATCTCATCCTTTCAATTATTCAGCTTTATGTCCTGGTTTTGCTTGACAGAAATGTAGTGATGACAAAATATTATAAGTTCCTCTCATGCACAAATGCCAAGGCATCTGTACTGCGAGCTGAGTAGCTGTGTCTTATTAGATTTCCCCAAACACAGTACACCTACGCACAACCTAAGTGGATTAAATATGACGGATGATGACATTTGGAGAAAAGGCTCTTTCAGATTACTCAAATCTAATCTGGAACTCTAAATCAGGACTAATCAGTTGCTTTTCAAAGAAGCTTCAATCACAGGGAGAATTTCTGGCTTGTAAAGTGGGTTTCTGCGAGAAAAGCCGCTCTTTCATAGTGTATAATTTTCAGGTTTTTACAGTTTGAATAGCGTCAGAACAGCTGCGTGCCACAGAGAAGTCACTGAAGGCCTGACCTGTGTTACTGTCGATGCTTCAGAAAATGGACTGCACAGAGCATAATGATGTTGTGTAATTTAGAATCCCCAGACTGCAGTCCATTGAGCCCTAATAGAAAGTTTCCTCTGACATCACAGAGCCAGAGTGTAACATTAATTCAATTCAATTAACCCCCTCTGGACCAATGGAAACCCACTATAGATGTTTTAGATTAGAAGCTCATCAAAGACATTATAGTGACACCAATAAAACAATGATCCCATCCAGTACGGTACTAGAGATCGCAGCCACACTTTGATTAATCTTATTAATTACTAGCCTTAGGGTTTCCACAACTCTCAGACCTCTTTCCCTGTACTCTGAAAAAAATAAGTCTGAGAGCATGCAAATGAAGTTAAACAGTCAAGTTTGTATCTTCACTTGAATATGTCTACTTTTGTATTTATTTAAAAGACATCCTTAACCAGATGTACTTTTGTACAACCTACACAAAAAACAACGATCTTGTTATATTAACACTGTTTTACTTGTTGCAAAGATGGAGTAGTTGCAGGAGTTCAGAATAATTTCACCATTGTTTTTCCCCACTTTTTGTTTTTTATGACCATAATATTACTGAAAATGTAACGTGAAGCTTCTGCACAGATACACTGGCTTCATCCCACCATCCAAACACATGCACCTTAATGACCAATTGATCTAAATTACCCATAAGTGTTAATGTGAGAGTACCCCTGCAACCCTCAAGGAAAATGAATGATTGAATGAATGAATACCAAAAACAGAACCATCAGAGTCTCCTGTACCAACAGATACCAAACCATACCAGCAGTGAGCAGCTCACACACATTTTTATAAATTTTCCATATTTTATTTGCAAACACATAGAAAACATAGGCCCGGATCTATTAAGATCCCAATTTGTGTGTACTAATTTGCGAGTGCAATCTGTGTCTGATGTTGTGAATTAGAAAAAAACAAACTGATAAGCAATATTACCGGCCGCCCCACCGACAGCTACGGCTGTCTGATGAAGTGGGGGAAATGAATGTTGAGTTTTCATGATGATGACGGCTGCATTCAAAGTTAATGCAGTCCAACCTGGTGTGTTTGGGGCTGACAAAATGAATGTGTGAAACACCACAAACAATAAACAAATATGGATTAAAAGCACCACAAGGATAGGCGATATGTTTTAATGAGTGTTTTCTCATTCATTCTAAAAATGTTCACACTAAGGTAAAAAATGTGTTCTCTGCATCCTGTTTCATGGTTTCGATGTCTCCATCTTGTGACAATAACCACAGCCATGTGTGCGCAATTACGCATACAAATCGTTTTCACCTCCCTTTGAGATGTGTTCAATATAGATGCAATTTCTATGAGCAAAATTACTTTCAGGTTTGATAAATCACTTTGCGTGTGCTAAATTAAGCACATGCACAGTTGCATAAAAATGCCTCATACTGCATATTAATTGCGGCAAACATACTAACTGGATGCAGACGCGCTATTTTGCACCTTTGAAAGATGCAACCCTTAGTGTGCACTGCTGGTAAATCAGTTTGTACATTTTTTTGCACGTGCAAACTCACCGCATATGCAAAAAAATGTACAAACTGTTTTGATACACGCAAACCTTTAGTAGATCCAGCCCATAGTCACTAAAGTTGCTAAAAAGCAAATTCACTTTAAAATGACTCAAAAACATAATTAATATTATGATGGAAACGCAACTTAAAAATGACACAAACACATAGGAAAACACAGCAGTCAATTTAAAACATACAAATAATAGAAAAATAAAATAAAAAGCAACCTAAAGAAAAAAACTAAATAAAACTGTCGTGTGCCTTTAAAATTATGCTGGCAAATATAAGAAATAATCAGTTGGTGGTTAAAAAGGAAGCAAATGTAATTTCAAAACAACATGTGTAGGTTCATATAAACAAAGAAGATACTACTTAAAATATATAAAAAAGGAGGAACAGAATGTTAAAATGAAGTTTGTTTTTATATTTACAATATTCAGTAGTCTATATAAAGAATATCCTTGCTTGATATATGTATCAATCTGATGCAAGTCCTTTTCAAGCAGAATTGTTTCTATCAGTATATATCATATTTAATCATAAAAGATGAGGGGAGGCTTGGGGGTTGTCAGGTTTCTTTGTAATTACAAAAAGGCCTCTAGCTCGGGGACTGACTATCCCACAGAAAAGACTGTTGGCCTCCAGTAGATTTAACTGTGGTGACTATATGTACATTATTCAGCGGGGGAGGCATCAGACTCAGTGGACTTGCAGAGCAGCATGTGCCTGCGCTTGAACTCTCTTCCTAATGAGTCCCTGCAGTCACCTCAGTCGTAGACGGGCGCCCTCGTCCTCTCTCAGTTAATTCAGCTGTCGCCTTGTTTAACCACAAGATGACCCTCCCCACCCCTCTGCTACAACAGCCACTCGCTGTCAGCTGGGGACGCACACGCTATCCTTAACTTGTTCTAGCTACCTCAGCTCACATTTGACCCATTTATCAACTTGCATGTCCTTGTTTTACCAGCCTTCAGCCAGCAAGTCTGAGAGTTAGCAAATACATGCAAACACAAGTGCATGCATGGTATAGAGTGCGCATGCCGGGCCTGGCGTCATATGCACATGCACCTAAAATTAGGCCAACAAGGCTTTGAGGGCCATTCCTCTGTAAAACGACTACACTTTGCTTAAGCCAGCAGATCCATTTGACCTATGTCTAATGTGAACCAATTAAGGTCTTTACAGCAGTGAGCACCAACGTGAAGCTGAATATCCCTTAATACCAGTTAAATACATGTCCCTGTAGCTATAATACACCTACACATGCTATCGTGGTGTGCTGGGTGATTATGCGCTGATATAAAGCTCGTTGGAGAGTCCCATTGAATGTATTGAGAGGTATCTAATGGGCATGGGAACTAATTCCAGGGCAAAGGGGATTAAAGGCTAAAGAAGAGAGAGCAACAGAAGGATGGCATTCGCTGGCAGCAGAGGGTACAGAGGGCGGAAGAATAGAAATGAAATATAAATGCATAGAATCATCATCTTCTGAATGTTATTCTGCAAAATAAATAAATAAAGTATTAAAATAGGTATTTTCTTAAATGCTGCAATTTCTATGAAGTAGGATCTCTGATGAACCAGTATTGCAAATAGCTAAAACTGGGTCCAAAAAGCTACACATATGCTGGACACAAAGCAACACTGACCTAACGAAACTGTAAAAAAAGTTGTTTTTTTTTTTTTTAAAGGATATTTTACATGTTTTGCAGTTTTGCAAATTATACACAAAAAATGGAGTTGCTATATTAGCTACATAAAAGGAGTACATGGATATTAAGTAACTGATTGTGTGTTTTGTTTGCAGTTTGTTCAGCAAACATATTATATGTATACCAAAAAATACAAAACTTAGCAATAAATTTGGCTGTGATTGAGCTCATAACCTTTAGCATGAAATATAATTGATAAAGTAATTGATTGATAAACTAATTGATTTGCTGCAACTTTAGGTAATTCAAAAGATGGGAGTAGGAGAAGCATAAATAAGTCTCAGGCTTCAGCTTCTTCCTTTTTTGGTTACCAATTGTGTAAACTGTATGTCCTTCATATGTATGTGTTTTGTACATAACCAAAATTAAAAAAAAAATTAAGTAATTCATTCAATTGAAATAAGTGGGGAAGAACATAAAAGAAGTGTTAAAACCCTTACCTCCCGTGTTTTTTAAGGGTGTCTTTTTAAAACGTCATTACAGAGCCACTATCTGGTTCATTTGCATCAGTTTTAATATTGTGGCTGTAAACCATATGCTGCATACTGTATAGAAAGCTTGTACATACAGTGTGTTGCCAAATCAATCTATGCCTTTTAAAGCTGGTTAAATCTCTCTAAAGGTGCATTCACATCAAATTTTGTAGACTTAATTTGTAACTCTTGCTTGTATGTCAAGAATGTCAGGACATTTAGAGATCATCTGCCACTTTCAAGATTGTGTGCAAGATTGATTGTCCACTATATTTGTCATTTTATGCTGAAAAACTTTTTGGCTTAATTTGCAATTTTATAATAAAACTTTATGCAAGGAAAAGGGCATGATATTTATCAATAGACCCATCTAAGTGTCACATAGAAGAAATCATTAAAATTGGTCTTGCACAGATAATAAGTTATTCAAATAAGTTATCTATCATCTCCTCATGGTTGAAACGTTGCAGTATTCTCTTGAGAACATTTTTGGCCTAAAATGACAGTTTAGTCTCCACAGCCAGTTTCACTAACATAATAATAATAATAATAATAATAATAATAATAATAATAATAATATAATAGAGGAATACAAACTGATGAACAATATCCCAGCGGTCGAAGTACAGTGTTGGTACTTCGACCACTAAATATCAAGTGTTTCAGAGGAAAATATGAAAGAATCACTGGAAGAAAATACTGCCGGACAATCAAACAAGACACAGAGTTTTATCAAAAACAGGGTGTTTCATCTGTTCAAAGCCTGTATCTCTCATTCTCATTATGCCCTGAGTACGAGTGGTTTCTTATCGTTTGATCATGCTGATATAGTTTGGAGACTACCTTGAGGACTGTTCTTCATACTGGTACTGTAGATATGCTGCTGGTGTTTATACCATGGAAATCAATGGTTAAGGAATAAAAAGAAGACGAGCTTAGGCTCTGCCTGTTATCATACACACCTGCACTGTGCTAACACAGCCTCCAGCCATTTTCCAAAAACATTTTTCTCATGATACTGAGCTAATTTTGTGAGTTACTGGGTGGGCTCATCTAGGAAACCTTATGCCATGTTTAGTCAACTATCCCATTATCCTACATCATTCAGGTGTTGTTAGAGTAAAATATTACAGGAGTGATAGTTCTTAATTTTTAGAGAAGTCTTTTTGTTTCTCTTGCATAAACATTAAATCCCACCTTTCAAAATAACAACTATACAAACTGTCAAACTAACAACATTTCCAGTGAGATGAGACTTCCAACGCTAATGTTTATAGAACTGCTTTAGCAATGTTTGATAGGAATGCTTTGGTGTGTGTGTGTGTGTGTGTGTGTGTGTGTGTGTGTTTGTGTGTGTGCGTGTGTGTGTGTGTGTGTGTGTGTGCAC
>JAPQRP010000020.1:23118783-23133227 GCA_037367295.1 Apogon hyalosoma
GTGTGCGTGTGTGTGTGTGTGTGTGTGTGCGTGTGTGTGTAGGTGTGCGTGTGCGTGTGTATGTGTGTGTGTGTGTGTGTGTTTGTACAGACAGAAGTTAGTTTCTAAAGTGTCTAAAATAGTTAGGAAAATTAAACTTTTCTTTAGCTGCAAATTGAACCATTTTATTTTACTGAGATTTTTTTCACATTAAAACTGAAACAAAAAGCTATTTCTTAGTAGCAGGAATTTTTGAGCCAAATGCAACATATTTTTGTGTAAATTAAAAGTAGAATCATTACCAACCAGTGAAGTTCCAGTTCATATTCATGTCTGTCCACATGTACACTACATATTAATACATACATTTTAAATATATCATCATGTATTGTTTAAGTGTGATACATAGGGGTGTGACAATACACTCAGCTTACGAGACGATACATGAAATTGGGTTCACGAGAACGAGATGAGACAGTATTTCACATTACTTTTAAGAAAACTAAAATGACAAAATACATGACTGGACAAACAGACTTTTTTATTTAACAGAGTTACAAAACAATGTAGGTGCATTGTGAAATGTTTTATAACTTGCATCCATGCATGACCTAAGCATGAGTTTTTAACTGCAGAACTTCTTTCCACAAATAAAATTAAATATTTCTTTTTAAAGTGCAAACAATATGTGCAAAATTATAAAGTGGCCTCATATCAGCTGCAATGAAAACAGCGATGTCTCTCGTTATTGCCGTGGCTCTGGTGCTAGACCATGGGAAGTTTAGGTGCAAAGGCATCTGTCGGTGTTGCCTGGCCTTTAGCCACTTTAATCAGAGGTGCAGTGGACTTTAGAAACGGGCTGTGGTGGTTCTGTATGTGTCTTTAAGTAGTGCTCCTGTTAGCCACGGTGTACTGTACTATTTTCAAACAGTGCCTTCATATTGTCCATGTCTTGTCTGTCAATCAGTTGCCGTTTATTATTTCCAGGCACATCTGCAGAGTGAAACTGTGAGGTATGCATGGACCGCACAGGGGGGTCCATGTAAGTACCATGACATACCTCACCTACCTCCTACCTAGAAGTTTGGATAACTCACAGTCTGATTGGCTTCTGCCCTGTGCCTGCAAGACAGCTTTTCACTTAAACGATAAATATTGTCACAATTTAATCTTGCGCACACACTAGTGATACATGCTGTTTTCACTTAGAAACTATTTTAAGAGCCAAGTATGGCATAGTATAATGGCCAGAAATGTTAATATTACAAGTAAAAAAATGTTTTCACTTCACTTAATGCACATTTGAGCAATGCTTTGGCATAATTAGTGTAGGAATTCTTACTCAAATGCCAGAAAATTCACAGTAGTTCATCCTCAAATCCACATTTGTCCCATGAAAGACATTCTGTCAAGGAGTTTGTGAAAAATCTTAACTGACCTAAAGAAAAATCTTAAAACTTATAAGTAAAAGTTTGAATAGAGAGTAAACATTCAAAACAAATGTTCTCTACATTTTGTAAAGACTACAAAAAGTGAGACAAGCCCCTTTTACAGAGACAGATACTACATTACCATTAATACTGCTCCTTAAAATAAATAAATAAATAAATAACAAAACCATACTTCATTATCCTCATAGGGAAATTCAGTGTCTGCATTTAACCCACACAGCACATAGCATTACTATTACACCTGCTCTGCCTCTTTACACTGACCCCAAACAAAGCTATTATAATGCTGCTCCATGTGTGATTTTTGATAGAATCAACACTGTCTACATCTTTAAAAACATAAAAACAAAAGAAAACTATGGTGGATGGAGGATTTTGTCCTCATCTCTGAGTTCCCAGGCCTCAGTGTCTCCACAATTCACTGATATATTTAACAGTAGTGTCTCGGTTAATGTACTTAACTGATATTTTTTCCCTCTCATGTAGAATAAAGGTGCAGTATTATCACCTTAAAAAAGCTGTGCTGAATGGGCTTCTCTTACCAAAGTATTCTTCAGAAGGAGGGTTGTCCATATCAAACAGCATCTTCTTGGTCAGGCGCTCCAGCTCGTCTTCAGGGTGGGCCATTGAAGCACTGCCCTGGAAACCAAAAAGACACACATCTGAACAATCCTGCGCATTGATTTTCACCTCATTGATGAACCTCACCTGCGGTCTGTGTACAGTATAAATGCTACTTATGTTGGAAAATGTGTTGCTCAACAAGCTACGTCCAGCTTTGACCTGAAATCCGACTTCAATAAATCAGGATGAAGCGCTGTCTCAAGGTCAAACAAACCTCTCCAAGTGTAATTAACATGCAGCGGATGGTCTTCGGTCTGCTTTTCCCTTCTGAGATACCTGACCCTGGATCAGACCCCAGTGGTGCGCAACCCAGAAGGTTAGGCATATCCTTCTGTGGAATACAAGTATGTGGAAAAAAAATCTGTGACCCTGACTAATCCTTGTATTTGGAAAATCACGATAACAGAAAAAGGAGAGACAAACATTAGAAGAAATATTTTTCCATCTGGTTTTTAAAGATGGGTCAACAGATAGTTTTGTAGTCATACTCTGAGCACAAAAGACTTTAGGTGTGAGGTGCTTTAAGGGCCTCTCTTATATCTATAAGAGATTTGAAAAAGGATGACATAACTCTCTGAAGATGTCACTTCCTTCCTTTCCTTGTGAGCCTGCCCTCCGTCTTATCATGCAGTCTCTGACATCTGCCTGCTGTGCATCTGTATGGGCCTGATGTGCTGTGCTTGACATTTTCTGCCAATCATTCGCAGAGCGGGAGAATATAGCTCCCACCTCCGCGTTTCCCTTCCCCCTTTCTCCGTCCCGGCTCAAGGCACAATCCCCATCACAGGTGTATGTGTGTCCTTTGCACAGACCCCCGGAGGCCTGAACTTGACTCTTTTTCATGCCGCGTGGCCAAGCTTTTTCAGAGTCGGTGACACTCTGCTGACCTTCCCTAGATCTGGGGGCGTCTGGATCTTTACAGTAGATTTGATTTTCAATATTGTAACACAGGCCACAGATCTGAGCTGACCTTTGCGTGGCTCCTAATTGTGACATTTGGGAGCTGGTTGAATGCTAGTGACTGGTCTGATTTTGTACTAATTTATCCGTGGTTTACTGTGTCACATATAGGAATCAGATTTATCAATAGCAGACTGAGGGTTTTTGTATTCAGAATGAAAGCATAATTACAGATCCTGTCAAACAACTCTACGGGTAGTATTGATGACTAAATTTGTATGCACTTATTTTTCATTAATTTTATTCATTGTATGTGTCAGTCAGTGTTTCAATGGCAGAAATTTAACACTGCGTTTATGGCCGCGACGTAAATGCGCAGCAGATTTGATATGAACAGCCCGCTATGAGAACATGCAATGCTTTACTGAGTTTATTTCTAGTGACAGTGAGAAACGCTGAGCTGTGCGTACTGTCCACAATGTATCAAGGAGCGTCTAGAACTTTATGATGCATGACTTTTGCTTCGGTGCAGCCCAGGCTCAGGATGCAGCAGTCTGATAATGGAAGCCCAAACAGTAGGCCTCATTAACTCTGAGGGATCGGCACATTCGACGTGCAAATCTTTCTGCCATGCCAGAGCGCTCTCTAGAGAGCAGCTGGGCCTGAGCTCCTGGATTCCTTGGCACATCCTCAGCCACTCAACCATAACAGCAAGATCACATCATGGAGGATTAAGGAGAGATGAAAGGAACATTCCTCGGTGGTTGGATATCCGCCTATTGTCACCTCAAATTACATGACTTTTTTTTTTTTTTTAATAACACACAATGGTCAGTGGATGTATAGGTAAAGGAAGCTCAATTCCAATGCAACTTCCACAAAAAGAAAGGATTATAAGTCTATGCACCTCAAAGAAACACTGCCGTCGTCAACATTCTGCTCATTATGCCTGTGTTGTTAGTTTGAGACAGTGAAGAGGATGATTTAACACTGTTAATCTTGCCTCCACATCAAAAGCACATTGGAGAGGGAACGAAATGCTGCTATTACCAGAAACAGACTTTTGAGTTTAAGCTTCATTTATACCTTATCCACTCTTTGACACCCTGCAGCAATGCACTGCCAGAGAGTTTAAAGCACCTTGTTAGGGAGTCTTTTGTGACAGCACAGAATAATTTTTCACTTGAATAAGAGAAAGAAATTGCTTCCCTGCATGCTTTATGATTGCTTCGCAGTTCCTGTTCAGCTTTTCAGAAGCAACAATAGAAACTATAGAGCAGCTATATGTGCTGTAGACGTGATTTTTCAGTTATGTCTGGCTCAATTCCGTAAATTGTTTGCCTATGCCCTCAGGATACTATGTAGCAGTTTCATTGAAGTTAGCGCTTAAATTCAGTGGTGACTGGGTTAACAGCTGTTCCTATTTTCAACTCTTTCCTTATAGTTTCAGGTCATGTGCCATGTGCTTCTTGATGGCAAAAAGACTAACAGTTGTAGTAACTGTCACGGATCCTGATGCACCATCAAACGCCACCTGCCAGATAAACTATTTTCAGACTGGTGATGAATGCTAGCACGCTAAAAATCAAAACAAGAAAAACATGTTTCAGTGACCACTGTAGGGCACTATCTGATACAGTGAAAAGTGAACCACAGCAGAGTCTGGGAGCTGATCACTGCCCAGGCTGCCATGTCTATGTATAAAGCTGTGTGCTACACCACCCACTGTGGAATTGGCATTGTGTCAGAGCTGATTAAGTGAGGAATGAAGGGTGGTGGGCTGAGCCGGCTCAGTACGGAGTCTCACCTGATGCCCTGACAGCATCAGTCCTGCTAGGTAACCGACCTCAGGCTATGTCTCTCTTGCTCTGACTGTACTGATAGAGAGTGAATGGGAAAGACAAGTGTTCTCAGAGCATCTTGGCTACAACTTTGAGAGGGAACAAAGAGGTGCAACAAACTACTACTACACCTGCATGGCTGCAACAATCGATTAATCAATGAGTTCATCAAAAACAATCACCAACTGTTTTGGAAGTATCTGAAGAAGAATATGGCTCCTCAGATATGACAGTGCGATACTTTTGATTCTATTCCCTGATATTTAATCAGTGCAGATGTCATGTTTATGGATGACGTAATGTATGACAATTTTATTCACATTGTGTTTAACATAATTAGCATTATGTTATTGAATTCTAGCAAAGTAGGCACAACTGACATTATACACTGATGTTAGCCAAGGGGATATGACACCATTGACAGGTAACTAAATAAAGCAATCATAACACCTAATTGAAACAACATACTTCTGAGATTTTCAACATTTGGAGCATTTGATAAAAGTACATAATGGCTTAATTCATTAGTCGATCAAAAACATCAACTATTTTGACTGCAATATTTGAAAACAATAAATAAACAGGTGGTGCCAGGCACAATAAACCTCGTCTCTCATACATGTTGTAGCTTATCTTGGCATTGATCCAGGTGATGTCATCATGTCTACGTGTATACTGACGTCAGCATAGACACAGACAACATAAACAAATTTCAGCCATTATATGGGGAAAAAAAAGATTTTAAGGATCCGTTTTTTGTTTCTTTTTACTTTGACCTACTTTTCCCAAAATGTAATCACATCTATTCTGAATCACTGGCAATATATAAACTCAATTTGGTATGAAATCAACCAATAGTTTTGCTGCTAAAGTGTTAAACAAACAAAGACACAAACCAAACCAAAAACAATGCCCCTTGCCTCCCCTTCGAGTGAATGAAATATTTTATATAATTGATATGATTGCTTTACAACATTAAAAGTGTATATCTATATATGGGGACTATTTGTGCCAATGGAACAAGCATATTCTGTCATTTCCTTGCACCCACATTCGCTTTGGGCCAATAAAAACTGTGATATGATTGTGACACATCGCATCAATCTGTCATAAAACTGTCACTTCACTCAGAGCACAACAAACTGTTCCTGCTGCTGCTTAGCTTAGAATATTTGCCAGCTGCAAGAAGGTGAGCATGGAGGGATATTTTCTCAAGTAATAGACATAATTAATATGATGCATTTTGTAACACTGAACCAATGACTTCTGTTATTACTTCATATCTCTCTAGCAGTCATTAGGGTGAAGAGCTGTACATTTCTTTTTGTTGAAGCAGTCATTGAAAGTCAGCTGTAGACTGGTCATTTTGTGACCATTGTGTCGGGGTCTATCAGGACTATGTCGGTCTGCTGGTGTTCATTGCCTGTACGCTTTGGTGCTCAGGTATATAAGCTATATAAGCATTGAGTATATAAGCTGTCAAGTTCAGATGAAATGTGAATAAAATGCTTCTCTGTTTAGAATACGATTGTTTATAGTAACATCATTCAAAATTAAATGTTCTTCTGTTTCACACAGGTCTGGAAATTGTTAATGTTAGAAAATAGTTTGAATAATCCCAGTGGTTCCATTGGGGTACCTGATGCCAAAAAGTTTGAGAAAATGTCAAATAATTGCTAAAATAATTACAAACAACTACAGACCTGGGTCTGATCAGGGTCAACTCTGCATGGCCATGGTAATAATTAGCATTTCGGGATGAGTTAGGTAAGAAGACAGATAACACTCTTAGTTTAATGCACAGCTATCAGTGCCTCCATTTTACTAATGAACATGATCCATCTTTTTTGTTGCACTCTTACTGTAAAAACACATATTGAGGTGTTACTAGTGGTTATGTTTTTGCTTTTTGTCTAGAAACGTTAATCCAACGCTGAACAAGCTTACAGCTGGATGCCAAAATACAGGTCCAGTCTTTACTCCCAGTGGGTAAGCTAAGCTAACCAGCTGCTGGCCATTGTTTTTAAACTCACATACAATAGGATGTACTTCTATTTATGTCTGTAGAACAATTTGATCATTTGGAGTGTTTATCCAGCTTTTGGAAAGCTGGCAAATAAGATTTTCTAAAATGTCAATATTATTCACTAACATTAAAGGTGTACAAATCTTTTATTTATGATTAAATTATTACTTTTTTCATTCTTCTGACAGTTGACAGGCTTAAAAACTCAAAAACACAGACTTTTGAGGAATCATGTGCTCTGTCATTATATTTAGGCCAACACTTTCAGTTCAAGTTCAAAAGCAATGTGCAAAGACAATGAGATTGAAAGCCACTGCATAAACAGCACAAACCACTGAGCTGAAAGTGATAACCAGAAGGGAAAACGTACAATGGCACTACAAAGAGCCAAATGAAAGACAGCTGCTGAACAACACTAATCTGCGTCTCTAAAACCTACAGTCATCTATCAGCTGCGCACCGCAACTGTTTTACTTCCTCTAAAATGCAATATTGCACCTTAAACCGAAAGCTATTGTCTCTCTTTTTTACAATAGCTTACCGTTTCCTGCAGGATCAGCACAAACTAGAGAAAGACATAATCACTCACAGACATATTTACCCACAGATTAAATGATGATGGACTTTACAATGTGCTCTTTAGTGTCAATGAAGCTGGAGCTTTAACTCAAGATTTGGAAAAAAGAAGATTAAGTCAGCTCACAGTCGGACATCCTGGCTTTTTGTCTCTCTAAATCACAATGGTATTATCTGAAATGGACATTGGGGTTGAAAGTGAAACTGCTTATTAAAATAATTGCAATAATAAAAAAACAACAACAGCAAATGGACCATAGCATTGGTTAGGGTTCATATGGGATTGAGGTTGTTGTTTTTTTTTTTTTTTTATTGGATTGGAATATATTTTTAAAAAAGCATTTGTTGTTGCCACACTAAACGAGTGATTATGGCAGCTTAGGCGACTCGTTTCACCAAAACAATGAAAGGATTGCTGGATCAGTCTCACTATCCTTTCAGTGAGTTAGTGTGTGTTGGTGGGTGTTTTGAGGAGAGGGAGGTATGTCGTGCATCTGAAATTAAACATATGGCTTAAAGGACGCTTTTCAAAAAATATATACATTAAGACCCATCAGTTTATAGCAGATGGACTGATTTTAGACCCATTTTTTTAACAACTAAAGCCAAAGCAGCACACTTCAACACAAACCTCTGAGAGCTCATCGTTACTGTGATTCATTCATAAGACAAAACAGGCACAAATGAAGAGTTATATGCCTGGTAATACAAAGGACGACTCTGTTTTGATTATCCAAGTGATGTCAAGATGCCCCTCGCAATCTAAGGACTTGCCATGTGCTCCACTTCAAAAAAAAAAAAAAAAAGCAGTCTGGACAAAGAAAAAAAAAAACCAAACACTTGCAAGACCCATCTGAAGGAAAGGTGCTTTGTCATTTTTCTGCCGCCTGCATGTTTAATTTAAGAATTAGCCAAAAAGGAATCGCATGTTCATGGCTTTACATAATCCAACTGATGAATTTGCTGCTTGCTTGCGATGTTAAACAGGTTATGAGTAATCTGTAATGCATTACACTTTGAGACACCGCGCTACAAATTAAGCTCAAGGCCACCTTCTGAGGAGGCACAGATAAAGTATACATTCTCTACAAACAAAATAGGTCATGCTGTTTCAGCTCCAATTAAATGCGGAGGAAAAAAATAACAGTCAAGTGTAGAGCAGCTGTGTACAGAGCAGCCGACGATAATTAAAAATTAACCAATTCCATAATTGACATTTTCCACAGTCATTCAAATCTTTGGTGTAAACTGAATAATATAAAGGGATGCATTTCAGAGTGCAGAGAACATGTAATGTATGTAGAGAGGCCTTTCAATGTTTGTAAGATTGTGCGTGTGTTAAAAGTAGGTCATCTGTTCGGAACTGACACATCCCCCTGCAAACAGATATTTGAAAATCTGAGAGTGTGGAGAGGGGTGCCACGAGCAATGGGAAAAAAACACAACAACAACAACAAATGACTGCACAAATTGTTAGGATGGAGATAAAACTTATTTGGATCTTCCTGTATACTATTATAAAGCTAGGAAACAGTCTTTTAGAGCAGGATGCAGGTTTCCATGGTTTGGGTGAGAGCTCAAAGTGTTTCCCTGCTGTTTGCTCATGTGGTAGCGTTGATCTATATTTGAGCCCATGTGGTGGACATAATGAAGCTTCACACCGGTCATGTCCAACCTGCACTTCCCTTTTCTAATCCACAGTACTGTCCATCTCCTGTGTAATTTTGCCTGCTAAGCAAACCATGATATATCCTTCTCCTTTCCACCTAAACAGATAAATGGTCTATCTGAATGACACCCTCTTGACCAAACACTACCGCTAAAACTACCGGACCCAACATTACACAAACAGCCCGAGCCAGTAAGGAATACTTCAATGATGGGAAAAAATGTTTAGAAAGTGCACACGTTTCATAGAGTCCGAGCCAGAGGCGGATAAGAGTCCTTTTGTGGACAGAGGAGGATGTTAAGAGGGCAGAGAGGAATCCAGTGTTAGCAGCACTCCAGAAAACAAAGGAAAGTTATTTATGTGTGAGACAAGTGGGACATAGAGAGGTGTGGAGATGGACAGAAGACCATGTCCAGGAGGATCCAGCAGGGGCCACTGTTCAGCAGATGAACCTAGATGACTTTAAACCTGTATGGAAACTGCCTGTATGGAGCAAAACACTTACATCTGTGTGTTAACTCAGGTGTAAATGATGGAATCATAAGAGTGCAGGGTTTTCAGAAAGGTTAGGAGAGGAGAGTGGTTCCAGCATTTTCTGTAAACTTGTGGAAGACTTGCGTGGATGGATATGGTGAGAATAAAATCTACAGTTTTGCAGAATTTTGGACCATTATTATCATATCAGTGTACATTTAAAAACTACAGCAAATTAAAAAAAAGCATGTGATCCAAAAGGCTTAAAAACAACAGTTGTTACAGAAATCCACTAAAGACCAACTGACCTAAAGAGCAAAGAACAACTGTTTTAGTTTCAGAAATGGGAAAAGTGTCTTAAGCATTACACCCCAGACTTCTAAAAATCCTACAGAATAAATCTAAGTAGTTATTCCCACTGATGCAATTTTTATACCCTCACCTAAGCTGAATTTTTTTTTTATTTTTAAAGTTTCTAAAATTTCAACTTAGAATATTCTTTTCAAATTTGACACGTTCCTTAAATGTGCCTTTCTCTCTTTTTTTAAGTTTTTAAAATTTCAACTTAGAATACTCTTTTCAAATTTGACATGCATGTTCTTTACATGTGCCTTTCTCTCTTTTTTTTCAAATTTATGAAAATATTTTGAAAAAATTGGAAGTTCTGCCTCAAAATGAGTGTCGTGTGACTGGGTGGGGGCATTAGTAAGCTCTGTTTACTTTTTCAATTGTTTTTTAAAATTATATTTTTATGAGATGTTTTTTGCTTGTTTTTTTTCCTTATAGAGACAGAGCACAGTGTGTCCTGAGAAGAAAACAATTTGTACCGAGGCTAAAATCAACAAACAAAATACATTTAGCTAAAAACACCCAACCTCACCATATCACAGGGTTATTTTAATAACCTATGTTCACCTGAAGGGAACCTGTATTAACAAGAACAAGCATCCACTATCCTCACATCATCTCCTGTTCATGCAGTTATGGACATAAATGTTCTTTTTTGAGGTCATAGCAACCTTGACCTTTAGTCATCGAAATCTAATCAGTCCATCCTTCCGTCCAACTTAATGTTTGCTCTGAATTTGAAGAAATTCCCTCAAGGTGTGTATCATGGTCAAAGGAATGGACAGGCATGAGGTTGTAGTGACCTTTGACCACAAGAAATGTTTCAGTTCATCCTTGAGCCAAGTGAAATTTTGCAAAACTGCTAAAGGAGTGATATTTTGCTTAAAAAAATGGAATTATACATTTTAAAACATTTCCCTGAGCTCTACATAAACTGTAAATGCTCTGCTTGGGTCTGAATTCTTCATTAATTCAACTCCACAGGTCCATCTTCAACCCTATTTCTGAGTAACGACACCAGAAAGGTCATTTTGAGCGCTGGGCCTTTAAATGCAAATGAGCCACTTTAGGCCCCACCCCCTCCAGGCTGTTGGTTGTGCTGCTCTGTCCCGTTCAACCGACAACTGAACATTTTAGGTAATTGGCTCGAAGTTTGGACATATTTTCAATATGGACTACAACCGCTGCTGCTGACAAACAAATATGTCATACACAGAGAAATGTTTGTCGGAAGTCTGGACCTTATATGTGTAAATGTCATGACGTAACTAGTTATAGATGTAACTGATTAAGCAGGAATTAAAATGGGTTGTAGAAATCCACTCAATTTTTGCAGAAATTAATATAAAGATAGCTTTGCAGCATCTGGAGGGTTCAAATTCAAAAGTTTTGAACTATTAGGGTCCAAATACACAAAGAAATGAACCAAAAACTAATAAAAGTGGGTTTGGCAAAATATGACCCCTTTAAACTGTTCCTGATATACTGCAATGGACCGACCTACACATACACACACCTTCTTACAGAGATGTACTGTAGAACATAAAATCCAAAACATTGTCAGAAAGAAAATCTAATTCTACTATGGTAAATATATCTGATTCATTCCTTTCTTCTTTTGTCACACACAAACTGAGATGTAGGAAAATGTTACTAGAATGATGTATCTTGTATATAATCTTTTTCAAGAATCTCCACAGTAGGTACACCCCACGAGGAAGGAAAATTAGCATCACAGTTTATTTATAGCCAAAGTAGACACAGATACAAAGGGATGTTGCTTAATTTTACATGTTAAGCTAAAAGGAAATTAATGTTAACAAACTATAGTTAAGCTGAGACACACGCATCTATAGTAATGCACTGCTTTAAGAATCATTCAGAATCAGAATGATTCAACTAAATTTACATAAATATAATACCTCATACACAACTTCATATTAAAAAACTTAAATGGAGAGCAATGGATTGTTTGTCCATTGACCGTGGTGGATGGGGCTTAAATATGCTTTGTCTAGTTGTAATGTAAATTGTAAACTAACATTTAACACAAGTCATTTGTAAACTATACTGTTCTATGATATGTCTTAAAGTGATTTTGATGATTTACAGTATTATATGTATTATAGACTAACCACTTCTAGACACATCTGCATCTCTTCAGAACAAGCCAAGAAATGAAAGGCTGAAAACAAGAAAATAAACAAACTGCCCAGACATTTTAGACTGCTGGGGCTCACTGAACTGCAATGACAGGTATCGATCCAAGCAGTTATTTACCAGCCGTGCTGTTCGTCTCCGAGGAGCCAGAGGAGAGGAGGTGGCAGGGCCTATTATTTATCAGCAGTTATGTGGCAAACACTTCTGATCTAACACTGACCAAATGGAGCAGCCAATCAGCAAACCAACAAGAAAAAAAGCTGAAAGTTGGCAAATCCTCCTATTCCTCAGCAAGTTAAAAGGATGTTACAGGCTTAAACCCTTTCATTTGCAGTACTGTTTTTTAATATTTATTGCGCTTTGTACACATTACTTTATGCAGATAGAGATACACAACAGTCATTTTTATATCAAACTATGATATATTGTTCATGTCCAACATAATTTCCATGCAGTAGAAGCTGACTATTGCAAAAAAGGCAAAGGTATTGTACTCAGATGTGTTTTGGTTTCTAATTACTTCTTATGTTAAAATAATAGGTCAGAGTTGACTTGTGTGATTTCATATTTTTAAATCTGCTGCATAGGAGAATCATTCTAAAAACATCCAATACCAACACTAGGCCTTCACGCAGCTGATGCTTCAGAAAAATCACAGGTGGAACAAATATGATTAACAACGGCTCTGTGCCATTAGTTGTTTTAGGAAATCACAGCAGTAAGCTAGCGCACACATCACAAAGGTTCCCATAGTGACAGACATAATTAGCATTATGAGCTGCACCGGTGCCTCATTAGTGAGGACGGTCTGGAGTCAATGTGAACATGTAGGTCCAGCCTCAGAGCTGTTCTCACATGACTGCAGGCTCACAATAACACACCCTAGATGCACTAGTGACACCTAAGGTGGTCTTGACGAAATTCGAAAGATGAAAAAATTACCCGTTTCAAGATGTGAAGTCCTGCTCCTTTATGTTGGGCCCATGAGACCTTATTTCAGAAAAAAAAACTGCAGTTAATGGTGAATGATGTTATTTTTTGATCCTGTCCACATATGATGCTTGTTGGTGTAAAAGATTGTCACTGTTTGTAGTAAAACTGTTGAAGTATTAAACTGTGAAAATACGCAAGTGTAAAGATTATACACCTGAAAGTCCTGTCATTGTATGGCATCATAATGTTATATCGTAACTGTCTCGCCACAATCTATTCAGTCAATGAAGATGTCCCTGCAGTTTCAACATAATCAGACTTCTACTTTTCATCTCTTTTAATATTTTTTCACCTTTCTGTGGAAGATTAAGGTAAAATGGTGCCGAGGCAGCCGTTTCTGTGTTGGTGACGTGTATCACCTGCAAACAGCGGATGCAGTCCATTGAGCTGTTTAACACAAAACTAGATGTTTGCTGGAGGAAGGAGCAGGACCTCAGCTCTCTATCAGGCCAAAATAGAACAGGAACTTCTAAGATAGAACACTAAATTTGTCCATGTTACATAACTTCTTCATATTAAAGTAAAGCTATTCCTTCCCAAAAAAATCACTTTAACATGCAGGAACAACTTATTTTTAATTGATTTACCATTAAATTAAGCTGCACAAAAACTGTAAAAATAGCTTTAAATAAATCAAATTAAATGTAATTCTGTTGCACCATAACTTTAGGCTCCTTGAAGAGATTAAAAGGGGAAAGACTTAACTCAGTGACCTTTTGTGAATCTGCTGAATTTCCCTCAAGAGACCACTTCAACAGATCCACAAACTGATCTGGATCTGAACAATAAAATTGGAACAACTGTCAAACATGTCTGCCAGTTGCTATCTCTTTTATCTCTCCCTCTGCTGTTGGTTTTTCCTTTGATGATGTGGTAATATCTATCTGTCTCTGTCTGTCTGTCTATGATTATGAGGAGGCTAGTTAATGTTTCAGCTACTTAGTAAACAATTAGACATTTTTGTTAAGAAATAGAGCAGAACATTTGAAAAATAACTTGTCTATTTAATACTTACTAGTCCCAGACAGTATGCTAATGTATGATTTATTTATTTATTTTAATGTGGTTTTATAATATTATAATATTGATAAGTTAGTTAGTTTTTTTTATTGTCCCCTTAGGGAAATTTGTCTTCACAGATCTTGTAGATCTCCATATCTCACTTTGCATAGGCATATTAAACAGACAGACATTTCAGTGCATCCATGTAAGCATTTACAAGCTTTGTTGGTTCAATCAACAGTGTGTTGCTGTAGTAATTACAAGTTTCTTGTTTGTTCTGTTGTTCTAGTGCAGGGGTCCGAAACCCTGGTCCTAGAGAGCCACTATCCTGCATGTTTTAGATGTTTCCCTCTTCCAGCACACCTGACAGTCGTTATCAGGCTTCTGCTGAGCTTGATGAT